>LR999963.1:145803792-146411570 GCA_905220375.1 Tachina fera | reverse complement strand
ATGCGGCTTTCGATATCTTATTACATTTTTTATTTGGTATTTTATAAAATTTGTAGGGAAATTTTAAAAGCATGAAAGAAGTTAACCAGTTATTGTAAAATGTTTAAAAAAACTTAAAAATAAATTTGTTTTTTGTAACTATTTATCGCAAAATTTTTTAATATTTTTAAACTTAGATATTTTCTAGATATCCTCTTGTCTACTTTAGCGATAGTTTTTGGAAAAAAAAGTTTGCAACAGTGTACTAGCGATAACTTAATATAATAATAATAAAAAACAGAAGCTCAAGTACTGAGGATTTCCCTTTTGCACTTGTAACGCTTAGCTTTAAAGCCCCTCAACTAGTATAAACAAATATTATTTGTACCATTTCATACTCTCGCTTTGCAACATATCCTTTCATTGCATATTGTTTTTGTTCATTAAAAGTTCACGACTTTCACTTTTTAATTTAATACCTTTTGCAGCAATTTATAATATTAAGTAGAAGCAAAATGCATAAATTGTTAAAACAATAGTAATGAAGGTCAAAGAATTTTTCATTCGTATTTGTCTAGACTACGGATAGACACAGTGAACTTTCTCGCATGCATTCAATTCCAAACCCACAAGAGTTTGATTGCGCTTGCTAACTTTTAACCTCATTACATGGCATAATATGTGCATACAGAGTGCATGGGAAAAAGAATATCGTTATATAAAATCAAAAAAGGCGTATGGTACATTTAACCTTTTTTTTGGTATTTGACAGGAGAAGAAAACCAATATGAGTTGTAGTGTAAAGCCGGTTTTACATGTATGTCCCATGTGCCACACATGCGTAAAAAAGCGTAACCACGAAAATTTTTTTTAATCAGACACGTATTTATTAAGTTAAACAGTTTTATACATAACTAATAGACAATTTTATAGAGCCCAACATGATTGGAAACAGTTTAAATCAGTAAATACATGTCTGAATCAAACAGTTTTCTATTAGGAATTAGTGGTTACGCTTTTTTGGGCATATGGCACTCAAAAAATACAAAAAATATACAGATGTAAACTCAACCTATCTATGTATGTATTTATTTCTTAGTAGTCCTTTGACTTTCGTTACTAAATTCGTTATTTTTAATTATACATACAATGATAGAAATGTTGTGAATATATAGATGGATTTTCCTTAATTAAATCGTGAAAAGGAAAAAAGCGACAAACCTAAAAAATCCCAAAAATGGAAAAAACGCTAAAACTAAGATTTATTTAATTTTTATTTGATTTTTTATGCATACTATTATGCAGTACAAAACGATTTTGTTAAAATAATTTTAATGTATTTTTGTGTATAAGCACATGTATTAATAAATAATAAAAAATGAAAAATATTGGATCAAGCCCACTTTAAAAAAAAAGTACAAACTTATTACACCCCTTTTTTGGTCGTGGGTTAAAAAAGTTTCCTGCCTTATACTTACACAAATGTATATATAAATATATATAAGCATGTGTACATATGTATATACCCAGGTATATTTGCAAAAATATGAAAACAATTTCATTAATTTTCATTTATTTTTGCATCGCACTATGGTTCAGACGACAACGTTATTTGACGAAATCTATTTTAGGGCAAAGTTCTTTACCGATTTTTATGAAACTTTGTAAAAACATTTGCTACCTCTGACTAGTAAAGTCGGCATTGCCATTCAAAGGAAATATTCAGGTCTATTCGGGAAGGCACTTTCATTGTATTTGAAAGTGCCTTTGCTCATCTTTCACTTTTTGCTAAGTATTCTAAAATACTACGTTGGAGATGAGTGCTAGAAAACATATGTTTTCTTTCATATTGGAGGTATTCTACAATATTTGGTCACCATGATTCAATGTAATATTCGTTCGCGCGTTAAGTTTAACCCCCTTATGCAAAAACGATTGGTAAATTTAAAGTTGGTTTAACAAACGAATTTTGTATGGCAAAACCGGTTTTAACGCATGCTTTAACTTTAACAATCGTTTTTGCTCTTATAAGAGCATAATAAATGAGTAAATTAAAAACAAATACGAAGTGTATATGCTGTATACTAATGTTAATGGCGTTCGACCAGGCTGTACAACACAATTAAGTTTTTTTTAGTTTCTTCAAAGATGTAAAAATGTTTTTAAAACAAATAAAACAAAAATTTTTATTGTTTCTTTTTAGGTTACTTAACACGTATACTTTTTTATTAGTTATTTCTTTAAAGGCCTTTTTGCTTGCAACTTTTTCTGCATACAATTCAGCTGTTTGCAATGTTGATGTTTTTATAAGAGATTGAAAAAAATCGATTACTGAAAACGATATTTCATCGCACGTATTTTAGAATCTGTCGACGTCGAACTGTCGAAAGTGAACGTTCGACGACGAAGAAAGGAAGCGCATATTCTCGAATAGATCTGATTATTTTTAAACTACTTCAACTTAACCGATTGCTATGCAACTTGGCACACACACTAAGCTCCACTGTAATTGCAATACATATTATGAATAGAAAATAATCATTCTTTTTCAACTACTTCTGCTTACCGGAATGTTATGAATCTTGATTGCTTTAAAATTATTTCTACTTAACCTAATGTTATGAAACTTGGCACACACACTAGGTTCGGCTATAAATTTAATATGTTGATTACAAAACTGAACACTGCAACGCCCAATCATAAGAATCCTTCCTACTAGATTATAATAATAAAACTAGATACAAAATATTATATAAGTAAGTAAATAGACACCAAACCTTTTTTCACACAAAGCAATAGAAATATGTATGCAAGAGATTTACAGACCTTTCGTATAGGGGGCCCTGTATTCGGATATGGCTGTTATGTAATTATAAGCAATATTCTCCGAGATGTTAGCTTGATGGTGTTTTTTTTTCTCTATATCATAATACTTGAAAACTTATTTCGATATTTTAAATATTCTTTTAAACATGTTTGCAAATTTTTAGCTAAATTATTATTTAAAAAAAATTTATTTGCTCGAAAATTCAACAATTTCTGGAAGTTTTATGCTGAAAACTGGATAAAACTTTTTCAAATCCTTATTTAAAGTAAAAAACGATTTAATAGGTTATGTGAAGCACTAAGAATTTTGAATATTACAAAAATGTTTTGGATTGTGCTTTTCGCTTAAATTAATCTAAACACCATTAATCCTTATAATCTCTCTTCATGATTTTTTTTTTAATTTTAGTACCTGCTGGTAAAAACTAAAAATCTTGTATTCCAATTACATTTATAACTTGTTGCTAAAAGCTAAACTTTGATGGCTTATAATAATTAAACGGCTAATTAATATTAACAAAAACAAAATTTATATTAAGTTGGTCTGGACCTTCAGATTGCAATAACAAATGCAGCGACTGAACCATAGTGCAACGCACACAAAAATGTTTAAAAAAGCCAGTGAATAGGTAGTAAGTAGTTGTGTGAAAGAATAAAACTTTTGGAACTCATTAAAATCGTTTTAAAAATTCAAGAAATCAAACAATAACAACAAAAATGGTGCATTGAAATAACTTCTCAACAATTGCCTCAATGTCAGGAAAGCCCATTTATTTGAGTTCAACTACAAATGGAAGTGTTTGTTTTTAATCTATGTACATATCGTTGCAGCAAATGCAATCCGCCCTATCTAATGCTGAATATACAATATGGGTTTTTTTTGACATCGTAATGGTGTGTATTTGTGGCAACGTTTGTCATTTCCCATATTCTTCGTTGTGTGGCTTTGCGTTAGAAAATAATAATGCCAATGGCATTGCACACATCATCGCAATTATTTCTTAAGTGCGGTCCGCTGGTGTATACTCGCACTGGTTGACTGCTTTGCCAGGAATAACAGTATAGTCCTCGTTGACAACCATGTTGCTACTACCTGTGTGAAGGCATAGTTGTAGTTGGTATACAGTCAGTCACAAAAACACTAAGAATACTGTTGTAACATCATGGGTATATGGTCTAGTCACTCCGCCAATGTTTGTGCAACAATATAGTCTAAATCAATTTCTCCCGCAGTCCTCATAAGGCATTAGGGTATTCAATCGGTTAACCGTTTAATTACTACCCGATTAACTGATCGGTTAATTTAAAATTCACTTTTTTCGATTAACGGTTAAACCGGTTAAATTCAGTCGATCAACCGATTAACCGACGTAACAATTTTTTTTCACATATTTATGATTTGAACGTATCGCTTTTTAAGCCAAATTACATGTGATAATTATTAATGAACAAATAACATCAAAGTTAGTTGTAAATATTCGTTTACATTATTATTATTATTTTTGCCGTTTTCGAAGGCCACTAAACTTTCATCATCAGCGTTCTTCTGTGTTTGGTCCACTGTGTGTGGTATCAGTTGATGTAGATTTGTGCCCTATATACGAAACTTTTTTGCAAATGGAATATGTGAATTGTTTTGATTCATCGGATTTCAATTTGCTGAAAGGTGTTTTGTAATGAAAGCTCAAATTTACCATCTCTAATTTACAACAGTCTTACCATTGTCGTTTATTCTTTACTAATTATGCACATGCTAGCTAATTTGCTTATTTTTGTTCTACTTGAGACAAACTTTTTTGGTTTGTTACTATTAAGATATTTATTTAATTTTTGCCACAGGCCCATGGCTATTAATTTTAATTATTATTTTTCGAACTTCATTTGTTTCTATATTTACGATTTGAACGGGCTAAAGTTCGTATCGCTTTTTAAGCCAAATTTTTCACATTATTTTACTATTACAACTTGTTTTTTACGTGAATAATTATTTATATCGGCTCATTTAAAAAAAGTGAGTGTTTAGAAATTATTATTCATATAAACAAAAAAGTATGTTCAGTAATTCTAAATTAAGTAAAACTTCAAAGCCTTTAGACATGGCTATAAAAGAGTTTACTAGAGACTCTGGTACTCTAACTAGAGGGAACTATTAAATTTTTATTTAATACATAACTTAATATAAGCCAATAGTACTGTTGCCAGCAATTTAATTAAGGATTAAATTTAATGAGAGACAGTAAAAAAACGAAAGCTAAGAAATTCAGAAATTAAGTTTTTTTTTGCAGAGCTCTCTGGGCTCTTTTATTATGAGTCAGATTATGATCCGCCAACAGAAGAAACTATCGATAGTGAAACAATAAATATTCTAACAAAATTAACCGAATTAGTTTAGGAATTATTGTGTGTTTTTGGTTTTACTAATAAAATTAAATAAATAAATAATGCATGCACTTTTATTTGTTGAAAAAACTTGATTTATGGAAAAACTTTATTAATCGGTTAACCGGTTAGTACTGAAATTAACCGATTATTAACCGCTTAAGCAAAAACATCGATTAATTAATCGAGTGTTTAGCCGATTAAAGCAAAACCCCGATTAATTGAATACCCTATTAGGCATACTTTGTGTGTTACTTTGACTTTTAGTAAAAGCAGCATAGTCAGCGATATATTCATGTATACGCCAAGAAAAAATATGGTTGAGGTAACCATAATCAAACAGCAACATACTATGATTAAATTATATGGTTGTAGTCAATAGGAAAGCAAACTTTTAATAATATTATTATCTGAGTTAATAATAATATTATCAAATATGACAACACTATTGTTAGATGTAACTAAAATATAACTGAGACTCACCATACCATGTTCTTATATTATAATAATATTGTTAAATACAACAACATTATTATTTAATATAATAATAACATTTTGTTTTTCAATCATATATTTATTAGTAGATCTTTTGTTTAAAACAGCTGTGCGTTAAATTGGAAATAAAAATAAATTATTATTGTTGAAATTAAATGTATATATAGAAACGTATACTTACATATGTGTGTATACTCGAAATACAGACACGTCCCTGTAGTAAATGAAAGAATCAACTGACAAAAAACACTAACTTATAAATTAATTATTTTACAAGTGACTACAAATTGGTTAAAATCTCATGCAGATATCAACCAAACATATTGAATATAAGCACACGTAAGAAATAAATAAAAACAAAATAATTAAATTAAAAAAAACAAAAGAAGCATGTCATGAAATTAAATGCCAAATGTTTGTTTTGAAAAAAAAATAATTTCAATACTTAATGTGTATAATATTTTCTATGAGCGGTTCGTATTTTTATTTTTAGTGAATATAATGATAATAAATATTTATATATACATGTGTACATATGTATATGTATTTATATATTTACATAGATATATATAAATATACACATATATGTATGTATGTATATATAATATATGTTATATAAATATGCATATATCTTTTTTTACTATAATATTAATTAACTACAAATTAGTTGAAAAATAAGTAGTTAGTAGTCAATTTAAAAGTCATGCAGAGATGGCCAATTGACACTATTAAAATAGTGAGTCGGCGACAAGGAAAAAAGTCACTTAATCAACCAGTTGTGGTTATTAAAAAACCAGTTTGAAGGTACTTAGAAATGGGTTTGACTTCCTATAGGGGTCTGTATAAACAGACATATGTACATATGTACATATGTATGTACGTATGTATGTATATGTTTTTATTTATCTACCCTTTTGTTTGTTTGCATTTAATTTATTTATTTAACACGCGTGCAATACCGATAGCTTACAAACATAAAACTAAACTGACAGATGTTTCTGAAAAAGATTTTTTTAAAAACTTAAAATAGTATGGTTTTGGATAACATTATATTGTTATTTACATTATATTATTTTTAAATAATAATAAAAATTATGTTGCAGTCATAAGTTTTTAACAAAACTATATTGTTAAACTCTAACCATATCACACTTTTTTATGAGTATTATTATTATTAATTAATTATTATGTAATTATTAAATTCAAACAATACTTTGCTTACCGTAACAAAATTAATGTTCAAAATAACAATAACTTGTTTTCAACGACCACAGATTTGTTTCTGAAAACATAATATTGTTTTCTCAACCATTCTACAACCATATATTTTCTTTGCGTATACACAACAACTTGGAACTCGCAAGGGAGGTGTTGTGCAAATCGCAATCGCAAGACTGTTGGCGAGTTCAAATCACAAGAATATACTGAAGCGAAATGATGAATTTAGCATAAACCAAACTTTAAAGAAACACTAAAATGTTTAATAAATGAAATTAACGTCCCTTTTCACAATGCATGATTACGAGTTAACATGAACTTTAACTGACAGTTCTTCATACAAAACTTGCCGTTAAAGTCCCTGTTAGCTTTTAATTGTGTATTGTGAAAAGGGACGTAAATATGGTTTCTTTTGATTCTAATCAAAAATAGCAATAGTTTCGTAAAATTTTTATTATAAAAGTTGAATCTATAAAATGTTTTAAGGTTTTGTTATCTTTGTCTTTGCACTGTTCACTAATACACTGATGATTTTTCAACAAACAGCTAAATTAAATCAATAAGGTAAGTCGCAATCAAAATGCATGAGTTACATTATATGCAGAAACAAGTTTGGCGATTTGTACCTCACATGCGATTTAAAAAGCACTGACACTCGCAGAACATATCTAGTCATATCAACATCATGGGTTTTTCTAATATTTGTTAGTCTCTATGCTAATGTATTATATCGCAGCACCCTCTTTCGTCCAAATTTGTAGCAATTAATCCTCGGTCAAGTTAAGTGGCTACATATCTTCAAGTAATACGCCTACTTAACACCAGATACGCTGGAGCGATGCTATAAAAATTAAAAAAAGGCACAATACACAGAAAAAATACTCCTGCAATAAACAAATTTAATTAAAAATAAAACCAAAAATCAATTAAATATGTATTTAAGTCAATTAAATAAACTTATGTCTAAAAATTTAATTAATTACAAACTTTAATTGACTCCATAACCTTTTTAATTGATTTTTGGTTTTATTTTCAACTAAATTTGCTTATTGCACGAATATTTTTTCTGTGTAGCAGAGTTGTAAGAACAAAAATGAATTAAGATTCCAATCTCTCTACCTATATGTAACTTTACCATCTGTAATTGGACTATGCCTTTCCGACTCGCAGGTAGCACAAATGGCTCAAGTTACTTAGAGGCAAGTGAACTGAAAACTTACTTTCTCTTCTCAGCAACTCACCAACCTCAGCTACTCTAACCTAGCGATCAAATTTAAGTTTAACTTTAACGAATTACGAATGGAGTGGATGGGTGACCAAAATTCAACTTTTAATATGAATTAAATGTGTTTGTTAATTAGGGCGGTTTGAAGTTTTTGGAACGATATGTTCATAAATATGAATGTGTGCATGTACATATAGTAATGTAAAAATTCGTTGCTTACTCTTACGCGCTCATGTATGTACATACATATGTTTGCATACTAAAGTATGGATATGTATTACAAAACATGCATACATAAATGCTGGTTTATATTACTAACATCAAATACTCGAAAACTCCACTCAAAACCGCATGTATGTACATACATATGTGCATATCCATATGTACACATATGTATTAATGTACATATGCACTAAAATGGTTTTATACTTATGTAGTAGGTATATAAGCTTTGGACTTGCGCGAACATAATGGAGGGTAGTTCGTAATGGCGTATTACTTTGGAATATAATTTATTTATTTCCGTCTCTTTTGCGCTTTATACAAGTTTCTAATAAAAGAGCATCCTTTTGAGAGCACTTGAATAATATTTAAAAATAATTTTTACATCCATTGTTATATCAATTCCAAACAAGTAATAACAATAATAATATTAGGAGAAACCGGGTGTTGTGTCAAATATTGGAAATAAATTAAGTTGTAGATAGTAGGTAGTACATATCGTCACCTTAAATCCAAATGACCGGTACAAACGAAAAATTCAAAATCGACTTTATCATTGTTTACACTATGCAACAAATTAAGTCTTTTTGAAAAACACACGGACTCGACAGTAGTATGTAGGTTCAATAGTACTACAAAAAGGTAGTAAAATCATATAGAGTCCAACATAATTTAGAGCGTCAATCGTTGCATTAGCAGCAGGGTACGTATTTTCAGTACATTTAAACGTCTAACATATTATGTGAATGCACTGAAAATACGTACCCTGCTGCTATTGAAACACTCTTGACACTCTAATTTTGGTTGGACTCATGCTCAGTTTGGCGATTATGGCGACCAATTTATATTTATAACTATAATTTATATATGTAAATAGCAATAATGAAGCTAAGAGTCTACCGAAGAAATTTTGTTCATCTTATGACATACAAATTATTTCTTCTTGTAGGTGTTTTTTTTGCAAAAATTAAAGATTTTTTTTACTTTTTTCAGAATAACTTACAGGGACTCCTAATTTTCTGTTAACAATATTTTGGAAAGCTATGGTAAAGCTGGAAAAATTTTGTGAACACATACAATCTGAACATTTCTAGTTACCCTGAATAACTTATTAAAACCACTTTGGACCTTAAATTTTTTTTTTACTATTTAGACTATACTTTTATTTAATTTTTAGCACAATGGTAGTTATGCTGGAGGCATCATTCCTACAAAATTTCATAAAAATCGGAAGCATGGCCCTAAAAAATTAGCTATAAACTAGATGACACCTGATAATGATGATGACAAAATATAATGCATAAAAGATTGTAGGTATTGTAAAAAAAAAGAGCTTGGTCGAAATTTCGATATCAGTACATACTTTTGACGGTGGAAATTTTTGATAATAACTACAAGTTTCACATTTACATATGTTTTTGTAAAGACTTGACTGACTACTTTAAAAAAATTTTTTTCTAAATTTATTTAAAATTTCTTGTCTCTTAGATTTCTACTCATGATAAATGTGTCAGTTAAAAAGATCGCAAGTACATAAAATAATAGGCTATAGCTTCAAAAATGCACTACAATGCATTACAAGGGCATCGGTTATGTACGAAGCTTATGTATAACATAAACATTAAGTATAACATAAACATACCGTTGGTCACAAGTAGAAAGGCCCTACTCAAGTAATTGTAATTTTACAGCAGAAGGTAAAAACATAATAATAAACAGTACAACTGTTTGTGCAACTGCTTTGTAGAACTGCTTGTAAAACTGTTATTGTTTACTCTATTGCAATAATATAATAAAGGTAATCACGTCAAAAGTTGCACTGTTGCGGAAAAGCAAAATTGCAAAATTTTAAAAAAATATAACAACAACCATATAGAAAATTATATTGCACAAACAGTGTTGCCAAAATGTTGCAGGCATTTCCCACTATATAACCCCTGAAAACCCGCTAAAAACCGCTATCTGAATAAAAATAAACGCTAATATAACCGCTGAATTTTTTGTAACCAACATATGTCTTTTTTTATGATTTATTGGTAAAAAAAAGAATAATATAAATTTTATAAAATATGTATACACACGGATAGATTTATGTATGTTGGAATCTCATAATTCCCCAATATTTGTAAGCAAAACTCAGCCTACTCTTTGAGTAGGTATTTTATTTCCTGCAGAGATTCCATACACAAACATCGAACCAGTACCTGTGTTCTGTAACTTGCGAGAAGTTTTCGCGTCGAGAAAAATCAAACAATTACATTGGTTGTCCTGTTTTTCACGGGCTGATTTATATACAACCTGAAATAAGCTTAAAAGAAACATGAGCAACTAAATTTTTCGTTAGTCATCCTGTGTTTCACAGAATGACAATAAACTTTTCGTTTGGAAAAGTTCTCACCAAAGTTACAGAACATAGGCACAGGAAAAAGTAGAATCCAAGGGCATATTCCATCTTATTATATTAATGTTGAAGTTGATTCAGTATATTTTCAATATTTTAGACTAATTGTTCTACACGTGTGGAATAATATCTTGCCGTTTTGCTTAAAGTATTTGTAAAATATTGTTAAAATTTCCTGACTATCTGAAATTAAAAAATAGTGTTGATAAAATAAACTCTGTGGCTCAATTCACATTGGTTTGAAGTTTAGTTTCCAAGGAGAATTTTAATAAAAAAAGTCTCTAATTAAAATCAAATTATTCAGAAAAAGTTATTGTTTTGAGAGATTTTGGTTGATATTAGTTTTCCTCATACTCAGTGAACCAATCACCCAGTTTTCGGGTTGTTTTCCGTTTGTTTAAAGATTTATTTACTATTTTTTTAGTACGAAAAGAATGATTAAATTGGTTTGTAATATAATTTTAATCTCGAATTAAATTTTATTCACTAACTATGAGATTTGTTCACTTTTATACTCGTATGTATGTACATATGTTATTATTTTTAACCTCTTAAATTTTCACATTATACTACACGACCACAATATGTCAATTTTTTATTTGCAAAAAAGTAACGTTAGTTTCTTTTCGCTGTTCGCGTTTATATAGAAAAAAAACTCAACATAAATACAAAGGTACGTGTCGCATAGCTGCGTTAAATATACTTTATTTTGATTCAATACCTTTCTTTATAAGTTTCAGAAAAACGCTGAAAATCCGTCAAACTAAGAAATTCTTCCGCTAAAATTCCCGCTGGTGGCTTTTTTAATAGACTTGCCGCTAATGACAGCAAAATGCAGTCATATATAGCGGGAAAACCGCCGTTTTGGCAACACTGTGCACAAATGATGCAAAATTGTCAGGGTCTGAGTAAGTGCAAGATTATCAGGGTAAATTTTGCAAAGTTGTGCAACTTTTTATGGCATTGCCAATCCAAAAAAATTAACAAAAGTAGTATAAAATCAACCAACCACCAAATTACAACGCAGAAAAATACCTAAATGTTTTTCTTTTAAATAAAATCACAAGTGGAAGATATTTTCGGACCAAATAAATTAATTTAAAAAAATTATAAAGAAATCTTCAAATTCGATTTTAAGATAACAAGTACATAATTTTGTTATTTTCGAAAGACCTATGGCTCAAATCGTTATTACAATTTTGATAAACAATACCAATACACTTAACATTGATATATTTATTAGTGAATTAATTACAGAATTAATCAGCAAAGTTCCAACACTTTGTTTCTGCATTTAAACAAACTCTTTTAAGAATTAAGAAACATACGAGTACAATAAATATATCTTTGCACATATTGTGTTGCTTTATAGACAACTAGACAAAATGGGTTGCTCACGTCAGGTAGTGCAATTATGCTTTTTAATTTTTAATTTAATTTATTATTAATTAATTTCATCTACAGAATTTAATTCTTACAGATTACTACAATGAATACCTAACAATGTATATACATATAAGTTCATGTTCAGTTATAATATTTAAATAACAATAACTTAAAAATATCATAATTTACATTAAAATTTAAAGGCGGATTAAAGCTATTACATAAATGTAAGCATCTTGCAATGGGCTCGTTTTCCGCATAATTTGTTCTGTGAACAAGTTCTATAAACATGCGATTATTTCGCAGAACTCTTGGAGGACGATAAATATTAAAAAAGTTTATAATTTCTGAACATCTTATGTTATTTGATAAAACATTATAGACAAACATAATTGAAAAATATGTTCGTCTATCTTCCAGTGACTGCAACCCTAAAAATTTCTTCCTTGCTTCGTATGGTGGTAACTGAAAAGGCCAAATTAACTTTTATGCAGTTTTTGTAAAAATTGTTTGAACACCTTCAATACGATTGGATTGACAAGAATAATAAGGATTCCAAAGAATAGAACAATATTCAAGAATACTACGAACTAGAGAGATATACAGAGATTTAAGTGTATACGCATCTCTGAAATCTTTAGAATTTCTCCTCATGAAACCAATCATACAATATGCTTTTGCTGTTATAATATTAATATGACTAAAAACGCATTTTCGACTCCAAAAGTAACACCCAAATCCTTAACTTCCGTCTCTCTTTTAATTAATGTACTTCCAATGTTGTAATTAAATGTAATCACGTTTAAACAATGTGTAAATAAGACTACACAAATTTTGATGTGTTAATATGGATACCATTAATTGCACACCATACGTCCAATTTATATAAATCCGCTTGCAATTTTTTACAACCTTCTGTGTTAGATATATTAGCAAATAATTTTACATCATCTGCAAACATCAGACAATTGGCAAAATTTAAAATTTGTATTTGTAAATGTATGTATAAACAAAAAAGTTTTCCGGATGAAAATTAAATTGGTGCCTCTGTGGCTGAGTAGTAGCGATACAAGCCTCTCAGTCCAGAGGTCGTGGGTTCGATTCCCACCATAGACCCTGGGTGTTTTCCGCAGACAAGCTAATCGCTTTGAGGGTTCTGCTTGTTGGTGTTAAAAAAAGTGTAATGAAAACGAAAAAAAAATAAAAGTGTGCTTGGAAGAAAGTTTTAACCTTAACTTCCTTCTTAATAAGTTACAAATGAACATATTTTCACATAAGCACCCGGTTTATAAGTTGTGTAAGTAAAGTGAAGAAAATACATAGGAAACAACTAATATCAATTATAGATTTGCATATACATATGTATACATAGAGAGCAGAACAGATTGTAGATATACAAACATATATGTATGTATGTATGTATAGTCGAAATATGTAAATAGAAATGCACGCAAGTATAAGTACATAAATATTTTTGTATGTAAGGCAAACTTCTCGCACATAAAAACTTTTATGTCTCAATTTTAGAGTCGCTCATTTTGTATCGCAACCCCGGCAATTTCCTTTAATATCCTTTTATCAGGTTTAGTTTGACTTTTCCACTTTGTGTAGCTTGTTGCTAGTTGACATCGTGCTAACTTACCACTCGTCTACGGGTCCTATACATACATAATTGTGTCTGCCTCATTCAGGATTATTGTATGCTGTTGATATTGTCATCGTTGAAAAACAACAAAAACCGAAACACGTACCACAATCCAATTGCATTTTATTGTTTTCATCAAAGGTTCCTTCTTGTGCAAAATGAAGAATTGTCACCACCGATAATCGTACGTGTAATTTATTTGTTTTGTTGCATGTCTCTATGGATCTGTGTACGTATATTGTTATGCATGTGTATTGCGGTGTCGGATTTATTTATATATACATATTTTCTGGATCTACAATTGTAATTATCATTGTGATTATCATCGTCACTAACATTATCAACATTATTAACTAAATACTTAACTAATCATTTGTGTCATTCAGTGGAAAGAAGTAATCATAATTACACATATAAATATTCCAATTCTCTATAGTATTGACATTTGTTTGAATAGAAAGATAAGATAGTTCATTGTCCATGAAACTAAAAAGACATAATCAAAGTTCACAAATTGTAATTAAAAAAAACTAAAATGTTTCTGTCATTGTAATAGTAAACTTTATTGACTTCAAGCTAACTAATTTATTATATTATTACTACCTAATTCCAATTGCAGTTACATTTCAATTAGAAATTTCATCCGATTGTAATCGCTGTTTGCAATTACAATTACATGTAATTGTAGTTAAGCAAAGAATGATTACTTTTATTTCAATTTCAATTTATTCATTCATAACACGAAAACCTAGCCTAATGGCCATAATCAGTTTTCACTAATACTACTACAAAAGGTACTACTACAACTACTACTACTTTCAACAAATTCAATTTAATTTTTAATTTTTTTTTTAATTTTTATTAGATCAAAAATTATTAATATGTGTATGTTTATTTGTACATAATAAAAATGCCAGCACTTCACGCGATTTTCGGCACGCGTGAGTAATATTTTATAATTATGCTTTTTGAAATTTTCGACGCGAGAAATTTTGAAGTTAGTGCTCAGTGCTTTTTAAATTAATTTTTAGTGCTTTTTGTTTCGTGGCGGTGGCACTAGACCCAAAATTCAAAAATAAATTTCCATATCTATTTTTTTTCGAAAAAGGCTATCGTTCAAAACGCAGAACATTTCAATTTGAATAAGGTTGTACAATGCTTGGTTGCGGAAATACCCTCAAACTTTAACATTTTAAGCATAATTAATGTAAAGAAGACATTAAGCAAGTAGGTACCCAAGTATAGTTTAATAGCACCATTTTGTCTACTTCTATAACAATGGATGGAGAATGGAGAAACTTTGAGTCCAATGTCGAGTTTTGAGCAGAAGTAAAATCTAAAAATTTTATGTCAAGTTAATGGATATAAACTCGTTTGAGGCATTATAAAAAACTGCATTTCCATCAATCTTTTGTCACTTCAATTTTTAAGTGCGCATAAGTAGATTTTTTACCTCTACGCCTTTATTTAAATCTAACAAACGTAACAATATATCCTTACACTTTGTTATAACTTCGCTTCATAATAAAAAAGGTCTGAAACGAGAAAATTGAATTGTGAATATACTTTTTTGTACACTAAGGGGAAATTATTTTAATATTTATAGTCTGTTAAATGCGAAAATTCTTGATTAATAAAAATCTTAAATTAAGATCATATTCGCAACAATTTAAGGATATAATCTTAATATTAATATAACGTTATTGATTTTAAGACTGCGCTATTAAAGTTTAATACCACGTTTTGGATTTTAAGAGTTCATTCTATAAATTAAGAATTTATGTTAAATTTGAGAACGTCAATCTTACTGACCAAATTTCAAGATTGAAATATTAAGATCTCTGCAATCTAAATTGAAGAATTTTGTTCTAGTTCATTAATGAACTAGAAATTTAGTAAATATTTTACTGGTTTCGAGTAAAAACAGCTTTGGCGCCATACGACAACTTTTTTTATTCAAATTTAGGAAATTTTCCTAACTTTTAGTTTTTATGAACTTTTTTTAATGATATGAACTTTTTATTTTTTACTCATATTAAGTAATTTTTACTAGATTTTTGTAAAAATTTACTTAAACTTAGAAAAAATTACTAAAACTTAGACATTTTTTTACTTGAATTTAGGAAAAAAAAAGTTCTTAATAATAGTACATGTCTTTTTTTGAGTGTAGTGAGAAATACATAAGTAATAAACTTAAACTGCTAAGGCGAAGTACATGAAAGAAAAAATAAGATTTATGGGTGTAATCACGACCACTTTTCAAAACAGGAAATTTTTACTTTGGATAAGTGCAATGTGTATGAAAGATTTCAATAAAATTTATCTTAATTTATGATTTGATCAGGTAAAAGTTTATAGCACTTTTTAAGCCATGTGATAATTTGATACCCATTCTGGTAAAATTTGTTGGCTTTTCAGATTTGTATAGTTGGTTACTCACCTAGACCTACTTGTGTATCAAATTTCAGCTCATTAGCGCAAATTTTAATTTTTAGTGTTTATGGGCGTAGCCTTGCCCCTCTGACTAAAATTTCCGGGTTATCAGGGCCTTCTTAGTCGGTTTCTCACCTAGACCTATTTCAATATCCAATTTCAGCTCCTTAGCGCAACTTTTAATTTAAAAATTTTATTTGTGTCGCCCCGCCCAGTTTTTCAAACTCAAGTTTTTTTTCTGTCAGTGCTTATCGTTCGTGTCAAGTTTCGTTGCAAACGGATAATAATACCTAAATAAATTGTATATCTAAATAGGCTGAGCCGTAGTACATGAAAAAAGAGGCTTAAATTGTATGAGCGTGTCAAAGGCCAGTTTTTTAACGAAAAAATTATAGCCTTGAATTATTGCAATATATGTGCCAAATTTCAATAAAATCGCTTCAGTTAAGCGCCTTAGATTTGCTTTTTTAATTCTAACCTGTATGGGCGTAGCCCCGCCCCCTGGCTACAATTTCCGTGTTTTCATATTTTTTCTAGTTCATTGCTCACCTAGATCTACTCGTGTAACAAATTTCAGCTCTCTAGCTACAGCGGAAGTGCTTCATCAATTTGATGAGTGTGTCAGTGGTGAGTATGTCTTAAAATATGCACTTTTTGCACCTCCATATCTCAGGAACCTTTTGTTCTAAAAATTTCAAATTTTGCATATGAGGTAACATGGATTTATTGAATTTTACGACGGCGGGGAATAAAGTTATCAGGGGGAAAAACACGACGAATGGCTTCCTGTAAATATACGCACTGCGTGCATTGGCCAGAACTTGGCCTGGCGCACTACCGTGCGCTTAGATTATTTGAGATTTTAGTTTTATAAACCTTTACATAAAATTATTATATTTCTTTCTTCAAAGATGAACTATTATGAATCTTATTATATAAATACCCGTACCTAGTGCGATGAGATAATAGTTTTGAGTGGTGGAATACTTTTTTATTCCCTTTAATTATTGCGGTGGTTTCTAAAGATTACATGAAATGAAATCATTCCTTAAGTATCAACAAAAAAAAATTATATTGAGAAAAAAATCATAAATAAAGAAATTATGAAATATGGTATTATTAATGAAATTGTATACGATGTTATTTACTTACTGACATCCATCGAAGGGATCGTCGGACAGGCATACATACAAACAAACAAGTAAACAATTACACGAGCGCACATCCATATTTTGTCTGCCTTTTTTATTAATATGATGAGGATTATTTAATTTCATTGTTAAGATTTTCATTATCATTTTCAATATTTTTACGCTTGAAGCACAAAATATAATACGAGTTCATTTAATTTGTAAGTTATTAAAAAACTATTTTGTTTTTTAATGTTGATTTAGGATTACCCTCCATCTCAATTTTAATGTTTTTGGTTTGTTAATTTGTAAAACAAATTTTAGTGGATGTAATTTGAATTGTGAAAAAAATTTATATATATATATATATCAGTCATGGTTGGCAAAATTGGTACAATTTTCCTTTTTTTTTGCTACTACAGTATTTACCGCTTATATGCACTTCGTAATTTGCTCGACATTTAGTGCTTATAAGCGAGATATGCATTTACCAAAACTCGGTTATATGCATTTGCAATGCATGTAGAAAAACTCGTTTAGTTGCATCGGTGGTGCTTATATAAAAAAGATGTTTTATATGTATTTAGTAGTACTTGCACCAGAATTTCAGAAATGTAATTGTAAAAACAGAATATGCATGCGCATTGCTAGTTTGTTTTTATTGAGATCAATCAATTTGAAAAAAAAAAAATAACTTAAAATAAGAGTTCACAGTATGTATAGGTTTTGTAAATTCAATTTCATTGAAATAAATGCGTATGAATACATACATATACATGTTATAATTTTGTTGAGATCAGTGCTTTGACTTTAAAATTATATTTCACCTTAAATACAGTCGGTTTTTAATTAATAATTTAAAAAATATATAATTTAAAGTTAAAAGTTGAAGATTTGAATGCAATTGCTTACTTTGCCGACTTATTAATGCGGCTTGTTTCTCTGGTCACAACATAAATTCACAATTCCACCTTACGACAGCTGATTCAAACAGAGACAGCTGACAGCTGATTTCAAACAGGGATGGAACATCTGATATGCAATAGTACAAATGAGTCAATAGGGGTGAAATAGTTTGCTGTTTAATTGCGATGAAACAATTTTTCTACATTTGCTTTATTTATGATGAAAAATTTAAACAGTGCATATATATTAGAATTTTTTACATGCAATTTCTCAAAATCCTATATAATTTTGGTGCATAAAAGCGAGAAATGCATATAAGCGAAATGCATATATTAAAAAATATTGCGTGTATTTTATATACAAAAGAAATATTGTTCAAGTTCGGCTGCATATAAACGATAAATGCTTATAACCGGCGTGCATATAAGCGGTAAATACTGTATTCAAAGAAAGTTTCAATAGTACACCATTGGTTAATTTAGAACATTTAGAGCCAATTTCACCAACTCATTTAAATATCAATTCATATTTAAAAGTAATTTTTCCATACAAAAATGAATGAAAATCGAGATTTAAATATGAATTGATATTTAAATAGAGTTGGTGAAATTGGCCCTTAAGGAATCTCCGCAGTTTTAGTAATTTCACTCCACATTTATTTTCAAACGATCGTTTACATACATATGTCAATTTTCACTTTTGAGCAATAAAACTCGTATTCATATCTTCTTGAAAACAATATTGTGAAAGTAAAACGCAACCAGCAAATAAAACATGTGAACTCGTCTATTTCCAAATTAATTTGTATCTGCTAGATTTAAACTTAAATAGGTGTTTTAACATACGAACTCACAAAAAATTTTGTGAAAGCGATTCGGTATCCAAAAAAAGACGATTGTCATAATTATAATCCTGTTCTCGAAATTAAATTGAAAACCAGAACGTATCTTTTTTATGGTTTATATGCCGTTTATAATATTTACGGTTAGGTTTTGTATTCCACGAGAAATTAAATTGTTCAGAATTGCCATAGCATTGTTCTTATAAATAGATATTTCCAATAACACTTCTATGGAAATTCCGCACGTTTCAATTTCACGTGAAACACAGAATATACCCATTAATATACTTTTTTAATTATAATAAAAATAAATAAAAATAACACAAATTAAAAATTTTAAAAACCCATTAATATATCTAGAGAAAATGCGATATCTTCTTAAAACATGGCTAAGAACCTCTCGATCAAGTCACCTTTCAAAAAGAAAAAACTAATTAAAAATCGGTCCTGCCGTTTGGTCTGTACGTGGACACGGACAGACACACAGATACACAGACACACACTACAAACTTATATCGCCCCTTTTTTTAGTCAAGGGTTAATAATTAAAACTAAAAAATCTTTTAGTAGAATTAAGGTAAATAAATTCAGTGAAGTGCGACTTTGACCCGCACACGAAGGGTTCCGTACGAGCACGAGATATGTAATTCAATACGAACTTTAGCCTATAACTATAGTTTTGGCATTTTTTCGTTTTTGGGTTTTTTCGGTTTTAATTTATTGGCGCTTTCTGAGTTTTGGCGTTTTTTTTATTTTGGCGATTTTTTTATTTTGGCGATTTTTTTTAATTTTGGCACTTTTTTTTCGTTTTGAGGATTTTTTTCGGTTTTTGACGTTTATTTTAAATTTTGTCGCTCGTTTTGGAGCACCCTTTAGTTTCTAATTCTCATGTATTTGTTGTTGTAGTGGCCAAGGTTCTACATACTCTGTCCAAATTTCAGGTCCGTAGCTCTTACGGTTCCTGAGAAAATACCGTGTGACGGACAAACAGACGGACAGCGTAGCGAAACCAATAGGGTTCCTTTTTTCACCTTTGGTGTACGGAACCCTAAAAAGTAAAATTTTTTAAAGTTGTTGGAACAATTTTAAATTTCTCAATCCCATCCCTGATACGAGTACATGAATACAGCTATGGACAGACAAATAGCGCACATAAGAAGTCTGTCATTATTTCTGATAAATTGATAAATTGTTGCTTAATTTAACTTCTCTCAAAATTCTATGAAAAAGTACCATTAATCTTTTGTTTGGGGAAGGCTTAGCCCTATCGGTCCTATTGGGACAATAACGTCCCAGAAAGTTTGAAAAATCGTATATACTGTCTAAAGCAAATAAATTGTATTTTGGAGTGACCCAGTCGTACTTTAGAGTTTTAATGTATGCAATAAATAAAGGTACCAAATTTTGAGGTGCTATGAAATAAGGTCCAAGAATATAACACCCAAATAAGAAAATGAAATAAGGCCCAATAAAACGAAGGAATTTTTAATTGGGCTTTATTTAATTTATTTTGGGCTTTATTTCAACTTGAGTTTGGTAGGACTTTATTTAATTTTTTGGGCTCTATTTCATCGTGAGTTTTGTTTCATTGGGCCTTATTTCATTTATATTGGTTGCTTTTTCATAAATTTTCTCTTGGGCCTCATTTCATATATTTGGGTTTTATTTTATTGGGGCATATTTCATTTTTTATCTGGGCATTATTTTCTTGGGCCTTATTTCATAGTGCCAATTTTGAGCTGTTTTTTTGTGACACATGTATTTGTGTTAGTTACTCAAAATTTTTAGTGTAGGTAACATCATTTACCAACTACTACCATTAGAGTGGCTGTTATTTTTTATTTAATTTCTTTTATTCTCACCCCGCAAATCGGTTCAGTTTTATGTAAAAAAATACAAAAAAAAAATCATAGGGATAAGTTGTGTTTAAGAGGGTGCGTCCGCCCCTCAAATTTGGCCTTTTTATTTAATTTTAGAACAGAGATAGTTGGCGCAACATATAGTATAAAATCTTGTGTAATTTAATAAAACTTGCATTAATATCACAATTTGTAACTAAAAATGGCTATGGGAGATAACGGTTCACTTGAAAAAATAAGATTATTTGGGATCTTTATCAAAAAGACACAAACCAAGTTAAAATCTCCCAAATAATTGGCTATTCTAGAAAAAATTTTCACGAGTACAATATCATTAAATCTGCGGAAAATAGAAAAAGTGCTTCAGTCGAGATAAGCCGTAATATGAATATTAAAAAGTACCCCTGTGCTTTTGCACAATTAATTTGTGCGATTTTTCAAGAAGTTATAGCACAATGACTTGAGACTTATCTTTTTTAGACTTCTAATCTCGTTTGGAAGAATACCTTAATTTAGGTTATACTTTGGTATATTTCAGCTTGAATGTATTATTTACAGTGTGTAGAACAATGTTTGCTTAAACAAATGAAGGTTAACAGAGAATTTCCCAATTTAAGAAATCAATTTCTGAAAATCGACTTGAACGCTTAAAAGTGCTCTCCTGTAGAACAATGAAAAAAGGCTCAAACACTTTTGCCTTATTGCTACAAAAATATGTGATATAAACTTGCATACTGATATAAATTTGCATAACCAGATAGAGGAACGGAAGAAACGGGAGCGAAATATGAGTAAAGATAGGGTTATGGAAGAAAAAGTAAAATTAGCCCTTCCACGTCTACGAATTCGTCGATAAGAATTCGCTGCGTAAATTCGTGTTGTGAAGCACGTATTTACTCAACGAATTCAGCTGTTATAATTGCTAAAGTTGGTTATTGTCAGCGCTGTCAACTCGGTGCTTTTCGCACCGTTTCTAGTGCTTTTTGAAATTTTCGACGAGAGAAATTTTGAAGTTAGTGCTCAGTGCTTTTTAAATTAATTTTTAGTGCTTTTTGTTTCGTGGCGGTGGCACTAGACCCAAAATTCAAAAATAAATTTCCATATCTATTTTTTTTTTTCGAGGAAGGCTATCGTTCAAAAAGCAGAAAATTTCAAAAAATTTGAATAAGGTTGTTGCGGAAATAATAATACCCTCAAACTTTAACATTTTAAGCATAATTAATGTAAAGAAGACATTAAGCAAGTAGGTACCCAAATATAGTTTAATAGCACCATTTTGTCTACTTCTATAACAATGGATGGAGAATGGAGAAACTTTGAGTCCAATGTCGAGTTTTGAGCAGAGTAAAATCTAAAAAGTTTATGTCAAGTTAATGGATATAAACTCGTTTGAGGCATTATAAAAAACTGCATTTCCATCAATCTTTTGTCACTTCAATGTTTAAGCGCGCAGAAGTAGATTTTTTACCTCTACGCCTTTATTTAAATCTAACAAACGTAACAATATATCCTTACACTTTGTTATAACTTCGCTTCATAATAAAAAAGGTCTGAAACGAGAAAATTGAATTGTGAATATACTTTTTTATACACTAAGGGGAAAAACGTGCTAAAAGCAAGATTTTACGCTCAAAACTCAAATTATTTTAATATTTATAGTCTGTTAAATGCGAAAATTCTTGATTCAAGAATAAAATGTTGATTTTTTTAAGATCAAATTCAAGATTTTTTCTTAATAAAAATCTTAAATTAAGATCATATTCTTAACAATTTAAGGATATAATCTTAATATTAATAGTACGTTATTGATTTTAAGACTGCGCTATTAAAGTTTAAGACCACGTTTTGGATTTTAAGAATTCATTCTATAAATTAAGAATTTATGTTAAATTTGAGAACGTCAATCTTACTGACCAAATTTGAAGATTGAAATATTAAGATCTCTGCAATCTAAATTGAAGAATTTTGTTCTTAAATTTAGATCGTTTTATTCTCTTAGGTCCAAATTCACAGTCATTAAGTTAGCTAATAGCAATAGTTTAACCAATAATATTTGATTCACAGCTTTTGGTTTAACATTAGTTAAACCGCCAAACGTCATTGGTTAAGAAACAGTTTTATACTACAGCTGCTTCGTTGTAAACTTTATCAGTATTGATGTTTTGTGAACAATATAATATCCTAACAACATAATAATACATTTCATACATATGTATGTACGTTGTAAAGCATCTTCTTTGTGTTTAGCTGTAATACATTCTTTTTTTATTTTCTATTATATTTTGGTTTTCCCGAACCAATTTCTGCACTAATTTAATATCTTTCACGATAAACTTAGATGAGCGAGCACTTATTTTTATCAATTTTTAAGAAAGAATATAATAAATGTAATCAAAAATATTAGTTAAACAATAGTTATCATTTTATTTTACTAATAATTAATTAGAATTAAAACGTGTATCGGATGCCTCTAATTTGAAGTTTTAGGTATAAAATGCAAGGCCAAGCGATCCCTATATATATTATATACATATTTATGTATTACAATTTTTGTAATATAATAAAATAATTAAATTTAGTGCTTTTTTACTTAAATTACGCGTTTTTTCATAGTTTCAGTGCTTTTGCAATTTAAAAGTTGACAACACTGGTTATTGTGTGTGCAAAGAGAGAGAGTGAAAATTGTATTTTCGTCGTTCGTCGGCGTACAAAATAGAAATAAATCTATCTCAGAGTTCATCACAATGGATGAATTTCGTTCTACGGTGGTGCTGTGTTCATTTTCATATTCACAAATATGTTTTATTGGTCGCATTCATAAGACGTAACTGTTGCGCAACCGTTGAGTGTTTGTCTTAGAAACGCATAGTTGAGTATTTCCGCTCCACTCAACAGTTGAGTAATTTTCCATCATAAAATTTTTTTTCGCTACCTATAGTCAACACGTTGTGCTCAGCCTGAACAGCTGGTCAAATTGAGCTATTTTTTTATATGCTTTGTTAGGTGGCAGCAACAAATATTTGTTAAGTTTTACATTACAAATGCGATGAAGTAACGAAATAAAGATATACAATTGAATTATATACATCAAGCCGTTTCTAAGATGCAACTGCGGGGGCCAACAGTTTCACAACTGTTGAGCTCAACAGTTACGTCTTATGAATGCGCCCATTTATTAGAACGAAAGTTCGCATCGAAAAATTCGTCGTTCGTCCGAGTTGTGTTCCTAGCATAATTCGTACGAAAAATTTGAAGTGTAAACAATATTAATGGCGCTTGAAACTATGCTACAATTTCTTATGTTTGTAGAAACACCCCATGTGTTTGTTGTAAATTTCATGCGAAACAAGTGCCACTCATATTATTTCGCATGAAAACTTAAAATGTTGAAGATACATTTTAAATGTTTTTCCCTATAACGTTTTCTTACAAAAAGGGGAAAATTAGAAAATTTTGATTTGACACCTTTAGAGGAACAAGTGCGATATGCAAACGAACATCCGCAAAAACATTTAATTTTCCATTTCGTTAACATTTTATAAACAAAATTATATAAAAGTTTTAAAAATCACGTTTTTATTTGTGCATTAGATTATGTAAAAAAAAGTAAATGAATTTTCCAGTGAGAATATTCTTTCAATCGTTCTTGAATGATTTCTTGGTATAAAATGTAAAGTTGTGAGTGTTATGTTTTGCATATTTAATGTATGATTTTCTATGTTCACTTAGTCGTTTATAATAGGGATTTGCACATGGGAAAAATGTATCGATATACATATATCGTATCGATATTTTTGAACAGTATCGATATATATTTTTTAAAACATGATATTTCGATATATCGATATTTTTTATATGAAAAACTATTTTTTCCAAAAATGTTCCAAACTTGAAATAAATACACATACTAATATACATACATACATTGATACATACCTATGTATTCACAAACATGTTACATAAATTTTTTATTAAAAATTCAATACTTACCCTGCAGGAGATCGAACTAGTGTCCAACTGGTATTTTACTAGTACAAAAACCACCACCACTAGTTTCCAACTGTAAGCTTTTCTATAACATCTTAATGCTCAAATTAACATTGAGTGTGTTTACAAAATTACTAGTGCCAAGGGTACTAGTTTAGGACTAGTTTATTACCAGTTTTTTTTTTTGCAAAGATGAATTTTATAAAATTGGTGGTTTTATTCCTTTGGTACCCAGTGACAACTGCTAGTTAAAATTCGCAATTATTTATCAAAATACAAAGGTTAATTATAATTATTTGATTATAATTATTTTTAGGTGAACCTAAAACTTTAATAATTGTATAATACTAATTTTTGTACAATGCCTTTTAACTACTTCATATACTACATAGTACTCATCAGAACTAGTAATTTTATACAACAACTTTAACCCTTTTCGCACTAGTTCTTGCTGTTCTAGTAATTATACTAGTAGCTTTTAGACAATTGACGCCTATTCTCCTGCAGGATATTTAGCAAACAATTCAATAAAAACAATATAAACAAAAGATTAAATAAAAATAATAAAACAATTCAATTTAAACAATAAAATAATGGAAACAAAAAACTTAACAAAAACAAGTTGAAAGGTGTACACTTATGTACATGTATTTATACTCAAATCGCATTTATTGCGTATAAATGTCAAAATAGATATTCTAAATATAGATATATTTTTTGTCAAAACAGCTCGAAACAAAAAAACTAATTTTTCATAAAATAATTCTGCTTGGCGTTTTATTATTTTTTTTTGCTTTCAAAAATTATGTCACTCAGTGCTGTCAGTATATTTTTAGAAAAGTTCCTATGCTAAAACTATCGCTAAGAAATGAATCATTTTAATTTAAAGTAGTATGACAATTTCTCAGCAAAAAATTACACATTACCATCAGAATTACTTGCCATATAATGACTTACTTTCTTGATTACCAAATTTCATTACTCCCTTACAAATCGCATTATCTAAAATTTTAAAAATTATGTACAAGTTGCTAAATGAGGAGAATTATATTTTTTAGTATAAATGGATTACGTGAACAAGTTGCCAAATAAAAAAAGTAAGTACCTCTCAAGAATGGATTATTTTATTCTCACGCCTTGTTAAAATAATTAAGTTGGTAATCCAGCAGGGAAGAGCTTCCACTAAAAATTATTAATTCCAAACCCGATTACTTTTTTTTAAAGTTATTGTTGGCTTTACTTCTATGTAAAATATGTCAAAACAAAAAAAAAGAGTTTATTTTTTGCTAAAACAAGTAGGTCATAGAGCTGGGTTCAACCGTTCATTTGCCATAAACCTATGTTGGATTTTTTGTTGTATTTTCACACGTTTTGTATGTCTTACCACACAAATTTCAAGAAGCGGGTTCGTTTTTTTTTTTAAATTTCCACACAGGCGACATATTTCCTTACACGAATCCACTAAAGGAATAACCAAAACCACACAAAAAATTACTTGTATTTTCTCCCTTTATTGACCAAGGCTCATCAAAAAGTTAGCCCAGGTTTTACAACAAATATTGCAGCACAAAAACTGCGTGAACTTTGTTGGTATATATACAATATTACCATAACACTTGTCGATGCAGCGTTACATTGTCTTGTCACGTTATAAGAAATGCCAAACACCATACAAAACTCAATAATTTAGAGTGATTGCTGACGATAAGAGCATATTCTTTTAGGCTTATACCATACAAACCAAATTCGTTGGTTTCGTCGGTTGGTTATTGGTTTGCGACACAGTATATTTAAAATACATTACGTCCAGTGTTGTCAGATATGGCGATATCTCGCCAAACGTGGCGACAAAAATTTATTTTTGACAATGAAAATTTTTAAATGGCGATTGGCGACTATCTTGGCAATATTTTTGGCTATATTTTATGATTTCAATAAAAAATAATAATGTTAAGAATATGAAAATTTTTAATGGAATTTTTTCTACAACATGAAATATTTCGTGCAAAAATTACAAATATTTGTGACTCTTTATCTCAAAATTTTTTTTCCGAAATTCAATTTGGACTACAAAATCTCATTTGGTGATTTTTGAAACACAGTTGCGAAAACTTTCTTTTATAAGTTAGAAACAACATTTTGATAATGAAGTACCAAAAAGGCTGTACATACATACATACATACATAGGTATGAATTTGCAAATACATACATATTTTACTTAATTTTTTTTAAAAATTTACATTTATTTTAAACACAAAATTCACATACATATGTACATACATACAAACATATTTATTTGCGGTTTTAAAACAAATTTTTAAGTAAAAAGCAAATACTTTTTTCACACTATCCATTAAACTTAATAAAATTAGAGAATATTCTTTTTATAATAATAAAAAAACTGTTTGTAAGCTTTTGAAAAAAGTGCAAAATATCAACTTTTTTGCATCCGTGCACTTCTTCATGTCGTCACACAACAAATAACACAAGCAAATGACGTTTTTTTCGTCAATCAGATTTGGAGACGTTCAAATAATCAGCCTTCAAATAAAAATATCAAAATTTTTTGATTCTCATCAATCAGTGCCGACAACGTGTATGTGTAGCCGAAAAAAACGACTGCACGCACACAACTATGTGATTGATGGGTTTTTTGTACATCTCCTGAGCACTTTAGAATTATTTGTGATCAGTGTTGTCAGATTCATTTTCAACCTCCTCGCCAAATATCGACAATATAATAAAACATTAAATTATAGCTACAAAAATAGTTTTTATTTTGTATTTACATTACAAATACGAGTATTGTTAAATTTTAAATTCAGTAGATAACGTACATATATCGTAAAACATAAAAAGTATATTATTTTAGACAAATTAAGAAAAGTATTTACATTAACATAAAAATACTATCGTACAAAAAAAAAACTTAAAAATAACCTATTCCAAAAGATTAATCTAAATAGGATAAATTGAACTTGAGCACCAAGATAAAAATTATTATTTAAATCTTTTGATAAAACTGAATTAACATTTACTTATACATATGTGTATTTAAGTACACATATCATATCCTTGAAGTGGTAAGTACGAGCAGCATCTTCGTATTTATACGCTCGCTCTGCACGAGTTCTCAGTGCAGGGTTTTTGGTACTTCATTATCAAAATGTTGTTTCTAACTTATAAAAGAAAGTTTTCGCCACTGTGTTTCAAAAATCACCAAATGAGACTTTGTAGTCCAAATTGAATTTCGGAAAAAAAAATTTTGAGATAAAGAGTCACAAATATTTGGAATTTTTGCACGAAATATTTCATGTTGTAGAAAAAATTCCATTAAAAATTTTCATATTCTTAACATTATTTTTTTTTTATTGAAATAGTAAAATATAGCCTAAAATATGGCCAAGGAGTTTAAATATCGCCAAGTAAATCGCCAATCGCCATTTAATTATTTTCATCGCCAAATACAAATTTTTGTCGCCACGTTTGGCGAGATATCGCCATATCTGACAACACTGTTTGTGATTATTAATATTTGCTCTTATTACAAAAACCGAGGAGTCTTTGTTAAGTCAATTCTAGCCCTGATACTCTTAGTAAAATCATAAAACCTATTAATTGGCGGGTATGATGCCATTTTGTTCTATACCTTCCTTTGCAAAAAAAAAGGTTAGGTTAGCAGGCTGCTGGTAAGGAAAGAAAGTTAGAGTCCAGCTCACTTGGGTCCAGTATGATGATCACTTTGTGCTGCCTCTAAGTTGAGAGAAAAGAGAGAGAGAAGACAAGGGAAGAATGAGAAGGGTAGAATTAGAGCAGAGATAGAAGATTGTTCAGGAGGGGTGTGAGTTGTGTAGAGAATGGGGCAAAAAATTCGGTTTGGGATGGGTGGGGGGGGGGGGGGGGGTCAGTGATTATAACAACCACTATTCCTAATAAAGAGGCTAATATTTTTGAGCCCAATTTCCGATAACTCGGATAAGTTTCCAAAGGATAATCTGGCAAAGTGGTGCAGACGGAGATCCTCCATGGCGAGACAAACACATAGGAGATGCTGGATACTTTCTTCCTCTTCCTCGTCATTGCAACTGTGGCAATAGTCATTATGCGGGAGACCCATACGTTTAGCATGGGTTCCGAAGGTACAGTGACCAATCAAAGTGGCCACTATATCTCTCAAATGCTTCCTATTGAATTTCATGAGATGTTTCGTTCTACGAGAGTCCAGGCGAGGCCAGAGGGTTCTCGCTATTGCACAAGTGGGCTCATTTCGCCATCTAATTTGAGCTACTTCAAGAAAGGTACCATCAAAGCGTCTCCAGCAGGATGAGAGTGGGAGTCCACAAAGATTGTCGATATCGACCTCTCTTAGTAGGGATCCCCTCTTTGCTAGTTCATCCGCAACTATGTTTCCTGAAATAGTCCCGTGCCCTTGCACCCAGTTTAACGAGATATTTGAGTGCTGCGCAAGTCCATCCAGGGCTATTCGACATTCTTGGACAAGAAATGATGTGGTATACACCCCAATGAGGGACTTAATGGCAGATTTGCTGTCAGTTAAAATATGGATATCTCTATTTGAAATCCGATGGAATCCTAGCCAGTGTGTGGCTCTTTTAATAACAGATAACTCTGCCTGTACTATAATACTACATTCATTAGGGAGTCTGAAGGTCCCTACAATTTACAATTTATATTGAAAACAAAAACAAAATTTCATATTTTATTGTTGTTTTCAATATAAATTGTAAGTTGAACGTTTTCTTTCGCAGGTGGGAAATAGACCTGTAGGCATTTATTTCCTGAGAGGGGACCTACATACCAAAAAAAAATTGTGCTGAAAATCTTACTCTTGTTAAAACGACTTATCATAACAAACAGGTAGTTTTCACTGAACATAAAATTGTGCTAGTGAAAGCACAGTTAAAAAAATAACAAATGATGTAATTTTATTTAAATAAATTGTATGCGAAATCTGCCACTGTGCTATAAAATATTGCAATTTTTGTCTTCTTCAGCAATTTTCCAGTAACGCTCTATTTTTATTGCAGTTATGTACATACACACATATGTACATACATATGTAAGTATTTACATATGTGTGTATGTATTTTTTTAATGGTGATGTTGCTGATGATGGTTGCTATTTTCGTTGCTAGAAAGTAAATTTTGTTTCTGTCACAGTGCTCCCAGTTTTTTCTAGAACTTATCCCCAATTTTTGATTTCTCATCCCCAAAAATGCCCAAATTGATTTTTTTATTCAAAATTTTTTCTTTTGTGAAAAAAATAAAAAAAATTTTAGTTTGCTTTTTATTAATTTTATCTGAAAAATTATGACAAAAATAACATATTTATTCAATAAAATTCATTTATATCGATAGCTACGAGTATATTTACGTTCATATAAATTTAATTCGTACTTATCAAACTTGTAAAGAAAAAAATACACATAGTTTAATATACACGAGTATAAACCAAAGTTTACCATTTCAAAAATCTTAGAACCGAAATCTTCTGATTCATCAGCCTCAAAAACTTTGTTGTACATAGTTCTTGTATTAAAAAGCTTTAGCATTTAGCAGAAGGTTTAAATATGTCACAAAAAATTTAATTATTTTTAAAGTGTGTGTTTATTCTAAGAATTGCTTTCAAAAGGTTGTATTGCATTTTGTTGCGTATTTTTTTTTTGGTAGTGTTCATTATTGGTTAGTCTACCTTCATACTTGGTCTTTATTAGAAACCATACACTAGGAATAGTAACACACATTTTTAGACTTGCCAGACGCATATTTCTTAGTTCAAAAATAATTCTTGTTTGACTTTCAGTTATAAAAAAAATCCTCTCAAATTTGGTTACATCCCCAACAAATCCCCAGATTCCCAATACGAAATTTACATCCCCAATCGCGAAAAAAATCCCCAGTTTGGGGACAAATCTCCTAAACTGGCAACACTGTCATCAGCGGCAAAATTTGTTTGAGTTCGTTTTTGTTCCTTATGTGCTTTTAGTACGTATACTATCAGTATACATATATAAATAAATACAGTGTCACACAGTTTATTTCAACCAGCCTCTTTTAATAACATAAATCCCATATAATTTCGAAACGAAGCAAAATATTTAAATGAGGGCTTATAGAATACTTTCCAAAGATAAAAAAATAAGTTTCATTAAGTCTCAAATTTACACTCTTAAAAATTACAAACGAAAAACATAGTAGTCACAGCTTATTTCAACCATTCGTTTCCTAGGTCTGTTAAATCGGTATTAGAGGCCTGCGTAAACAGTCTTGAAATGTAAATATGTACGTTTTGTTTTTTAAATTTATTCTCGTGGCATGTATTATACCTAGTAAACCAATAATAAATGCTGTCGTTTAATAAGCGAAGCACGATGGATGTATTGATGTTCGCGTATATGAGTTTTTACAAGCGATGTCGCCAAGAGTTCTTGTTCGTAACAAACGCCCAAAAGAGTTAGTGTTGATGCATGTATGCTTGTTATTTTGCATATTGTACGTTTGAGTGTGTGTGTAAGATGTAGATGGTAAGCTATTATGTGTTTAAGGATCATCAGAGACTCTTCTGTCGCGAAGTATTTTATTCTTTACTCCTATACCTGCAATAACTGAAACAAATGTCTTGCCAACAGTGTTGTTTAGCGTTTGTTTTAGAAGACTTCGCCGCAGTAAAGCAGTTCTTGTAAGAGGTCTTTTGCAGGGGTCTCATTAGTATCAATCCTCGATTAGCGTTGAACTTTCAAACAATGTTTCATAGTCATGAATATTTACAATTATTTGAATAAGCATTTATTATGAAAATGTAGTTTTAATTGTAGAGTATCGCGGAAAAAGCCCCCTTTTAAGGGCAATCACGGATAAAATTACGCGTGAAATTTTTCCAGGGAACAATTCCAACTAATAGCAAGTAATAGGGAAAACAAAAAATTCTAATTGGAAAAGGTAGAAATTTCATGCGAAATTTTATTCATGATTGCCCTGATTAAGAATAAAAATCATGCATTTATTTAGTTTTATGGATGAGTAAAGCTACGGTCACAATTGTCAAACATTTGCCCAAAAAAGCGTAACCAACAAGCACTAATGAAAAAAGTTTTGATCCAGACACTTGTTTATCAACACAACTAATAGATAATGTCATAGAATCCAACATCTTTGGCTACTCTTTAACTTGATAAACTTTTCTCTGAATTGAAAGATTTTTCATTAGCATTTAGTGGTTACGCTTTTTTAGGCAAATGTTTGACAAGTGTGACCGTACCTTAAGTTTTATATCTTCGGCTCGGGTGACCAAACATATGATTGGCGTAAACCAAATACAGAGCTCTTTAATAAAGACTTAAACATGATGGTGGTAGTGCCATGATGTGGGCCCATATTTCATCAGGTGGGGTAAAAAACTTGCAGTTTATTGAGAATACAACCTATAAAGATATCTAGCTAGACATTCTAAAATCCAATTTAATTCAATGTGCTGAAAAGAAAGCAGTCTCGATTCTATCAAGACAACGACCTGAAAGATAAATCAGGTATTGTACAGGCATGGCTTATTTGGAACTGTCCCCACTTGGTGCAGCCGCTGGCACAAGCATCTGATCTGAATATAATTGAAAATTTATGGGCAATTTTAGATCAAAACGTACGCCAACACCAGATATCGAACAGGAATGACAATCAGAGCATCGCTAAAGAAGGGATGGTTAAAAATAACTCCCCAAACCACAGGAAATTTAGTGAAATCCATGCCAGTTGGAAGTAATTGACTAAAAAAAAATATTTATCCAATCGTTTGAATGTTCGTTTATAACTACTGGTTGAAATAAGCTTTTACTACTTATGCACTTATGATTTTTGTTTTTAGTTTGTAAAATTTTAAGAGTAAATTTAAGGCTGAATGAAACATATTTTTTACATATGTTTGGGAAGTATTCTATAAGCCCTCATTTACATCTTTTCAATATTTTGTTTCATTTCGAAATTATATGGGATTTTTTTTTTAAAGAGGGTGGTTGCAATAAGCTGTGAGCCACTGTGAATACCATTTTACAACATTCATAACTATGTATGTACATATGTACATCACAGTGGTCGTTATTTTTGCTTGTTTTGATTTCTTAGATTCTATCGCCTCAAATCGGTTCAGTTTTATGTAAAAAGTATAAAAAATTTCATAGCGATAAGTTGTGTTTCAGGGCGTGCGTCCGCCCCTCAATTCTGCATTCAAGCCCATTTATTCAATGCATTTTGTTTGCATATTATCTCTTTTTAAAAAATATTTTACAAGAATATGATATATGGCAATATTTTAGCTCTTCAGTCAACAACATTAGCCTCAAAGAAAGTTTTTTTGCTATAATTAATATTTTAGAAAACAATGAAGAAAATAACCAACAAAATACTAAAAAAAAATTAATATATATATATATTATGTACTTACATATACAATAAGAGCTTATATATGTATGTATGTATTAGTGATGCACAAATATTCGTATTCGAATTGTCGAATATTCGGCCATTTTCATGCGAATACGAATTCGAATATTTTTCCAAAGAAATTAAATAAATAAATGCTAAACGAAATTTAAATAAATGACTAAAAGTCTTAGTTTGTACAAATACATTAAATTTTTTATAGAAATTTGTGCTTTGCATCATTTTCAAATATTATTCAATGGCGATCATTAATATTTTGGGTACTTTTTATTAACTTTAAAGTACGCCAACAAGAGTGTGAAGTCCTTTTTCATAAAATTTTTTAATATTTCATATTGCATATAATATATTCATATCCGTATTCGCGAATATCGTTTCAAATATTCGTATTCGCGAATATCGTTTGAAATATTCGTATTCGTATTCGCGAATATCAAAAATTGGCATTCGTTACATCACTAGTATATATGTATGTATATTAAAAAAATTACATTGAATAAATGTCCTTGAGGATCAACTTAGAAGGGCGGACGCCCCTATGAAACTATGAACTATGAAATTTTTTTGTATCCTTCTTACATAAAACTGAATCGATTTAGGGGAGAGAACATAAGAAATCAAAAAAAAATTCTCCATACAACTAACGGCCACTCTAATGTACATACTTACATATATACATACATACATATGTACATAGATACATATGTACATAGATACATATGTAGATACATACATATGTACATACGTACAATATGTACATACATATGTACTACATATTGTTCCTTTGTTTTGTTGCTAGATTGATAATAGAGAAAAGAATTGCGCTCAATGCGTCATCATTTAAACTACAACTGAAAAAAAATTCAATGATGTTGAAAGATATCTTCATTTTATTCCCCATTTGACTGGGGATGAGTTCAATGTTTTTTGTATACATATTTACATACATACAACATATACATATACATACGTAGGTATATTTTTTACTTTTATTTTTTATTTTCAATTTTGTACATAATGGTTAAATAATTGTCCTTCTTTTTTGTTGCGCTCGTATGTACGTAAGTGTTTGCCGCTATTGTACGACAATAGAACTTACTATATCCCGAATATATTGTATTGGTCGATTTCATCCACCAATCAAAATTGGTTTCAAAATGGCCGCACATACCGTCTTCTTTATTCATCCCTTCTTCAATCAGATCCTTTATCAAAACTTCAAAGAAGTAATAATAAAAGAAGTCATCATTTGTAGTATAGACCATCTTCAATAATCTTTTAAAAATAATTTGAGTGATTACTTACTCGTACATACATTCTCAGAGACGAAATGTACACTTCAAACTTTTGTTTGACTATTGAAACTAATCCTTTGTTGTTAAACACTGACTTGTTCACACATGCCCTGTCGGAAATCTGGCTAACTTTAAACTAACTTTAAGCTAACTATTTCGCAAGTAGTACTGACTACAATTGGATTACTTCGCCATGTAATCAACTGACTACACCCCATATACGTTTTGAAATTAAGAGAAAAAAATTTTATATTAGAAGTGCTACGCTATTGATTCAGCATTCACTAGCTTCTAGAATACAATTCTCATTGTCAACATACATATGTAAGTAGTCATGAAGATTTTCAAATTTATCCCTGCATTAGTTTCTAAGTTATTTTTTTAAGTAAACATTTTCTCCATTTGAGAGGAGCCACGCTCACTTGTCGAAACTCGATTATTTTCTATCATCGGCAGAATCAGCAGAAATTCAAGTTTGTGTTTGTAGCAGATACCAAGATACTATTAAATAAGTTGTTTAAAATAAATATATTTTAAGCAAACAAAAAATATATACGGGCATGTTCTAAAGATCAATTTTTGTGAAAGTGATTTGAAATAATAAAAAAGGTGTTCTGCACACAAAACTTTTTGAATTTTTGTTATTTTAAACCATTCAGCTAAATGCCAAGTAAGTCAAATTTCATGAACTAATCAGGAGTAATTCATTTCCTAAAGTTTATTTTTTGATTTAAGACGAAATTGACTGGTCCTTAATATAAAATTTCCTTCAGTTCATAACCATTTTCCTACTCTTGGTAAATATTTTCTTTAAGTCAGTAAACTGTTCCTGAAATGTGAAATGTGAAATTTATTGTGTATTTTTATGAACTATTTTTGAGGATATGAACTTTTTATTTTTTACTCATATTAAGTAATTTTTACTAGATTTTTGTAAAAATTTAATTAAACTTAGAAAAAATTACTAAAACTTAGAAATTTTTTTTACCTGAATTTAGGAAAAAAAATTTCTTAATAATAGTACATGTCTGTTTTTTGAGTGTATGTACATTATTGAAATATTCTCAAGTTTCCTTCAATTGTTCCTTCAGGATTTCCAACTCTATTTATATTTTTTGCATTTTTTGCTCATTTAAATTTCAATAATTTAAAAGTTATGATGTCGCGATCACAAATCTTTATGTTTTCAGCAAAGTTTTTGATGTGTAAACATCTATACCTTGGGGGGTAAAAATCTTTTTCACAATACAATCACAAATTTTGAGTAATATCGTAAAGCGTTATCAAATCGATTTCAGCTATTTATGACTGTAGAAATACACTCAACCGAGTTTTAAAGCATACCTTCAGGAGCAATGTTAATTTTAATAGAAATTGCTTGTGAAGTGTAAAAGTGTTGCCAGTGGGGATAATTTTGTTAAAAAGTTAAAATAAATATAAACTTTTAAATAAAAGAGCGTTTTAAATGTCAAATATTTGCTTAAGATATATATAGCAGTCTATAAAGAATGTACTGTCAGTGTTGTTAGATATGACGATTTTACGTCATTTTGACGATTTTTTATAAAAAATTTCCCAGTATGCCGAATGACGATTTTGGTTCAAATATTCTTCATATTTTGACGATTCATTAAAATAATGTATTTCGTAACATAAATATGCCAACAAGACCTTGCAAAAAAGAGATTTGATTTCGATAACACAATTATCACAAATTTTAATTTAATTACAGCTTCAGTTATGTTAAATATAGACTCTGAAATTCTTCCTTTCCTTTCTCGTGTCTAAAGTTTTGAAAGAATATTTAGTAATATTAATCTTACTAAAACCAAGATCTGAAATCTACTGGAAACAAAATCCCTTGAAATCATTATGTTTTCAAAAGATTATTTGAAGTTTAACTCTTCGGAATGTTACAATATTGACATTAAAAAATTTTTGTAAAAAACCACAACTCTAAAATGTATGACACACAATATCTAGTAAAGGTTTTTGTCTAATTTTGGGATCATCGTTAAAATGATCGACTTATTTCTATGGATAGCAAAAAAATAAATTTTAAGCATTAATTTTCCTCTCAACAACAAGGCAAAATTAGCCACGCCCATAAAAAAAATCTCTACGTGATAGAGAAAAACTGAAAGCAGATTTGAATTTAACGCATAGAAAACCATATAGTCCGCGTAATTTTATCTAAAGGACAGCCAAAAAATGTTATTTTGTTGTACAGTGTTATTATTGGTGGAGATTTTAATACAAATTTTGCAAACCCACAGTAGCAAGCTTTATCAAAATTTCTCTTTGACGTTTTCCACTTGCATAAGAGCAATTCTCCACAAACCCCCATAACTAATAATCCCACTAATATAGATGCAGTTTTCCATAGATTTTTAAATACAGTAGAGTCAAAAATTTATATATCTTATTTTAGTTACCATAAGCCAATATTAAAAAAAGCATTACCAGATTTTTACACATCTGCTTTTTAGGGTTCCGTACACCAAGGGTTAAAAAGGAACCCTATTGTTTTCGCTACGCTGTCCGTCTGTCCGTCACACGGTATTATCTCAGGAACCGTAAGAGCTACGGACCTGAAATTTGGACAGAGTATGTAGAACCTTGGCCACTACAACAACAAATACATGAAAATTAGAAATTAAAGGGTGCTCCAAAACGAACAACGAATAATGTTAAAATCCCATGTAATATACATACAATTGTATGTACATATGTATATTGACACTTGAAATTTGTATAATTAGTGTATTTTTATATAGGCTACAACAATAAACATTAAAATATTAAAAAATTTGAATTAAAGGGTGTTCCATCAGTTAATGCAATTTTGACAAATTGCTATATCTTGGAAACCGTAAGAGGTAAACTCTGGAAATTTTTAAAAACAGGTAAAACTAAAAAATCCGAAAATTATAAAATCGCCAAACCGAAAAATATCGCGAAAACCTGAAAAAATCGCCAAAAATTTAAAAAAAATCGCCAAATCAAAAAAAAAATTTACAAAATTAAAAAAAAAATTCTAGCACTAAAATAAATCGCCAAATTCGAAAAAATCGTTTAAATGAAAAAAAATCGCCAATATGAAAAAAACGCCAAAAACCGAAAAAATTGCTAAAACGCGAAAAATGCGTCAAAACCAAAAGAAATGTTTATGTGAAAAAAAATCGCCAAAATGAAAAAAAATCGCCAAAATTAAAAAAAAATCGCCAAATTTAAAAAAGAAAATCGCCAAAATTTAAAATAAACGCCAAAAACCGAAAAAATCCTCAAAACAAAAAATAAGTGCCAAAACTAAAAAAAAATCGCCAAAACCAAAAAAAAATCACCTACAGTGCTTTTCGCTTAAAGCGAACTTCAAGGGGCTGATCAAATTTGTTCGTTTTAAGCGAAGTTCGTTTTAAGTGAAGACATCAAGAAACCATTATTGTGTGTGCACATGTCTTTTTTTAACACTTTGGCTATTTATTTACTTATTAAAACAATTTTAGAACATTGTAGTCTTTAAAAAATAAGTTTATTTAGTTTTTAAAAAATCAGTTATTTTAGTTTGCTTAGTATTAATATTGGCTTCATTTATATACACTTCCACTTGTTCCAAGTGGTCAAGAATTTGTTGTGGAGTGTCGCAAGACTAAAGAAAATTTCTTACACAGCTTACGGTACACATTAATATATAAATATAATTTTTTATTCATGGCAACACACTTCTTGGTTCGTTTTAAGCGAAAAAAAGAACAATTTACATGCAAAAAAAGGTTGGTATTACCGAAAGTTCGCTTTAAGCGGGTTCGTTATAAGTGAAAAAATGTTCATGGTTTTATAGAAATAAAAGTTCGTACTTTCGAAAATGGTTCGTTTTAGGAGAAAGTTCGTTTTAAGCGGGTTCGCTATAAACGAAAAATACTGTATATGAAAAAAACGCCAAAATTAAAAAAAAATCGCCAAAATAAAAAAAGACAAAATAATAAAAATCGCCAAAATAATAAAAATCGCCAAAATTAAAACAACGTCAAAAACCAAAAAAAATCGCCAAAACGTGAAAAATGTGTCAAAACTCAGAAAGCGCGAATAAATTCAAAAACCCCCCCCCCCCCCAAAAAAACGCTTAAAACCGAAAAAACCCAAAAACGAAAAAAATGCCAAAACTTATCTATCTTACATATCTCATTACATATCTCGAGCCCGTACGGAACCCTTCGTGCGCGGGTCAAAGTCGCACTTCACTGAATTTATTTTATTTGAATTGTATTAAATATCGTCGTTTGTACTGAACATTTGATGAGCTCTCTCCATGTACTTTTGACGCACTGATAACAATTGTCAATGTCGCTCGTGAAATGCTGCCAAAGCACATATTGCTCATTTACTCAAAGAACGTCATAACTCAAAAAAACCAGTTTGCCAGAAAACACATTTTAAGTTTTCAATTTAGTGGAAAAAAGAAAATTTTATTTTTCACTCAAGAGTGGAGTAAACAAGATATTTGTATGAAATTTTTACACAATATGAGGATTAATTCTGCATCATTAACTCAAAAAATCCCTTTTTTAGTTATGACGTTCTTTGAGTAAATGAGCGATATGAAAAAATGTTGCAGAAGTACGACTTTATTCATCTTGGTAAAAACATATGAAATGTATTGGAAACATTTTAAGTTTTCATGCGAAATAATATGAGTGACATTTGTTTCGCATTAAATTTACAACAAAAAAATTGGGTGATTTTACAAATCTAAGAAATAGCAGCATAGTTTGAAATTTGACAGCATTACACGTAAAATGTTGAACAGAGTACCTGGTTTTAGTGTCTACAAACTGCAATTAAATAAAATATTTGAAAAGCGATTGGGTAACCGAATGCACCTAGTGCAATTAATTATTAACATTTCGATTATATTAATAATAAAAATTAATTAGTAAATAATTTAATTCTTAGTCTTATTTTTATTTTACTTCTAGGCCTTGCATTATTGCCTTCCGATTTGAAAATCTTCCATGCCCCATTATTTTAAATAATAAGGGCTTTAGCGAATTATAATTGTATGTAATGTCTAATCAATGACTTAAAATTATTAATTCAATTTATAAATAACTGCAACTTCGTAAATAGTTATACAATAATGATAATAATATTTAGACATACACTGAATTAATTAAATAAAATTATAAAACAATTAACATCACACAATAATAATTAAAGAAAACTAAGAAAGGACGTAGGAAGGAAGATTGAAGAATCCTGCAACAGAAAAAGAAGCACTAACGTAACAAAATTAGAGGAACTAACTAATTTAATCTCATAGTTATTACACTAAAGCATCAGCATTATTGAAAAGAACACAGTTTTAGTTTGATAAGGAAACTTGAAAAAGCCATTAACAAACATTTCGTTCAAGTGGCATGAGCCATACATCGGGTTACCGAAAATATGATGATAATGAGTGTAGTGGGCCAAGACCACCTGTACCCGGAGAAGAAAGTCGAGCTAGAAAGGTGGGTATTCTTGGCGAAGTAGTATAAACGATTATTTATTTATTTTTATATTTATTTATTGTACTCGTAACCAAATAGATGACCGAAGGGGTGGGAGAACACATACGTAATTCACCGCCATCCTATTTGAATTGGGCCCGTACACTCAATCATCTGCTGGAAGATCGGGATGGTGTTGAATTATTTAAAAAGTACGTGGAAGAGGAGGCGCCTGCTTATAATGATCATCTAAATTTTTACTTTGCCTGCGAAGGTTTGAAACAACAAACCGATCCCGAGAAAATCAAACAAATTATACAAGCTATTTACAGGTGAGTTTTGAATTACAAAAATTGTATATTACTTTACTATCTAGATGAACCATACCATTATTTTTCAAAAAGATTTTTGCGCAAAAGTACATTGTCTGTATCGGAGGATTTGAGGCGTAATATTAAGGCTGGACTTAAAAATGAAATACCTCTTAGTCCAAATATATTTGATGAAATGCAAAAACATGTTGAAAACACAATACGGGATAATATTTATCCATCATTTTTATGTTCGGAAATGTACATCCTATATATACAACAAATGGCTGTTGCTCACGAACGTTTCAGCAGCAGCGGAGGCCCGACAACTGGCCTTGCCAGTTGTAGTACTGGTAGCAGTAGTAGTAGCGGTGCTAGCTGTGGTAGCAACAATGGTAGTGGCGGTGCAGGTGCAGCAGCGATGTTAGGAGGAGGGACAGGTGGTGGAGCATGTGTGTTGGCATTTACAGGCGCTTCCACTAGCAGCGGAAAAATTAGCAGCTCATTGGGTCCAATTTTAAATATGCCTGCGAGTACTAGTGCTGCTTTAGGTGCTTCAACTGTTGGTAGTTGCAGTGCTAGTGGCAGCGTGTATGGTCCCTCAACTTCGGCCAGCTCTAGCGGGTCCGTTAGTGCGACAGACACCTTACCTCGCAGCTCAACCTTACCCACCCTACACGAAGATTCGGAATTGTCATTGAGTGACGATTTCGAAAAACTACGCATTGAAGGAGGACGGGTATCAGCTGATATGCCCATGGGTATGCGCTTAACACGTGATTTATTATTGGCTACACAAAAGAGAAGACTGGAAATTCGACCACCTGGGTAAGTGCTGTTTCGAACAATTTTCCCAAGTACACAAATCCCCTTTATAACTACTTACTAAATGTAAGCTAAATGTAAACGTATGTATGTAAACGTATGATATTGTATACATACTTATGTATGTTGAAAAAAATATTAGTTTTGCTTTAAATATGAATTACAATTCAATTATTATTTGTGCTTTAAATGTTTACAAACGTGTGTATATGTATGCATGTATGTATGTAATATATATTTATTTATTTATAAAAGAAGTACATAATATGCACTTTATAATGTTTGACGATTTCTAAATTCCCTGTACATACTAACGCTTATTTATGTTTTTGAAGTCAATAAACCATAGCAATGATTTGCTCTTGTTTCTCTCTTAAGGAAGCAGTACATGGGAGGTAAGAAGGCACATACGCACGTTGCTCTGAAGCTACATTGGCTACATTCCGTTTACTAGTAACATACTTACATGTAGACATTCGCCTGTTTACACAAGGGCTGCCTCTTTCGACTAAACGTGTCACAATTTTTTTTTACAAAAATGCATTTCGTATACCATCGAAATTTTACGGCATGTAGGCACTACTATTTATTTAAAAAAATGCTCTCATGCTTTACATGTCCCCATGCTGATGTGAATTTTTACATATTCTGTGCTTAAAAATTCTGCCTTCCCAAGCGTATGTTGCATTGCATACAAGAATGTCACATATTCCTCAAAGAGGCCATGGCGAAATGTATTGTTTCATAACGCCGTATTGCAAAATATTGACATTGCAGACTCTTTCAAAACGTCGTCGGCAAGTATTATTTTTTAAGGAGCAAACAAGCAATCAGAGCTTCGGTTTCAAAGTTTCATAGTTACATATGTTTAGTTACAATGTTTCGTAACTTTGTATCTCTACGCGATATAAATAACGGCTGCACAAATAATCACCCCAAAAAAATCGCCCAAAGCATTTCAGTATTTAATCCCTCAAAATTATATACGCTATGAAATAAAGCCAAAGGAAATGACGCCCAAATAAGAAAATTTAAATATTGCGCAATAAAATTAAGGAATTTTTAATCTTGCTTTATTTAATTTTTAGGCTTTATTTCATTTTGAGTTTGGTTGGGTTTTATTTATTTTCTTTTTTGGTTATATTTCATTTTTATATATTGAGTGTTTTTCCAATAATTTTCTCTTGGGCCTTATTTAATTTTTATTGGGGTTTATTTCATTTCTTATTTGGGCTTCATTCCATAGCTCCAAATTATGTGAACAATTGCGCAAATTGAAGAATTAATGATTTTCCATATATTTGGGTCATTATTGATTATGTCCAATTACCAAAATCTGTTATGAACTATCGCCCGAGGAAAATAGCCTAAAACGATGAAATGGACAAACGCTCCAGAAATAAATTAGTTTTTTGGTCCCATGAAATAAGTCCTAATGAAATAACTCCCAAGAAAAAAATTAAATAAGTCCCCATTATTTCATTTTGAAATAAGTCCCAATTCAATTTCATTTTGAAATTAGTCCCAATGCATCAGAAATTATTTAATTTTTTCCTTGAAAAATATGTTTGGACTTATTTCATTTTCTCTTTTCATTGGGAATTATTTCGGCGGTGAAAACTAAGTTCCCAATGAACTAAGTCCTCAAAGCCCGAAATGAACTAAATCCAAAAATTTCTTATGAACTAAGTCCCGACACAAAATGAACTAACACCCCAAAAGAAAAGCGAACTAAGTCCCCCATATATAAAGGAAGACTAAAAAACGATTAAAAAAAGTAAATAAGGAAATGAACTAACTTCCCATTTTAGTTTTTTTAAGATGTTATTTAAATCAAATAAAAAAATTTGATTTCAATTTATAAAAATTACTCTTTATTAAATTAGGCGGCAATAAAGGAAGTGCCAAAATTTTGTGGTTATACAGGGTGGCCCAGAAAGACCGAAGTGGTGTAAATTCCTTATAACTTTTTATTTAAGACATATTTTTTTAATTTTTTGTTTTTTAAATACAGTAAATTTATAGGGAATATTTTTAGATTAGTTGTTAAAAATGATATCCCGCAAGTGGAGGCCATTTTCTGCTTCGCACAAATGATCTCTTCAACACATTTTCCATGACCTTTCGCAAAACTTCCGGTGTTATGTTGTTAATTTCGTCTGGAATATTGGTTTTTAATTCCTCAATAGTCCTAGGCTTATTAACATAAACTTTCCCTTTTAAATAACTCCAAAGGAAACAGTCTGGAGCGGTTAAATCCGGGGAACGCGGAGGCCAATTAAAATTGCTTCTACGCGAATTTATTCTTTCCCCAAAGATGTCGCGTAAAATAGCCATTGTGGCCCTCGGAGTGTGCGCTGTGGCTCCATCCTGTTGGAACCATATTTGCGGATGGTATTCCACGGCTGGCCTTACAAAATTTTCCAACATGGCCCGATATCGATCACCATTGATGGAAATGGCGACATCTCTTTCATTTTCCAAAAAATATGGACCAATGATCCTTTCTGAAGAAACACCGCACCAAACAGTACACTTAACTGGGTGTAATTGTCGTTGATGAAGTACTCTCGGGTTTTCCTTAGCCCATATCCTAAAGTTTTGCTTGTTAACAAACCCATTTAATTGGAAATGGGCTTCGTCACTCATAAATAAGTTATGAATAATGGAAATGGAAAGAGCACATTTGTGCGAAGCAGAAAATGGCCACCACTTGCGGGATACAATTTTTAATAACTAATCTAAAAATATTCCCTATAAATTTACTGTATTTAAAAAACAAAAAATTAAAAAAATATGTCTTAAATAAAAAGTTATAAGGAATTCACACCACTTCGGTCTTTCTGGGCCACCCTGTATAAGGATGCACATTTCGACTCCCTTATAAAATGTAATAAAGATTTCTTCTTTCGCTTAACAGCTTGACAGAAGTGAAACCTATTATTATATAAAAATAATTTAAGAACACTATACATAATGATTAAGTCACACATATGTATTATGATTCTTCGCAACAAAAAAAAACTACTATTATTAAACGAAATAACCATTATGTCGGAATGATTGAGTTGTAAAACCTTTTAATTAATTATTTTCCTTTTATAAGCTTTTATTCAACTGACTTAACCAAAAGAAAATTAGAGATAATACACATCATATGAGTTTACCAGATTATTAGCATATAAAATGTTAAATAGCAAAATTATGTTATGACAATTATGTTATGACAATTATGTCATTGCATAATTCTTCCCAACTAAAAAGAATTGATTATGCGCAACATATTTTTTTGCAAAGACATACTTTCCATCTGGGAGTAAATTTACTCCTGCTTTGCAAGTTTTTTGTCTAAACTCTTATTTGAAACACCTTTATACACTCATTTTTTATATAAATCATTCTTTCTTTGGGTATATACAAAACTAAACTATTTCTTCCGCGGCCGGAAATTATTTCAAAATCCATTTTAATGTTTGCACGTTCACGTTTTATTACCAAATGTTTCATTGTTTCGAGAAAATAAATAATCACTCAAAACACGGAATAATTAACGGGTTTAAATTGTATTTTGGATTTTATTTTAGTTTTAACAAAATGAACTAACTCCCCAAAAAATAATTTGGGGAATTAAATAATTTATTTTTAAATTGAGGAATTAGTTCATAGTAAACTAAACCCCCAATATCTAACGAACTAAACCCCCTAAAATATGAACCAAGTCCCCAAATAACGTTGTTGTTGGCCCTCATGTAAACGTTTGGGGAGTTAGTTCATTTTACTCTTGGGGACTTAGTTCCCACCGCCAATTATTTCATTTCTCGATTGGGAATTATTTCAGTTTTCTTTGGGAGTTATTTATTTTTTATTTAGTAGTTATTTAATTTTGTTAGGAGTTATTTCATTTATGTTATTATTGCTTTTTTGACTAAAGAGCGGCTATGTGAGAAACCCTTAGCAGGCGGCGCAATATCCGGAAATACCATGATGGAGAACATTTTTAGTCATTTTGTCTTAGAAGTTATTAAATTTTTCTTGGGAATTATTTCATTTTTTCTTTTTGATAGTTATTTCATATGAAACAACTCCGAAGTCAAATAAACTTCAAACGAAAAATCTGTTTGGACTTATTTCATTTTCTTTTCTCGTTGGGAATTATTCCATTTCTCGATTGGGAATTATTTCATTTTTGTTTGGGAGTAATTTCAATTTTATTTAGGAGTTATTTAATTTTGATGGGAGTTATTTCTTTTATCTTATTGTTTTTTTTTGCCAAAGAGCCGCTATGTGAGAAGCCCTTAGCAGGCTGTGCTAAATTCCGAGGGATTTTCATAATGTACAACATACATATCGAGCCTTATTTTCGATTTTGTCGTAAGCGACAAAAATTACATTTTTCAGGAGAGGGTTTATTTAAAATATTCAAATTTATTTTTATACGAAAACTGTCGCTTACGATAAAATTATATAGCTTGTACCTTAAAAGTTATCAACAATTTTGGCAATTTAATAAAGGTATTCACGTCAAAAGTTGTTCTGGTGCAAAAAAGCAAAATTGCAAAATTTTCAAAAAATATAACAACAACCACATAGAAAATTATTTTTCACAAATGTTGCAAAATTGTCAGGGTCTGAATAAGTGCAAGATTATTAGGGTAAATTTTGCAAAGTTGTGCAACTTTTTATGTCATTGCCAACCCAAAAAAATTTGCAAAAAGTACTTGAAAAATTAAGACATATGTATGGCTTAAATTTTTATTAAAATTTTGTTAAATAATACCAATATTATTAATATTGATATTTTTATTAGTGAATTAATTACAAAATTAATCAGCAAAGTTCCAACACTTTGTTTCAGCATTTAAACACTCTTTTAATAATCAAGAAACATACGAGTACTATATATCTTTATCTTTGCACATATTGTGTTGCTTTATAGACAACTAAACAAAATGGGTTGCTCACGTCAGAGAGTGCAATTATGCTTTTTTGCACAGTTGCAAGAGTTGACGTGAATACCTTTAATAAAAAAGTATATTTTCCATAACATTTCGCTTACGATAAAATCGAAAAAAGCTCGTACGTATCGTACGTCAAAAGGTAAAAAAATTTTTAAGGATATTGTTTCAGTTTTGTCTTAAGACTTTTTGGACTTCTTGTTACTTTAGCATTCATCCTGAAAGGTAATTCACTTTCATTTAATAAAATACATACATACGTACACCATATACATACAAACATGCATATGTACATATTTTAATAATTTGTTTACTATTTACTTTAAAGTTTTTTATTGTTTTCAGTTTAATGTCGCAATAAGTTTCAAATGTTATTATGCAGTCATCTTTTATAGTATGCAAACTAATATTTTAGTATTAAATATAAATCCAAAATTATGTTTAATCGTAAACAATTTCTTTATACTTATCTACTGGCTGTCAGTATTCATTCCGTTCCACGATTATAGAAACCAATTTTTGTACGGAAACAAAATTTAAAATTATTCATTCCGCTGTTGGGGTATTACCATATTATTTATTCAGATATGCAGATATTTTTCTTCATTTTGTCTACGCTAAAATTATATAAAAAATAAGAGAGAGAAATTCACAAGCAAATTGCAACTAGAACTAATGATTAATATATTGGAAAAAAAAACATGACTGCCTGCTGTTTTAGTCAACGCACTATGTTGACATTAAAATCTTTACCAAACACAACAAAGCAGGAATGAATAATTGCAATTTGCTTATCTATTGATATTAATTTCCGTTAAATTTTTCTTTTCGTGGGGAATCAATAATAGCGTCCACCTTGTCTCAAATAAAAAGAGAAGAACTGTGTAATTGTTTTCTAAAATCCTCTATGTGATTAAAAGCTTCCTTTATTTTAATAAACATTTGACATTATTTATTATTTTTAATTACTTTAAGTTTCATTATTTTGCATTAACTTGAATTTTTAATTGTAAATAATTTTAGTTTTTTTTCATTAATTTGTATATATTTTTATTATTTTTTTCTTTTTTCATTTTTTTAAACTGCATATGCACATGCCCAACCACAATATTACCCATTGCCATATACCACAACCTTCTGCAATGCCACCTGTAAACCGTGCACCACATCCAATCACTAAATTAATGAAATAAATTTAAACAATTAAAAACATGAATAAATAAATCTACAACACCATCTTACCTTATTATCCGCAACTCCAAACGAATACTACGCTCCAACGTACCCTTATTTTATAATAATACTCTCATCGTGTTGAATATTTTAATTGTTTTCTTTTATTTACTTTGAATTATATAAAAAAATTAAATTTTAATTTTGTAATATTTTGATGCATGGAATGAATGAAACCCGAATCTCGTTCACTGTATAAAAAAATTGTTATTAAATGTACAATGTCAAATAACAAAACAAAAACCGAATGCACACAAAATTTATGCATGTGAGTGTAGTGCTCATGGTTATGTGTATACAGGAAAAACAAATACCTCCTATGTACCGAATTCCCGTGTAGATTCTGAAAGGGCCAGTATCAGTTCGGGCGGTAGAACTGATTCTGATACAATGTCTCTTTCGAGCTGTTCGATGTAAGTAAATAACAAAACAAAACAAAAACCTTTAACACAAAAATTCAGTGGTATGTTAAGCGCTTGTCTTATTTAAATTTATATGCAACAACGCGTGTGTGAGATTTCATCGAAATTTTTGTACATATTCTGTTGATGCCATCAATGCCATTATGTATAGAATATCACATTTTGCTAATTAGGGAATAGTAAATCGATTTCGAATAATCGAAAACCGATTTTCTGTTAAAGAAATCGATTTTTTGCAAACGAAATCGATAATTGGGCGATTTAAAGCGATTTTTTTATTACGTAAACCAAAAACTATTTTTTTAACAAATCTTAGTGAACAAGATTGGCTTGATAAATAATGATATTCGTAAATTTTTTTCGACATCAACGTCAGGCCAATATCTTTCTCTGAAGAAGTTAAAAATAATCAATAATCAATCGTATATGTTTACTTGATTATTTAAAATGTTTACTAAAATTTGTTAAATAAAGATTATTTTGTTTAAAAACTAGAAAATTTGTTTTAAGATCGATTTTCAGGTACTATTAATCGATTTGAAAAATCGAAATTAAAAAAGTTGGCCAAAAATCGATTTTTGAAGATATCCCATATTTACAATTCCCTCTTATTTCAATGCCTTTTTAATGAATGCTTTCTTTTTCTTTCATTCTTTTTATAAGAAAAGTTAGCATGTCTTAAGGCTCAATCAGACGTGACATAACCATAGCCATAGAAAACAGCCGTTCGAACCAAACCAATGGGCAACACTGTATTTGATTATAGGTGACTTGTTATAACGCCATAACTCTCACCATAGAAATATGACTATGTCACGTCTAATTTAAGCTTTATTCCCTGATTTTCATCAGATATATTCTTAGAAAATTTTAGTGTTGACTAAAAATGACTCCAATAAATGTATTGTCTTACATTCATTTGGTTTCAGCTAATGGCGCTTTCTTTTCTAAAAATAAGCGCAAAATTTTTTAACTACTTAAAGACAGGCAAATAAATTTCATTTTCACTGGAAAGTGAAAATAATTAAAATCAAGATTTTAAGGACACAAAACTTCTTAAATGACACCGCTAAATAGGTTTTTTTAACTAAAAGAAAAAAAAATAAATTTTTTCTGAAAAAACCAAAATTAGAAGTGATACAAGTATTTTAAAGAATTACATTTCAACGTCTATCGTTATCTTATTTGCGTGTAAGCATAATCAATAAATTAATAATTACATAATGCAATAATTAAAATATAAAAAATTAAAATCATAGAATTTTTCTGTTAAAGGTTTCATTGAAAAAAAAAACAAAATCAAATGGTATTATTTAATTATTTCCATGCTCTGAAGTCTGCAGTACAATGTTTAAATTTGTTTTATTGTTCTTTATTTTAGGGATGGACGCCCATATATTCAACGAAGACATAGCTCTACTGAAACCAAAGCTATACGCCAGAGTGCCTTGGCTAATAAGGAAACAAACTCCTTTCAGGTTTGTTAAATTAAAATGAAAATTTATATTTTTTATTTGTGTTTTATAATTTTTTATTAAAGGTGATACCTCGCACTCAACGTCTTCATTCAAATGAACATCGTCCCCTGAAGGAAAATGAATTAATAGCGTTACTAATACCCAAACTAGAGGAGGTTAAGCGGAAACAAGACCTTGAAGATAGAGCTCGTTTAGAAGTAACTATTAAGCAGTTGCTAAATCAAAATAAAAGTAATAAGAAGCAATAATTTTTTAAATTTTAGCATTTCCCTGAAGAATCTTTGCCGACCAATGAAAGAATTGCCAGCGATCGTGCGTTCGCACAAGCCATACGTGAAAAATTTGCAATCGACGAAGATAATGATCAAGATATACTTGATCAGCATGTTTCCCGCGTTTGGAATGATCAAACTCCACATCGTTCTCCTGGTACAATGTCACCCTGCCCACCTTTACCATCCAGAAGGCGTACTATAACGCATGACTCAGGCATGTTAAGTGATGGTGCCATGAGTATGAGTGAGTCGTTAAGCAAATATTTTTAAAAATTTTTTATACAATCTATTATACAATTTCAGGTTGCCACTCGATGAAACACTCAAAATCAATGCCAGACCATAGTTCCTCAGCCAGGAAGCTAACAAACAAATGGCCTTCCATGAATACAGATAGTGGCATAAGCCTATTCTCAGCTGATACTCTAATGAAGTACAAAGACAATAGGTAAAAAATTATATAAAACGCTTTTTTAAAATATAGATTATTGACAAATATTTGGTTGCACAAAAAATTAGTTCACGTTCTGGCACGAGTACAGCTTCAAAACTAGAAGAGACAAAAAGAAGACTGGAAGATGAGACCAGAAGGTCTCGTCGATATACCCAACAAAATATGCTGCCACCAATGCAACAGCAACAACAACCATCAGCCTCATTTAGTAATAGTAGCAGCGGCAGCAGTAGTCTACACCATCAATCGCTCCCGCCTCCATTGCCCGCTAAACCGCAAGAGACAACTACAGTTGTATTTTCATTCTGTGATGAAGAATATCCATATAGAACTAAAATACCCGGCACTCAACCCACACTAAAACAATTTAAAGACTATTTACCTAAAAAAGGTCACTTCAGGTAACTATCTAAATGCAAACTCAAATCTTAAGAGAAAAACCTATAGTATATATTTCGTTTAAGGTTTTTCTTTAAAACACACTGCGAAGATCCTGACAGTCCAGTGATTCAAGAAGAAATTGTCAATGACAACGATATCCTTCCCTTGTTCGAGGGCAAAGTGATGGGTCTTGTTAAACCATCCGATTAATAATAGTGTAAGTATTACGTTTTTATACATCATCAACATGTAACAAAACTATCCAATAGACAAACAACAACAGCAACAAAACTATTAAACAACTTAGACACTTTTTTAATACGATAAGCTTACAAAATTGCAAGATGTATAATAAAACTAAATACATTTGTTTATCATTTAAACATTAATGTTAAAAATTTTTTTGTCTGCATTAAATTGAATTGTTTCCACTTCGTATTGTACAAAATATTTTAGTGTTTTTCTCCATATGTTACAAAGGACAATTTTTTCCCAAACTTTTTTCGTGATTTAGAAAGCAATTTATTCCTTTCAAAATTTATTGAAGGGGAATTCATAAAAGGGATAATTAATTCTGCTAAGAAAAACAAAAATATGTATGTTATTTTAAGACAGGTCGAAAGATTTTGAAACGATTGTTTCCAAAAAGGTGTGACGAGTGATTTCGTAAAATGATGTAAAATGCAAGCAATATTGAACAATATTTAGACAAAAATTTTAAAATATTTACAATATGGAAACAATCCACACATCGAAACTTTTTTGTTTTAAAATGGTTTCGTATTTCAAATCTATTTCCATGATTCGTGTATAGGACCTATCAATACGAGTAATTTCTTTTCTAATGTTATAAAAAAAATATTTCTATATTTTTTTTTTGCATGCCAAAAACTCTGTACTTGCTATTACGAAAAAATATATATTTTAAGTTTTCATCAAACCGCAAATATATATATATATATATATATATATATATATATAGTTTCGTTTTCTAAAGAATTCCAGTCGTGGATTCAATTTTATTTTCGGTGTATATTCTGTAACATATATATATATACATATCTATCTATATAGCGAGCTGTAAAGTTTTCAATTTGATTTTAAATTATGTATGCATGACCTGTTTTAAATATATTTGGAAAAAATTAATAAGTGATTAAGTCGACTTAAATTAAAATTAAAAGTAGCACTGGATGAAGTTCAAGTTTATTTGGTTTATTTTGAGTAAAGTTAAAGCAAAAAAAAAAATTATTTGATAATTTAATTTAAAAATTATCTATCATATGGAATAATATCTTAACTTGAACTCCTGAAACTAAAATGGTCTGCCAGTCTCACACCTAAAACTTTAAACACAACATACAGTTCGGTATGACGAATAATGATGTAATATTAATATGTATAATTTTTTAATAATTTTCTGTTTTAAATGAATTATTTGGTGGATTCAAGCAGTAGACATATAGGTTACATTGTTATAATGTTTTAAAGGATTTTAATATACATATCAAGACCATTCAGCAGGTAGTAGCGAAAATGCAGCTGAGCTATTTTTTTTAATTAAAAGTTCATCCGAAACTTCAAAAATTGTTTACTAAAGAGAAATTAAAAAAAAAAACTAAAAAAAATTTCAATATAAAAAATATATTATTAAAAAAATTCTTTGAAAACAAATTTAAAAATACGAAAAAACTATTAAAAATTTGTGAAAAGTGCTAAACGTTGCAAATATTGTTAGTGGTAGCTGCCGTGGAGAAATTTTTCAACTTTTTGTGAATAATCTTTATTATTATTGTGTTAGAACAAATTCTATTTTTGATATTTTGGATAAACTTTTATTTACATAGGGCTAGTTTTTTACTAGTTAGTTAAACTTAGTTTAACATACGTTTGCGTTAACCAACAAACAAAGTTAAACGGGTTTTAACCGTTCATGCTGTTTTTCAGTGATGGATTAACAGTTGTCAATTTAGATAGAAATAGGGCAACACTTAAAACGCGATATGAAAATTCTTTATGTTTACATTAAAAAACTTCAATAAGTGTTTTCTGAAATTTTGAAGAATTAAAAAAAAAGAATAATAATATGGACTTAAAAATATTGACGCTCCAAGAATAAACTACAAAAGAACATCCAATTTTAAATCCAACGAAATATCTGAAAGAATTCCAATTCATTACACATATGTATGTATAAAAATGATTTGTACGTGTTCTGATCTCCTTTATTTTTCCAACAATTATCCCATTCAAGTTATTATAGGTTTCATAATCACTAAAATCTTCGTCATCATAAGAAACATCCATTTTATTTATGTACGAATGTATTTACTAAATGTTCAGTAAAACTGTTTTTTCTCAATTGCGTAATAAAGACCTGCAAAAGACGTCTTATAAGAACTTTTAAGACATGAGGGCAATTTCAAATGCTTTACCACAGTGAAATCTTCTGAAACAAACGCTACACAAGGTTTTCGGCAATACGTTTGTTTAACTTATTGCAGGTATAAGAGTAAAGAAGAAAATAGTTCGTGACTGAAGAATTTGTGGTTCGTATGCTTTTTTCTCTCATTGATGCGTATACCAACGTCATGCATGTACAAACATACATACCTACATAATTTGTGTATGCTCTCTTATTTTTCTGCGCACATACAAACGCACACATGCATTTACATGAGTCATATGCGCTTACATTAAAGAACCTCCCTTAAACACAAACATAATAGCTTACCATCTAAATCTTACACACACACACACACAAACGTAAAAATATGCAAAATAACAAGCATACATGTATAAACAGTACTCATTTTCATTGTTTGTTTAAACAAGACGTCTTGGCGACATCGCTTGTTAGCAGTCATATACACTTACACCAATACATCCATCGTGCTTCGTTTATACTGCGACAGCATTTATTATTGGCTTAGTATAATGTATGCCACGAGAGTACATTTAAAAAACATGACGTATTTACATTTCAAGACTGCTTACGCAGGCCACTATTGCGTAATATTTATTTTATACATACATATGTGTGTATTTATATTTATCATTTGAAAGTTCTAACTATAGTTTAGCTGAGCAATGTTGGTCGGTTAAACCTAGATTATTAACTAGATAATTTTTATCTGAAAAACAAAATTTTAAGTTTAAACTACAGTTAACTGACAAGTAGAGTTTATCTTTATGTTAAAAACTAGCTCATAAAAGCTGGTAGGCCTAATAGCTGAATTATATAACACAACAAAACATAAAATTTCAATTGGCCAAAAATAATAACTTCTAAATAAAAACCATGTTGTTTTTTCATTGTTGTATTTTCATTGTTTTTGTAATCCTGATATTACATGGACATAAATGTGCCTTGATACATATGTATGTATCTAATTGCATTTGCCTTTGTTTTTCCTTTCAAATAAACATTTTTTGTATTATTTTAAAACATTATCGGCTAGGTTCTACATTCGTAAAACACGAGATCAAACCTATTGTATGGGTCTCTGAAGTTTAAAATTTTGCACATAAACCGATAGTATCTGCTGTGGTGGCAGATAGTATCAACTGGCAGTGCCAACTTGGTGGCATATTTTGAAAAGCGACTCTTGAAAAAAATCAATTAAATTTCTTTCGTTTCGTACGTGTTGAGCGTCTTGGTATTGGTGTTCCTGTCGTATCGTGTTAGAAAAATTCGACACGCTCCCAGGGTGACCGATGACATTTTCCAAAAAGTGGCACCAAGTAGAGCATTAATCAAAAAAGGGACAAAATTAAAAAAAAAAACGTGAAAACTACACTAAACTTTTTATTTTAATTTTATTTATTTATAGTACATATTCTACAAAGTAAATTTGCAGAATATGGGTGCACAAAAATGGACGGGTGACTAAGACCATGATGTTATTAACTGTATTCTTAAAAATGATTTTGTGACACTGTACACGACCTATCCCAGCAAAAAATAAGAGTACTCTCTCACGAACTGCTTGTAAATTACTTCGAAAGTATCTAATGCTTATTTTTAGATGTTAAAGAAGTTATTTTTATCCACATATCAAATGGAATTTTAAATCACTACTTTGTTTTCAACAAATTCATTACTTTTTTGGCTCAAGCCAAATACAAGTGTTTTTTTTTATTACATTTAAAGATTTTCAAATCAAAAAATTTTCATTATTAAAAATAACAACGGAATAAAATAACAAAAAATTAACAAATTTACCCTTTTTCTTTTCAAACATATACAAGAATAAAAAGAACTTTTTAACTGCTTTTGTGAAGTGAATTATTTTCACATCCAAATTTCGGATTTTTATAGCACCAAAAACATGATTTTTATTGAGTTAAAAAATGTCAAAAAGAAACCACTTCCTTCCAATGATACGTCGATGTAAAATTCATTGGTTTTTTACCTAATTTTGAAGTGGTTTGATTCAGTAGATGTGGTACTTTTTGTACTTCTTTTTCCTCAATTTCTTCGATGGGATGCCTTCACATAGGAACAACGTGGTTGTTAACGAGATTCCACAAAAGAACCGCAAGATTATACGGTAATCCGTGGCAGATCAGTCAACCAGTGCGAGCGAAACGCAAAATTCTCGAAGGCCAATAAACAACAGTGGCCTGGTTGCATTTAAGAAATAATTGCCAACGTAATATTAACTCGCCCCGAGCTGCTTTACGAGTGACTTTTTATTTTTAATGCATTTTCATATAACTCACCCTAAAAAAAGGGGGACAGAAAGTAGCAAGGCAGTCGAAAAAGTGGCAATTTGCCACTTTAGCCGGGCAAACGGTCATGCTGCACGAACCCATCTCTATAATCTATACTATAAATAGATTTATAGGAAGAAATCGTATCTGACGTAAATTCAATATAACAAATGTTCTTACATTGAGAATTCATTACATATGTATTTACATATGTACGTCCATGTGCTTGAACATATCTGGTCATAACCGCCAAAAAAAGCTTAAGCTGTTTTTACACGGTAATACAAAGTATTACGACTTTGTAGAATGAAAATATTATGAAATTCTCTCCGTATTTAAAAAAATGGAACAAGAGTCTGTTGTAGGTATTTTTCATGATTACACTGATACTGTAAGTAAAATGCAAGCAAATATTTTGAACTGTTAAGTTAATAAAAAAATGGAAAATTGCTCAAAAAATGTGCACTAAATAAAACTGAATATTGGAGAAAACATTTTATTATTTCAATGTAATTTAACTACAAAATATAATTTTTTTTCATATAGGTTTGTTTATTGTTTGTTTGGTTTTGCTTGCACCATCAGCTACTTGATGGTTGCAGTTGTACAATGTGTGCAAAAACAACATGAAAATTTCCTGAGTTAATTTTGGTTGCTTCTGCAAAAGTGTTAACACCTTAAATAGATACCATTAGCGCTGCTAATGTTTACTATGAAATACACCTCTGCTGTGATGAAAATACTTAAATTTCTAAAATGGTTTAGAAAACAAAACATTTACCGACCGATTGTCAAATTTTCTATCCGTATTCTCTCCTACTCGATACATTTTGCGTTTACATGATAAGATTTTTTTATAATCTACAGCATTTTTTGACATGTAATACATTGTATTACCATGTAAAGACAGCTTTAGCGACATAATGTTCAAACTTAATTTTCTTACAAAAGTCGATTTTTTGCGATCGTAAATAATCGATTTACGTAAAAAAACGAGGTCCAAAAAATTTTTCGTCTAAGCTTTTTTGGCATGTATACATTAAAGGGCTGCGTAAGGCGTTCTAAAAGTTTTGTATTCTATTTCACACTACTTCCAAGCATTGTGCTTTAGTGTAAACATAAATAACAGAACAAAACTAACAAAACATGACTCACTAAAATAAATCAATCATCATTCGAAAAGTTTTTCTCTGCAGTTTTGTTTCCTACGTTGCAGTTACTTTACATTACAGTCGGCTAACTGAGCCTTTAAGCTTTCATATTCCTAACGAAACGCAATGTTTCTTTTATATGGAAAATTGTATTTGCTATCAGAACATTCAAACATGTTTCGAATGTTCTGTGTGAATTTTTATGTTCTATATCATTTTTGTTTTCAAATGCTTGGTTTTACTTATTGCAGTTTTGTTCTGTACTGCAGTATTCTTTTGTTTTACAATAATGCAGCAATATAAACAAACATTTTAAAATTAATGAAATTGCTTGTAAGCCTTTTTTAAGGCTTGTGCCACACTCTAGTATACATATGTATGTATCTGCGGCAATTACGAAAAATTTCTAAACCGAATGTGAAAGCCTTCAACTCGAGTTTAAAAAATTTATTTCTTTTCGTGTTCACTTTTATTTTATTTAAAAAAACAGCGTTTAACACATTATAAATAATACATTAAATTTGAAATATACCCTAAATTAAAATAAATTAAGCTATTATTCCATATGATATTATAAAACGAAAAAAGATAAACAGCAAGTAATTGCGTTATAACTTCCTGAAAATCGCTAAAAATATTACAGGCGTGCTATTAACTCAAAATTAGATTATCTCGACTTAAGCGCATTTTCCTTTTTACTAGATATACAGAAATTGTTTATATGTTTAAAAAATGTATAAAGAAATGTATTTAGTTAATTAAGCAATATGTAAAATATTTATTATAACACTTTTTTATATTATTTAAAAAAAAATCAAATAAAAACGAAAAAGATTTTATCAACGAATAAAATGGAATACAAATTGCTTTGTGTGTTTAGTTTGAAAACCACATATTTTTTATTCTAAGCCACTTTTATAATCAAAAAAATAAGAATCTGTTTTAAGTATTTCATTCTCTTAGTTGTTATTATTAATTAATTTCAAAGCAGTTGAGTATTTTATTATTATTAATAATCAAACCAGTAAGTAATAATAATCATAATTTAGTGTTAACGTAAGGACTGCCTGCAATAAATACAAAAAAGTGTGATTTTTAATTATTTACATGAACTTCTTTCTAATTTTTAACTAATATTCAGTTTTTTTTAATTTGCATAATTCTCTTAAATTTATTAAATTAATTAAAATAATAGTTAAAGACCTGTTTTTAATTCAAATCTTCTCTTTTTCTACTAAATTTTTTAATGTTTCCGTTTTCAATTGGTAGTAACTGTAATAAAATAAATACATACACATATATTTTTACTTACTATAGGACAAAGTCCGACTACAATATTTTTTTAAGCAGAATATACATACATACATATGCAAAATTTAATAAAGAAATATAAATTCGAATAATAACAAAACCATTTTTTACAATAAATAATAGGTAATAATATTAAAATTGGGTCTGTTCGTAAATGCATCCATCACTCTGCAGCATGGTTCGTGCCACATAAACGCATATGCATACATATAAGTAAATCATAAAAATATATGATTCTCAGAATGAATAAGTTAGAAAAATTATAAATAGCTGATAAGCATATTATGCAACACAATTATGCATTTACCAGCAGGCCAAGCCCAGTGATTGGGTGTAGAACTTTGCTTCCACAGTTTTCTTGCGAATGTATGATGAAACAAGTTTAGTGATTTGCAACTCCCATTGGTGTGTCAGAACATACCTGTATGTCTTTTGTGTATTGTAAATTATTAATTTGCGTCTATCAGGACTATGTTATTTGATGACTGATTATTAGGCTGAGTTTACATCTGGAATTTTTTGTTTGCCATGTGACCAAAACAGCGTAACCACTAATTAATATTTTCTCAAATATCAATATTTCGATATATCGATATTTTTGCCCATCTCTAGTTTTCAATATAAGTATTCGATTGAATGACTTCTGGTATGTCACCAGATATACAGTCCGTAAGTTTTGAAATTTTAAATTTTTTTGTTTGTTTGTCGAATGTTGTCCGCAACCTGTCGCATAGAACTAGAAAAATAATTTTTCAAAAAATGCATTATTTTATTTATGTACCCATGATATAATAAATCAGCTAAAATGGACTGCCCATTTGAAGAGTTCCCTTATTTGTGTTTTAACTCTTTTTTTTTTGTATTTATATTAAAATTCTTTACAAGTTTCTTCAGTTTTTTTTTTGTAATTTTAATTGTTGTAGGAGTACTTTTATTATTTCATCTAGATGTGCTTAACCCAACTACCTCCAAATATTTCAATTATTCTTAATTGGGCATATAATATATGTAAGTATATACATATGGGAGTGGTCTTTCAACCCAAGAAGCTTTTAGAAAATGAAATGGCTTTCAAATGTATGGAAATATAATTTGTTTGTTATAACAAATAATACTAGAACCGAAACGAGCGAAACTCTAAAAAACAGTGAAGTAAAAGTTGTACACCTTTACACTATGACAATCCATAATCATTACCAAACATAACATGTTATCTCCACATCTGTTACTTTCTTCAAATCCCTCATACATCAGCTCGCTCAACCCAGTATAATTAATTAATCTATCAAAATTGCAAAATATAAGAGTAAAAAGTAAAGAAAAAAACAATAAAATAAAAACTTTTTTCCATTGCAAACAACATTCTTTCATTTACCGTTGTTAATAGTCCATTAATTTAAAATAACATAAAAATACCATTTTAAATCGTGCACCGATAGTAGGGTCGATTTTGTGAACTTTAAAATCGGAAATTTTAAAACAATTATGCTAAAATCTGTATTTGGGGAAATAAATCAGTAAACAGTTTGGTAACCAGCATAGCTGCCTATTTTACCACATTCTTAATTAGATTTTTGTATCTGTCTATCGTCTTGAAATATTTACACACATATTAGTGGCCTGCGTAAGCAGTCTTGAAATGTAAATACGTAATTTTTTTAAATGTATTCTCGTGGCATGTATTATACTAAGCCAATAATAAATGCTGTCGTGCTATAAACGAAGCACTGTTAACAAGCTATGTCGGCAAGACGTCTTGTTTAAACCAACAATGCAAATAAGTACTGTTTATACATGTATGCTTGCTATTTTTCATATTGTAAGTTTGGGTGTGTGTGTGTAAGATTTAGATGTTATGCTATTATGTTTCTGTTTAAGGGAGGTTTTTTAAAGCAAGCGCACACAACTCATGTAAATGCATGTGTGCGTTTGTATGTGCGCAGAAAAATAAGAGAGCATACAAAAATTATGTAGGTTTTAAAGACCTACAAAAGACTTCTTATAAGAACTTTTAAGACATGAGGGCAATTTCAAATGCTTTACTACAGTGAAATCTTCTGAAACAAACGCTAAACAACGTGTTCGGCAATACATTTGTTTAACTTATTGCAGGTATAAGAGTAAAGAAGAAAATAGAAAATAGAAATAGAAAATAAAACGGATAATTCTTGTGTGACGATTTTTTTACGAATTTTTTTGAAATTTGTGACGATTTTATTTTTAAAATTTGACGATTTTTAGAAAAAATTACCTAACAACACTGATGGTAAGCTATTCTGTTTGTGTTTAAGGGAGGTTTTTTAAAGCAAACGCATACAACTCATGTAAATGCATGTGTGCGTTTGTATGTGCGCAGAAAAATAAGAGAGCATACAAATATTATGTATGTATGTACATGCATGACGTTAGTATACGCGTCAATGAGAGAAAAGTGCACAAGCACCACAAATTCTTCAGTCACGAACTATTTTCTTCTTTACTCTTATATCTGCAATAAGTTAAACAAATGTATTGCCGAACACGTTGTTTAGCGTTTGTTTCAGAAGATTTCACTGTAGTAAAGCATTTGAAATTGCCCTCATGTCTTAAAAGTTCTTATAAGACGTCTTTTGCAGGTCTTTACCACATATACATGGTATATTATAAATATAACTATGTATATATATATATGTATGTATGTATACTAGTATATCAGACTTGGGCAATTTTAATTACATTAATTTCAATTACAATTACATGTTACTATTATTTGTAATTGAAAACAATTTTAATCACAATTACAAAATGTAATTGCAATTGAAAACCTTTAATTACAATTACTTGTAATTTCAATTGGACATGTTTCAATTACCATCTAAATACAATCTGATTTTTGCAAATAAAATTACAGGATATTTACATATATACATACATACATTCATATATTCCTGCTGGTATATTCAATTAATCGACACTATTGCATCTATTACATATATATATTGGAACACGAATTAAGAAATGATAACCTTATACAATAGTAGCAAGAAAAATATAACACAATATTAAAATTATAATTAAGTCTGTACAAAACAAATACATTTAAATAAATACGAGCATAAAAATTAATTTCTGGAAAAGTTGAAGCTAAGAAAATTAAACAAAAAAAAAATTAATAAGCAAATTATACATATACATAATAATGAAAATTTTGTCATAAATAGCAAACCAAGACATACTATAGGTGTGAAGCTTACAATTACTATTATTATTCTTATATTATTAAATTATTATTAAAATTATTTACTATTACTTATTCTGATTATTTGACATTACAAAAAGAAAAACGGTTTAATTTATGACAAAATATACATACATACATATGTACATATATAGACATATGAAAATTAATATTATTATTAAAGTTATTATTTATGATTTATATTGTATTTACACATGTAACAACAACACAAAATATTTTTTACGTAATGATATTTTTTTAAGAGAATTTGCCATCTTAAGATTTATAAAAGCAAGAACAAGAACATTACATTTACATAATAATGAGTAATTTTATTTATAATAAAACAAAAAACAAATGAAAATAATTTAAAACAGAAAAATATAAATAAAAAATAAAAATTTAACTCGTTTCAATTCTTAATATTATGAGTTGGGAAAAAATACAGGGGGTACATAAAGGCATACGACATGTTTGAAATTTATTTACTGGTGGGTGGTTCAGCTTTGTCTATATGCATTTCATTGTTGCTGTAACAAATCATCAGTATACTTCAAGCACACATGTATTGTATGTAAATTTCAATGGATATCGAATGCGGTAATTCGCCCCCATTTTTTCAAGTGACGGAGTTCCATTGATGATTGCTCAATGAATTTCCGATAATGGTGAAAACGAAAACTATATAATATATCGCTCATTTAGTCCTAATATACACTATGCAAGTCTTATTGCTAAGCTGATTAGTTTGTTAGGAGAGAGAGAGACGAGGGGAATAAAAACGGTTCGTCGTCGTCGCTCGTCTCTCTTTCCCACAAACTAATAAGCTTAGCAATAAGACTTGCATAGTGTAAATTATGACTTACTAAAACGACATCATAACTCAAAAAATATAGTTTGTCAGAAGCTATATTGTTAGTCTATGATTTCTACCGTACTTGTTGCAGCTCTCTGATATCCATGTTTTAAATTTAATTAAAATTGCCTTCGCTGGATTTAATATACATACATACATCTATATGTATTTGCATATGCATAGATGACCAATGTAAATGCAATAAGCTTGAAATTTTATATGCACAACATGGCATATGGTGCATGTAGTTAAAACGCTCTTCTGCATGATTTTTGGAAACTGTTAATATAACTTGTGGTAAGAAAACAAAATATAGTTTTAAAAACAAAAAAATATGTTATGATTACATTTTCCTCCTTTCCTACTCCTATAAAAAAATTTCACCAATTATATTCTGTCCAAATTGCGTTAATCAAATTCTCGTCGGGACAGATTTATATTTTGTATAAGGGCAACAAGTACATTTAGTTTTAATTATAGTTTATGTGAGGAAATTCCTGATTGTTCAATAGAGTTTAAGAACTCAACGGAATATGAAGTACTTTATAGGGATTGCCGTTCGGTTGTAACCGAAACCAAACCCGCGATTTTAAGCCATAAAAACTGCAACCGAAAACCGACAAAAAAAGAGTCCATTTTTTGTTTTACTTTAACATTATTGTTTAAAAATACAGAAAATGTACTTTACACTAAATATGAAAAAGTAAATGAACGCTTTACTTGTAAAAACTTGCAAGAAAATTTTATTCATATTAGAACCATGGATGTATGTAAATTATGACACAATTGTACTTTTTCTGATGTATTTTGTTTGATATTTTAAATTGCAATTTTTTTTAGAAATTGACATTTAATATTAAATTCTTTACACAGTTTCATTTATTTTTACTAGTTTTATGCATTTTTCATAGTTTATTAATTTTATTGATTAACAATTACAAAAATGCCCCTTTCCATCTCTGATAGCATATGAGAAACAAGCAAATTTATTTGCAATTAAAATTGAATTTATGTGGCTTAATGAAGGAAAAACAATAAATTAAGAAAACATGCCTTCATTTTACATACAAACAGCGTGATCGTTTGACCGACTAAAGTGGCAAATTGCCACTTTTTCGACTGCCTTGCCACTTTTTCGAGTGCTTCTGCCACTTTTTGTCTCCCTTTTTTTAGAGTGAATTATATAAAAATACATTAAAAATAAAAAGTTTAGTGTAGTTTTCTCGTTATTTTTAATTTTGCCCCTTTTTTTTGATAAATCCCCTTTTTGGTGCCACTTTTTGAAAAATGTCATCGGTCACCCTGCATACAAAGAAATGCAAATTTTTCAGTTTTCCTTTTTCAAATATTTTTTAAATAATTAATTTGACAACAAAACACACAACAGGTGGTTGGATAATTCTTGCAAGTAAAAATTTTACTAGTAATAATTTGTAGGAATTTTTTTGTCTCTCAATTTTTTTCTCTCTTTTGACGCTCTCTCCTTGCAAGCTTTTTGAGTTAATGAACACTTTTCAGTAACAATTGTTACAAATTCGTAATAGTTTTTAGTAAATGAACAAACTTAATGTTTTGTTTATTATAATTTATTATAAACGTTAAAAATCAACACAATTCTAACTACTTACCTCTGCCATTGTTAAATTTAAATTTTTATTTTCATTTCACAAAAATTATTTCATTCAAAAAGTAAAAGTAAACAGCTGTTCAAACTAGTTGCAAAATCTTGCCAGCGGAAATTTCTCCAGCAACATTTTGCAACTGTCAAAAAATTCTCTTTTTGGATCTCTCGCTGCAAGAGATTTGGAGTACTCAGACAACATTTTGCAAGATTTTGCAGTATTTGATGTGTACGCAGACAGACCTATTATATTAACAGCTGGTTTTGTAATTGTTTATGAAAAAATAAATCATTTTCTAGTTCGTCATTAATTGCGTTCGCGTACTCAAAAGTTTTTACAAATTCTTAATGAACTTTACTGCATTTTACTAAATTGCGTTCGCGTACCCAAAATGCAGTAAATGAGAACACAAATTGAGAGAGTAAAGTGACAGTTCTCGACTGAATGTTTTGCAAATTTTTACTGCAGAAATTTGTCATAGTAAAGTTTAGTAAGATAAAAACATATGATTCAAAATGTAAACAAACTAAAAGTAAGCAAACGAAAAGTGTAAAAATTTGAGAAAAAGTTAAATAAAGATTGTGAATTTCAAAATAATTATTATTTTATAAAGTATAATAATAATTGCTGTTAATATACATACGAGTAAATACATATATTGTATTGTATATATTGTATATATATTGTATTGTATATTGTAATCCTTTTGTTTTTCAAATTATGCAAATTATTCAGAGTTGTAAAACTGTAAGGTATCTGGTTACTTAGTATTGCACTTGCTTTTAAGGTAATCAGTAACATTAACAAATAGTCATGTAATATTTAATAATTTAAACAGCAACAAAACAAGGAAATCAAAAAGAAATTTGCAATTATTACATGAAAAAATTACAAAATTTATTCTTAGATTGTTCGTGTTATAAAAATATTGTATCGAGTACCAATAATTAAAAGAGTTGAATAGTCAAAAGTTTATATATTTTTCAACACTATGTGGAGTTGGAGTCAACTGTTTATTTAATCTTACTAATTTTTACTATTTTTCCGTTCGCTTACTTTTTTCAGTAACAGCTCTTTTTGAGAGTAAATTTTTAAATTTTCGCAGTAACTACTCATTTACTGCATTTTACTGTACAAGTAAAAAACACACCTATTGTTTTATGCCGAAACTTGTTGGAAAATTGTTCTTTTGTAAACGTAAAATATAAAACATTTCTTAAAAATCAGGCGAGCATTTAAAAATGTTGCCAAATCAAATGTAACATATGTGTTACACTTTTCTTTTAGAAAAGAAAACGCCATAAGAGTAAATTTTGTAATATCTTTCATGTAATATTTGCAATTATTTCCTTTTGATTTCCTTGTTTGTTGCTGTTTAAATTAGTAAATATTACATGACTATTTGTTAATGTTACTGATTACCTTAAAAGCAAGTGCAATACTAGGTAACCAGATACTTTACAGTTTTACAACTCTGAATAATTTGCATAATTTGAAAAACAAAAGGATTACAAAAGTAAATTACAATATTGTATTTACTCGTATGTATATTAACAGCAATTATTATTATACTTTATTTTGAAATTTATTTGCTTGTGGTTTAGCTTGGTCTATATACGTATTTCATTGGCGCTTAAACCAAATCATCAGTAGACTTCAACCACAAATTTTGAACAGTCACAAACCTCTTACTTTATGCACAGACTTTCAAAAACTATATGAGAATTCATAGAATAATAATATTTTTGAAAATCACAAAGACAAAATAAGTTTGGTAGGCTTTGAAACTCATACAAAACCCAGCAAATAATTTATATTCGATTTGAATCTATTTTATTTTTCTACACCTTCATACAATTAGAAATCCATTGGATAACAATAAAAGTAATTACAAGGCAAAATGAAAAATAAAATCTAAAATTTAACATTTAAGAAGTTTATTATTCGACATATTGTCATAATTATATTTTAATTTGAAATTTATTTGCTTGTGGTTTAGCTTGGTCTATATACGTATTTCATTGGCGCTTAAACCAAATCATCAGTAGACTTCAACCACAAATTTTGAACAGTCACAAACCTCTTACTTTATGCACAGACTTTCAAAAACTATATGAGAATTCATAGAATAATAATATTTTTGAAAATCACAAAGACAAAATAAGTTTGGTAGGCTTTGAAACTCATACAAAACCCAGCAAATAATTTATATTTTAAGCGCCAATGAAATACGTATATAGACCAAGCTAAACCACAAGCAAATAAATTTCAAATTAAAATATAATTATGACAATATGTCGAATAATAAACTTCTTAAATGTTAAATTTTAGATTTTATTTTTCATTTTGCCTTGTAATTACTTTTATTGTTATCCAATGGATTTCTAATTGTATGAAGGTGTAGAAAAATAAAATATATTCATATCGAATATAAATTATTTGCTGGGGTTTGTATGAGTTTCAAAGCCTACTAAGCTTATTTTGTCTTTGTGATTTTCAAAAATATTATTATTCTATGAATTCTCATATAGTTTTTGAAAGTCTGTGCATAAAGTAAGAGGTTTGTGACTGTTCAAAATTTGTGGTTGAAGTCTACTGATGATTTGGTTTAAGCGCCAATGAAATACGTATATAGACCAAGCTAAACCACAAGCAAATAAATTTCAAATTAAAATATAATTATGACAATATGTCGAATAATAAACTTCTTAAATATACTTTATAAAATAAAATTTTTTTATTGAATTTCACAATCTTTATTTAATTTTTTTTCAATTCAATTTCAATTTATTATTCAACTTTAAGAGCTAGTATAAACTCTAATTTTCAGTTAACTGTAGTTTAAACTTAAAATTTTGTTTTTCAGATAAAGATTATCTAGTTAATAATCTAGGTTTAACCGGGCAACATTGCTCAGCTAAACTATAGTTAGAACTGTCAAATGATAAATATGTGTATGAAATAAATATTACGCAGTTGAAAAAAAGTTACTTTAAAAAGTATAATAAATAAATATATTTATTCATAAATAATATGGATGCTTGTTATGACGACAAAGATTTTGGTGATTATGAAACCAGAATAACTTGGATAGAACGATTGTGAGAAAAATAAGAGAGATATAAACATGTCAAAATCATTTTTGTGTGCATAATGAATTGGAGTTTTTGTGAACATTTCGTTTAACAAAGAGGTCTGTGGATGATGATTTTAGAATTAATTGGAAAGAAAGTCTATTTCGTTGGTTTTAAAATTGTATGATACTTTTTGGCTTTATTTTTGGAGCATCACTATTTTTTAAGTCAATATCATTTAATTCTTTATTTCACAAAAACTCAGAATTCAGTTATTGTAGTTTTTTGAAATAAATTTAAAGAATTTTATTTACGTAAACTAATTTCAAGAATGCCACATCTATATTGAAAACAAAGTATGGCATTCTAGCTAAATTGACAACTGTTAATACATCACTGAAAAACAGATTGGGCGGTTAAATCCTGTTTAACTTTGTTTCTTGGTTAACTCAAACTTATGTTAAACTAAGTTTAACTATTTAGTAAGAAACTAGCCCTAAGTAACTGAGCCCAATGTGCCATAAATAGTTAACAAATTTTTACACTTTTCGTTTGATTACTTTTTATTTGTTTACATTTTTAAACCATATGTTTTTATCTTACTAAACTTTACTACGACAAATTTCTGCAGTAAAAATTTGCAAAACATTCAGTCGAGAACTGTCACTTACTTTACTCTCTCAATTTGTGTTCTCATTTACTGCATTTTGGGTACGCGAACGCAATTTAGTAAAATGCAGTAAAGTTCAGTAAAAATTTGTAAAAACTTTTGAGTACGCGAACGCAATTATTATTTATTGCTTCACAAGGCAATAACACAAGTAGTTTTCAATTGAAAGCGAAATAAATATAAATTTTTTTATTCGTAAGGGTTTTATACACATACTCATTACCAAATGTTCTTTTTCTAATAAAATTACCTGAATTGAATATAAACCAGAGAAACTTCTTCACCCCTATAGTGAACATTTTTTCCCTCGAAATGTTTTCCCTTTTTTGATTTCCATTATCATGAATATTTTTTTTATTTAATTTTTCACTTTTCCCTTGGTGAACTGAATTATTACATCGAGTAATTTCGATATTTTTCTTCGAATTACATATTAAAAGTTATAAATATATATTTTTAGGATAAGATTAGTAAGTAAATCTTACGATTGTTAAAAATAATTCCCTTTTTCACAGAAGTGATGAAAGTGACAGGTAAAACGAGCATCAATCCGGTTTTTTAAAATTTGTGGAAAATAGTGGAAAATATAAGCGGAATTCACTGTTGTTATTAAATTTAAAACCCTTTTGAATATGGGTACTACGATTTTTAATTTTAATCGCGTGAGAGATTTTTCTTCTGTATTGTAAGAAAACGTTTATTGTTCAATTCAAATAGACTCTCTGAGAGGATTTGTATGTAGCTTGTTCTTCTTTTGTACAAACTCTGGTAAATAAATTCAACTACAACATCTTCTACAGTTTTTAGTATAGTAGATGGTGTAGGCATAGTTAATTATTTTGTTGTTGCGGTGTTTTAAATTTACCACGATTTATCAAAGCTACAATATGTAAAAGATCTACAATACCCAACCGTGAATACCGCTATAGTGGTTTTGATACTTATAACTATACTTACCATGATACAATTGTACAGGTAACCGCAAATCTACAACAAATAAAACAACATGGTTTTTTGTTGTTTGTTTGTGATGACTACTGTCATAGAGCAAGTGATTGAAATGAAAGATAAACAGTACATTTGTATTTTCTGAATCACATGTGCATATCATATTGAGAAGAAAGTTAATAAAATATTATTGTGCATGCATTGCAATATTAATATAAAACAATAAATGAAATAAAAGTACTAATATTGTATGTATGTAAGTATATACATATCTATTTTTAATATTCAGTTTATTATATAAAAGAAAATTTGTTTTTCGGATTTGATTTATTGTATTTGCATATGCTTAGTTCCATACTGCAATATAAGACTTAAGTCTTGTGTATGGGACATCGAAAAGAAATAAATAATAATAAAATAATAATAATAACAGACGCATGATACAATAATACTTATAATTGTATTAAGGGCAGACGATTAATATCAAAATCAGTAAATGTACTTGACCACCAAACCATTGTCATCTATACGAACAACCCTAAAACTATATTATTGTGCAAGAAAACATTGCAAGCAGAAAATATTTATGAAGCTGTGCAATGTCGGGAAACACCATGGTGGAGACAATCCTTAAGCCCGGCCACAGGCCGGAAGTGAACAAAAACGTTATTGTGCAAGAAAACATTGCAAGCAGAAAATATTTACTATGATACACCGTGTCCGGAAAAAAATGATTAGGCGGGATAACTTGGCAATGCAAAAAATCTTTATTAGATTGTGCCTAAGCAATCATCTGCACTTATAGTGCTCCGCGACATAGTTCGATTGTCAATGCTACTGCCAATAGTTTGTGGTATCGGTTGATACGGACGTTTTAAGTCTTTGATTACTTCAGGAAGACATTCACGTTTAAAGATTTGTTTTATATGCACGGTAACGAAACTTTCTTCTTTAAAATATTTGCAAAAATCCTTTACGTATTGATGAACTTTGCTAATAAATTTATTTATTCCTTTTAATTCCTCTTTTCGTTTCTTTCTTTTTTAAAAATTTATGAATATTAAACTTTTTCACAAAACAATTTAAAACACAGCTTAAATATTTAAAACACGTAATACAAATATCTAAAAACAACCGAATATTCGGGAAAACGAATATGCGCACATCACTAATCTGTGCACTTTGAAAAATGGTTATATGATAACTTCCTGCCCAAACGATATCTTTAAATTATATTTCAATTTCAATTTGACGTTGAGAATCCAAATTGGTTGACGATTTTGATTACTTGACAATGAATTTTCATTAATTTTAACAAATGAAGCGTAGCCGCGAATAACGTTGGAAAAGATTTCTGATTAAAAATTATAATTATTATAATAATAATAGGGATTGGAATATTATTTATTGTATGCAAATGAGTCTCTTGTAATGTAATTATCTTCCACAATTATAATGAATGAACTCATAACAAAGTTTAACAACAAAATAATATTCTCTTATATGTATTTATCCGGTACAGTTATTAGATTTATATATGATCTAATACATTCAAGCGTTATTAGTAATGGCATCGGTTAAAATCTTAAAATGGAATTTGAACGGCTACATGAATAATTACAATGATCTTCAGTTATTAATAAAAAAACTAATAATTTAAATTGTGAAAAAATATACAAATATAAAAGTATTCTTTTATTATTAAAAATATTCCTCATATGACGATTTCTAGTGATGGTGATTTTTCCTGCTACTACCTCGACAGGAATCAGCCTTTTGCCTCTATTATTACCTTTGATAATTAAAAAATACAGTAAACACCATGTCCGTGTTTAGTCTAGTTGTAACTTTATTTTCGTAACAAAATATTTAGCACAATGAAAATAACAAGGTAAAGGCAAGGCAAAACTTTCGCGAAACCATTACGTGCTAGCTCCAAATGAAATTCAAATGTCATTGTACACCTAAGAAAATTTCATAGTGAAAAATATAATGAACACCAGAGTCTCAGTAGTATTAAAAGAGATAAGAAAAAAGCGTTCACACAAAAGGGTCATTTTTACATTGCTGATAATCTGACCGAAATAATAAATATATCATAAATAATTAAACATTGAATAGAATAAATATTTATTTTATCTTTCAAATATAGTTTATATTCAAGATTGAATTAATTTGTTCTTTTTTTAAATTAAATTCGGAGAAAAATTTGATTTTTTTGATTTTTTTGAATTTAAATAATAATGAAATGAGTTTCATTCAAATTTGTAATACTTGAATTCATTAAATTTTCTTTTGTTTATGAAAATACGAATAAAATTGTATTTCGAATATTAGGTTTGTTCATTTACTTTCCCAGCAGAAACTAGCAACGATAGAGTAAGGCAGAAATTTACAAATTACTCTCCTAAATATAAAAAAGTAAATGAACCCTTTACTTGTAAAAGCTTGCAAGAAAATTTCATTCATATCAGAACCATGGATGGAAATCATGATACAATTACACTTTTTCTTATGTATTTTAATAATAACTAGATATACCAACGGATGACAAAATCGCCCGTATTCTAGAATCTAAATGTAAATAATTTTGTTAAGATTCAAAGAAAATGTATCTAAACGTAATAAAAAATACATTAAAACACAGCCACCCACATACATACATATGCATAATTAAATAATACATGAAATTAAAAACACAAACGAAATCCCTTAAACTAAGCTAATTCAATTTATTGAACTAAGTAATATGGCTTTCATACAATAACAAATAAGAGAAAAAAATTTTAGATCAAGAGAAATACTACAAACACACACACAATCTCATGTTTTGTTTCTTAAGAAACAATTGTTTACTTTTAAGCTAATAAATGCGTACGTAATATTTGTGCATGTAGTAGTAGCAACTTTAAACGGTTATAGCTCCCAAAATACTGAACAGATTTTAAAAAAATATAGATTCTGCACATCTGCACCGAAAAACCTTTAAAACCATATAAATCTTATCGGTGCAGTAGTAACGGCGTAAAAGGGATTACAAAAAACATGTTTGCCTATTAATTATATAGAAGATAATAAAATAAGCCTACTATGCTTATTTTTCTTTTGTGATTTTCAAAAATATTATTTGTGAATTCTCAAATAGTTCCTGAAAGTATGTGCATAAGATAAGAGGTTTGTGACTATTCAAAATGTGTGGTTGAAGTCTACTAATGATTTGTTGTAGCAACAATGAAATATAGACCAAGATGAACCAGAAATATAATTCAAATTAAAATATAATTATGACAATATGTCGAATAATAAATTGCTTAATTGTTTTATTTGATAATATTTTAAATTGCATTTTTTTAGAAATAGACATTTAATATGAAATTCTTTACACAGTTTCATTTATTTTTATGCATTTTTCATAATTTTTTAATTTTATTCATTAACAAATACAAAAATGCCACTTTCCATCTCTGATCACTAGTTCAAGTATAAATAAACTTTCTATAATTTGTGGTTGCAAATAAATATTTTTAGTTTTATTAATACATATGTAAATGTAAAGATGCAACACAATGAAACTTAAAACTAGGATTTTCAAAAATAAAGTCATACTTAAAACTAGGTATGTAACGATACGCCGTTTTGCCGATCCGATACCGATACTCCAAAAAATATATCGACGATACCGATACTCATATTGAGCACAAGTTAAAATTAATAAAACCTTTTATTATACAAAATTATAGTGTAAGAGATTATTAATATTTAAAATTGATATTTGAATTCATTCTGAAATTAACAAAAAACAAATTATTTAAAAATTTATTTAAAAACATACATGATTTATCATTGAGAGAACATTTCACTACTATGGTGTAAAGCAAAAAAAAAAAGAAACGTTTAATTTTTCTGTTTAGAATTTATATTCTGCTTTTAATATGTTATATCTCTTTTTATGCAAAAAATCGTTGAAAATTAAATTGTTTGTTCAAAACAGCTCTAAAAAAATTTAAGAAGTATAGCCGTACCGACAGTAAAATATCGCCGATATCGATATATCGGCAAATCAGAAATATCGCCCATATATAGGTATTCGTATTCGTTACGTCCCTACTTAAAACCATATAGGAAATAATGAAAACGTACATTTATGCTTAAAATATATATATTATACATTATTTATTTAAATGCCACACCATGGACGTGTTCTAAATGGTATTCCAAATTATGATGGGCGCTAAATATTTGACCACAAATATGACATGGTTTGCGTGGCTCATTTGTTACAACTTCATACTGCGAAAAATTGGCAATGGTTAATGATTTTAAAATTACATCATGTTCTTTTTCCATATGCTTGTTGAGGTTATCTTTTGTGGTGAACGGTTGGTCACATATAATGCAGCTAAATTTCGGACTTGGCGCGATTGATGTTTGAGATGTTACTATTGGTTGCAGGTTCGGTTGTATATAGTCTAATTGATTCTGAGATAAAGACTGAGATTGTTCTGCTTCGGGTTGGTAAATTTGCTCCTGCGGCTGTTGCTGATATTGATCAGCTGAGGGTGCGGCATCAGCTCCGGCTTCTGGGTGATTTCTTTTATGTACTTTCAATGTGTATTTTTCTGTGAAAGTTTTACCACAAAACTCACAACTGTATCGAGGTCGATCTGAGCGATGAGTGACCATGTGATGACGGAATGTTCTTTTAGTCTTAAATATTTGATTGCATACTTCACAGCGTAAAGGTTTCTCTTCCGCTTCATGCTGCAGCTTGTGGTTGTAAAGTACTGTTGTTTGCGAGAAACACAACCCACATTTGTCACACTGATATTTCTTTGTATCCATATGTACTTCCATATGGCGTATAGTGCTTATTTTGGTTGTAAATTCTTTGTTACAAAATCTACATTGATTTTCGTTCTTACCTTCATGAGTGTTCATATGCAACATTACGTAGTCCTCATTACGATGACTAAAAGAACACATCTCACAACTGAACTTCTTATGAGCTTGTACTACGTGTCGCTGTAACCGCTGCCTGCTTCTAAATCGCATTGCACACAAATTACATTGCATTTGCTCAGAGAAACTTGATGAACCTCTATCATTAGCTGATGATTTCGATTGAATGTTTTGATTCGCATGTTGATGCTTTCTATGATTTTCAAGCTGTCTTTTCGGGGAAACCTGACCAATTACTTCCGATATTGTTTCAGATATTTCTCTATCGGTAATATCAGCATCATCGAAAAAGCTATTGTCGTTAAATTCTTCCATGTTCGACATTTCGTTAATACATTCCTCTTCGATGTCGCTGTCAAAACTGGTTGCTGCCTTTTCCACCAACATTGCAAGGCTCTTCTGTTTACGAGTCAAGTTGACGAGAATCGAGTCATAGTCAGCTACTTGGTGATAACACTTGCGACAAAGCCATTCTCCATTAGCTACGTGCAACTCGAATTTTCCTACACGTGCTAAATGCAAAAGAACTATTTTCACACTTTTCTTGGAGGCCGGACACAATGCGGTATCTATGCTCTTGTGAAAGCCATTGACACAATTTTTTTGACGGCACAAAAAGCATCGAACAAATTCTTGCACAATACTCGACATTACTAGTTTTTATTTAATCTTTTAGATCTTGTTGAAATATTTATTTATTTAAAAAAAATGATAAGGAATAATTTTTGTTTACGTATTCAGGCAAAAAATCTAAAATAAATCTTTGAAAGAAATGTTTGTTCTAACATTTTGTTAAAACAGAGATGTATGCAGAAAAATGGTTGCTTCTTACGAGGGATGCCAAGCGGGAAATCCCTAATCTCGGGATTTTTGGGATTTGTCAAATCCCAATTCCCGGTATTTGTAAAATTCAAGCCAGGAATTTCAATTTCAGGATTTTTTTATATAAAAACCATTTATAAATTAACAGCCTTATTTATAAAAATTGTTATGACTTTATAAAGACTTTTTAAGAAAAATTTGTATGGGAATTTGTTCTAAGAAACCTTTTTAAAGCCTTAATAAGCTTTATATATAAGGCTGTAAAATTTTCGTTGATTTTATCGTCTATCTGGCTTAAATGCAGTTAGCGAAGCAGCCCCAAACAAAATATGTGATAGAAAATTGAAAAATAAGAAGAAAATATTAAATAAAAATGTTGGCGGCGACGGCTATTTTCCGAGTTATAGGTCTCTGAACTTTCTATAGAAAACTTCCAAAAATCTCAACAAAAAAAATTTTATAACTTATCGCATATGAAATTAAAAATATAGAAAATTAAGAAAAAAAATTAGCTTCGACCCTTATTTCTTGGCCTTTAAATTTTTCATAGACGATTGCGATTTCTCTGCATTTCTGAACGCGATGGGTTAATATTTAAGAAAATGTTATTAAAGGCCGTGATACACTGTCATACAAAGTCATACAAAGTCGTGCGATCTACAAAAAACTACAACCCTGGTGTGATGAATTGTTATTGTCTTTTGAAAGTTTTCATAAACACCATCATACCAGGGATGTAATTTTCGGTAGACCACACGACTTTGTAGGATAGTGTATCACTGCCTTAAGCAGGAGAACTTTGTTTGGAAATTTTATATAGAAAGTTCAGAGCCCCATAACTCGGAAAAACAGCATCGCCGCCAACTTTATTTTTTAATATTATCTTCTTAATTTTCAATTTTCTATCACATAGGCTACTTTTTATTTTGTTTGGAGCTGCTTCCCTAAACTGCATTTGGTCCCAATATACAACTAAGAATTATTTTGAAAACAAAAAGAAGCCTATGAACTTTGGAAGGGAAATAACATTTGGAAAATTCAAAACTCATAAGATTGAAAAATTTATTTATTATTCATTTATTTAATCTATATTATGAGGGCAATTAAGAAAAAAATTCCACGAGAAATTTTTCCCGGAGAATAATTTCAAACAGTAGCAAGTAATTTGAGAAAACAAATCTATTTGGAAAAGGGAAAAGTTTCTTGCGGAAATCTATTCATAATTCCATATGTCGACTACTCAACGCTAAAAAAATTAGCACTTATCTACTTTTCGGTAACAATACCTGATATTAACTCTGATATAATATGAAATAGAACGCCGGCAGAATGAGAAGAAAAATATATTTATATTAATATTAATATCTATGTAGGGGAAAACGTACTCTTGTAAATATCATAATATTTCATAATTAACAGGCAGCCGCGCAGTGAACATCTTCGTGTGCGTTTTTTGACACTTGATATCATAATATTGTTTTCTAAATATATATTATCAAAACAATATTATAATATCTGATATAATATTAATATAATACTAATATTGCAGTCCACACGTAATATCACTCTCTCTGCTATGAAATTTGACGTTTGTTGATAGAAATATATTTGATATTATATCAGGTATAGACGCTATGTTACAATTGAAGTAGAATACAATACAAGGCAAGTGCAAACTTTTTGTTGTCGGGTTGACGTAAACATAAAAAATATTTACCGAATAATGCGTTTTGTTTTTCAAAAAGTCCATAGACATGTATGTATGTTCGCTTTTGTTAAGATTATAGAAAAAATGTATATATCGTCGTTTAGTTTCCGGTTTGCTGCAGACATAATGTATTTTGAATAGACTGTGCCGTAAACCAGAAACCAACCGACGATATATTGTAAACAAAAACTAATTTTCATATTTATTTATGATTTTCAGTATAAATTCTCTAATATCAAATGTTGTTAATCAACTCAAAGTTTTAAAATGTTCAAAATTTGTTATTAAAGTAATATTTATTAAAAAAAATTGCTTATTTTACCAAAAAATTTTAGATCCCGAAATCTCGAAAATCCCGAAATCCTGAAAAATCCCAGGATCCTGGAAATCCCGGGACTTTCGGGATCGGGATTTAGAAACTCCCGAATCGCGGGATTTCCAAAAATCGATCCCGACTGGCATCCCTACTTCTTACACTGAACGAATAGAAGTGGGTAATCTTCAAAAATAAAATGTAAACGTAGTATAGCGTAAGCGACTGATGTTTTAATATTGTCGTATCAATGTTAATTTCCTTATTGAATTGATAAATCCAATATTTTGTCCTTTTATTTATTTATTTGTGCTTTTATTTATTTATTTTGCTTTTTTTAATTTTATTTTTGTGCTTTTATTTATTTATTTTGTTTATTTAGTTGTTTGTCAAATACTCTTTAATTATTTTTGTCTACAGTAACAGTCGAGAATGTGCGTAAATAAAATTCACAATATAGTCTTAAATAACTCATTAAAATACTTCTAAAATATATTAAAATTATTGAATAATCAACATTTAAAATATATTGAAATAGAAATAATATAATGACATATTGACGGCTTAAAACAAAAATATTTACATATTTTGTTATGTAGATTTGTGTCAATTTGTAATAATCGCTAAGTGGAAAATCTACGTTTATTATGCTGTATTATGTCCCAGTCGATAAGTTACAGTGGTTAAAATGCTACATACGCAAAGAAAGAATCATACGAAAGTACATAGAATCATGCATTAGAGTCAGAAAATCACTTAGCGGTAGTGTCGAAACTTACGGGAAACTTTGATTTTCTTAAAACGTTATATTATAACGAGCAATATGAAGTACATACAGCAATGTGAAATGTAAGAAAGCCGCTACTTCACGGAATTGGCAGCGCCAAACAGCGGTTGGGATATATTAATAACGGAAATGGAACATTCGAAAACACTACAACATTATATAGGTTTCTACTATAATTCAAACAATGATATTTTAAATTTCTTAGAATTCTTTTATTGTGCGTGTTGCTTCTTGCAAGTTCTCTTTTTTATTATTATAATAAACGTTTGGTTTAAAAAGATGTCAAAAACATATGTTCATGAGATAAACATTACAATGTTGTGTTGTATTTTTAAGTACTAAGTAGATAAAGTTGCCACAGCTACTCTCCTCCCAAAATTGTGGCAGTGGTGCGAGATGAATCCTGAGCAAAAGAAACGTTTTTCTTGCTGCTGTATGTCCTTAAAGAAGTTGGAAAAATGGCAGGCTTTTTCGTTAATAAAGCTGGTTTTTGCTGTATGACGGGGTTTTTTCTGCTATATGTTCTCAAAACCACTGGCGCAGTAACGGGTTCTTTTATAATGAACGCAGGTTTTAGTCGTTCAAGTGATATGTTGTGTGGTTTGTTGTTGATTTTCACTGAAAATACTCTATCAGAAACTCTCTCCAAGAATTCATATGGTCCTGTGTATGGAGCTTCCAAAGGTTTTTTGACATGATCTGACCTAACAACGACATGAGAACAAGACATTAAGTCTTTATGAACAAACACTTTTGTACTGCTAGTATGATGATTAACTGGTGTGGGGCGAATCTGCCGAATGTATTCCCGAAACTTGTCCAAGAACAAAATTGGATTTTCTGCATCGTTGTGGTTTGAAAAATATTCCCCTGGAATACGAATTGTAGTACCATACAACATTTCTGCCGAGGAGGCGCCTAAATCTTCCTTAAAACAAGTTCTGAGTCCAAGTACTACGGTAGGCAAAATTTCTAGCCATGGTGTTGCTCTATTGCACATTAGCGCTGCTTTTAATGATCGATGCCATCGCTCAATCATACCATTTGATGACGGATGGTAAGGCGTTGTCCGTATACGTTGAGCTCCAATCAACCGCGAAAGAGATAAGAACAAAGCAGATTCAAACTGAGTTCCTTGGTCAGTGGTTATAGTTTTAGGTGAACCAAATCTTGAGATCCAGGAACTATAAAAATTTCTAGCAACAGTTTCTGCTGACATGTCTTTTAGAGGAACAATTTCCGGCCAACGCGAAAACCTGTCAATCATTGTCAAACAATAGCGATAACCCATACAGTCTGGAAGAACTATTAGATCTATATGTACATGGTCGAAACGTTGGTCAACTTCTTTAAATTGCTTAGGTGTTAAATGTGTATGCTTATTAATTTTTGACCGTTGGCAATCTAAACATTCTCGTACCCAACTGCTGATGTCACGATTCATTGATGGCCATACGAATTTTTGTCGTATCTGTTTCAACGTCGCTCTTTTTCCAGGATGTGACATGGAATGAATCAAATTGAAAATTTTCCGCCGTAGAGGAAGTGGAATGTACGGGCATGCCGTTGACGTTGACACATCACAATATATTTCAAAATTAGGATCCAGTTTAATTTTTTTGAAACGTAATGATGTGCTATTGTTATTCAAAATTTGCTTTAGCTGTGCGTCAGATTCTTGATGCTGTAAAATTTCTTGTAGATCTACTATTTCTGGCATGCTTATTTCATTTACTCTGGACAGCGCATCAGCTACCTTATTCTTTGAACCAGAGACGTGTCGTATATCGGATGTGTATTGGCAGATAAAGTCTAAGTAACGTAGCTGACGAGGTGATGCTTTATCCAATCTTTGCTGTACAGCATATGTCAATGGCTTATGATCAGTTAAGACAACAAAGCTGCGGCCATCTAAGAGATGCTTGAAATGTTTAATGGCCAAGTAGATTGCTAAAAGCTCCCGATCGTACGTGCTATAATTTTTTTGCGACGGTTTCAGCTTTACGGAAAAAAATGCAATTGGCTTCCATTGATTTCTAACGAATTGTTCTAAATGAGCACCTACTGCTGAATCTGATGCATCTGTAATTAAGGAAAGTGGTGCCTCTGAATCCAAAAAATTTAGCATCGTTTCATCAGCTAAACTTTTTCTGCAAGCCTCGAAAGAGCATTCCAAATCTTTAGTCCATTCAATCTTTCTTTTGTCGTTTTTCTTAGATTCTCTGAACAGGCCATTTAGAGGCGCTTGAATGCTGGCCGCTTTAGGAATAAATTTGCGATAGAAATTCAAAATTCCTAAAAATTGGCGTAACTCTAGAATATTTTCTGGCTTAGGGTAATTTCGAATGGCTTCGACTCTCTCTTGAGGTGGTTTTATATCTGCAGATGATATGTGATAGCCTAAAAAGTTCAAATCGGGAACTCCAAACTCACATTTTGAAGCGTTAATTGACAAACTTGAGTCCTTTAATTTTTGCAAAACAGTCTTCAAATGGTCATAGTGCTGCTCCTCACTGTCGGAGTATATGAGGATGTCATCGAGATAGCAATAAACGTAGTCCAAATGTCGAAAAATCGAGTCCATATACCTTTGAAAAGTTTGAGTTGCGTTTCTTAGTCCGAAGGGCATTACCACAAACTCAAACAATCCAATGGGTGTGTTAACAGCAGTTTTTTCGATATCGTCCGGGTGCATAGGTATGTTGTAGTACGCTTTATTTATATCGATTTTAGAAAATATATTTTTATTATTCAATTTCTCCGATATATCGTCTACTCGAGGAATCGGATATCTATCTGGCTGCGTATTTGTATTTATTTTTCGGTAATCGCCGCATGCTCTCCATCCACCTGTTTTTTTCTTTACAAGATGAATGGGGCTAGACCACGGACTGCTAGAAGGACGAACTATTCCAAGCTGTAATAAATTGGCAAACTCTTCTTTAATGACCTTCAGTTTTTCACCAGAATATCGCCTCTGTGGCTCTGCTATCGCTTGACAATTCGTAATAATTCTATGTTGAACAGTCGATGACGTAGGTAAGCGATACGAATTTGGATTTGTAATTTCAACATATTTTATAACAAGGTTATAAAGATTAGACGATGAGTTTATTGTTGACACACTCAGTTGATCCGAGTAAATTGTTTGACAAATTGATGAGAGTGTTGTTAGCGAATCTATTAACTGCTTCCGTTTTAAATCCACAATTAGTCCATAGTGTGATAAAAAATCAGCACCTAATATAGGGGATTTCACATCAGCGATTATGAATGTCCATCCGAACTGACGTCGTAGGCCTAGATCTATTTCAAGGTATTTGGTGCCTTAAGTTGCAATTGATGTGTTGTTTACAGCAAATAATTGCACGTCATCCGATTTTGTGACACGTCTGGTAAAAGAAAATCTTGGTATCACTGATACAACGGAGCCAGAATCTACAAGAAATTTTATATTGTATTTATTATCAAAAATATGTAATCTTTTCTCAAGTGTGCGACTCAAATTAATATTGCTGTCATTTGTCGCACATATCGATGACAGCTGTTTTAGTTTTCCGGCGATGTAAAAGTACCCGCATTGAATTCACAGGGTTGTCTGCATTTCTTTGAGCCAGCGCCAAATTTAATGTGATAATAACATACTTTTTGTTGTCGACGGGATTGAGATCTACCTCTTCCATGGTCACTATCTCTGCTGCTACTACGACATTGTGTAAATGTATTGTTTGTTGCAATTTCCACAGAAAGTTGACTGAGTTTGTGAATTATTTGATTCAAAGATGTCTCAAGGGCTAAAACACGGGATTCAAGAGCTGAAGCTTTTGAATGTGACGTAAGCGCATCGCAATGAGATACAATATCCCTTGATGTTGTTGCTGCCACAACGAAGGGTGCTTGCGGCGAGTTGTCAAAAATACGATCAGCAATTTCGGCCAAGTTATCAATATCCTCAGTTTTACAAGCAGACAGTATGCATCTCACATTACTTGGCATATGTTGCATCCAAAGTGCAGCTAATGCTTCCGAAGATATACTAGTTCCAGCCAGTTCTTTCATCTCCCTGAGTAAATGACTAGGTTTTTTGCTACCGAGGTCGAGGCCAGTCAGAAGTTTCAATAGCTGCTTTTCCTTAGAAGTGCCAAAACGAGTAATCAGTTCTTTTTTTAATTTTTCATACTTGCCTGACGCTGGCGGATTCTTGGCGACATCAGCTATTTGCATTAAGGTATCAGCATCTAAAGCTGTAATGACTGTATAATATTTTGATAGATCTGCTGTTATTCTGTTAACATGCAGCAGTCCATCTACTTGCGTAAACCATAGTTCGGGATCAGACGGCAAAAACTTAGGTAAATGGTGCATTCCAACAGATTCCACTGAAATATTATTATCATCGACTTCCATAAGTTTACTGCAGCCACTTGTGTCTGCGTTGTTTAAATTGTCCAATGTCTGGTGCTTTTTTGGTGGAGTTCTCTCAACACTCATTGCTTCCTTTTTTATTAAATTGACGGCTTGGCTTGTTAGCTGTAATCACGTCGGGGTCACCAATTATAGGTTTCTACTATAATTCAAACAATGATATTTTAAATTTCTTAGAATTCTTTTATTGTGCGTGTTGCTTCTTGCAAGTTCTCTTTTTTATTATTATAATAAACGTTTGGTTTAAAAGATGTCAAAAACATATGTTCATGAGATAAACATTACATTACGAATAATAGTATTAACTTGGTCATACATGAGCACAAATTAAAAATGTTTATCTGAAAAGTTTTAGATGTTGAGTATATGATGCCAAGCAATAAAGTGATGTGTGTGCAGCACTATGAGATCATGCAACTTTTAATACATTAATAACAACAGGTTTTTCGAAAATGTAAGCGTTTTTCACTTCTGTTTACTGCATTTTTTCTGTTGGTTGCATTTTTTTAAATACAAAAAGAGTAGTGGCTACATGAGTTTTCAGCATGTGGGTTGAATTTTTTTTAATTAGTTGTAGTTCTACATGTCGTAAAATATTGATACTATTTTTGTTTCAAAATCTAAATATGAAAAAATTTTGCCAAGTCGGACACATTTCCAAAAACAGCACATGTGTACTGATGTGAATTTCTCCATTTACATGTATTGCTAGAACACGACATGTAGCCAATGTGGCTTAATGGTGACATCAAAACTACGTCAGAGACACGTGCGCATGTGGATTTTTACATGCCGTGTAATGTAGGCTATAGCAATCTTGCGCAAAAATAGTCTTGTATGGAATTGGGCTATTGTATTTTTATCACAAAATACAAATGTGGCACACGTAGCCGAATCGGGCACATTTCCAGAGGTAGCACACGTGTAAGAATGTGAATATCTAGATTCTAGATTTACATATCGCTCATTTACTCAAAGAACGTCATAACTCAAAGAATGAAATTTTCGTGTTAATGATGCAGAATTAATCCTTATATCTTCATATTGTGTAAAAATTTCATAAAAATATCTTGTTTACTCCACTCTTGAAAGCAAAATAAAAATTTCTTTTTCCATTTAGTTGTGTGTAAATTGCAAACTTTAAAGTTGTTTTTTGTCAAACTAGTTTTTCTGAGTTATGACGATATGTTACTAGTATACGACATGTGGTAAATGTAACTTCTTGATGACATAAAAATTACGTCAGCCACATGCGTATGTGGCTTTTTACATGCTATGTACTGCAGTCTTAAGTACACATTAATACAAATTTTCGTTAAAGATTCAAGATTTTCCGTCGTTTATAAAAACTAAGTATTTTGTTCATATAACCTTTACTTTATTTCCATACTAAACAGTTTTCTGATTAATTTACAGTTAAATTATTAATAACAAAAATTAAAAATTTTTAAAACCCCTGAATATATCTAGAGTAGATGTGATATCTTTTAAACGGCTGCACGGATTTTCTTAAAAGAAAGCTAAAAATTCTCTCGATCAAGTCAAATTTCACTAAACTAACTAAATCAAAATCGGTGCAGCCGTTTGGTCTGTACGTGGACTCGGACAGACACACAGAAACACACTACAAACTTATAGCGCCCCTTTTTTTATGAGGGGTTAAAAATAAAGCAAAAGTAATTTGTATATACGAAATTTTGCTTTGATTATTTGACAGTAAAAATAGCAGAAAGATTCTCTGTTTTTACGGAAATCGGGATTAGTTCTTGTGAAAGTTAAATAAGAATGAAATAGTCATTCATATTTACTCGTGTTGTTGCTCATTTTTAAACGGACTTCAAGAAAGTAGGAAGTTATCAATTCGTCTCTATTTATTTTTTTTTTTTTGGAAAGAGCTCAATATATATTTTCAACTAGATCGGCTTAATAGACTACAATTTGTGCAAATTTTATTTTCGATGATCTTCGAAATCTACCGAACCGAATCTATTCGATAACTTACGACGGGGACCTCAAAAATATGATGATAACTCGATTTAAAAAAATTGGGGAAACTAAAATACAAAAGGGAAAACACTTAGATGTCATAAGATATAATTTGGTTCGGTAGATTTCGAAAATGATCGAAAATAAATTTTCACGAAATGATTTTTTAAATAAATAGTAAACTATTAAGCCGTTCCAGCTCAAAATTTAATCAGTTCTTTACCACAAAAAAAAAACACGCACTCTTTGCTGTCAATTCGACTAAAGGTGCATTTAGACGTGACATAACCATAACCATAGAAAATAGCCGTTCGAACCAAACTTATGGACAATCCTGCTTCATTATACCTGACTCGCCATAACGCCATAGCCATTGCCATAGAAACTAATTGAAATTTGGTTTGGTTATGGCTATGGTGTTATGGCTATGGTACGTCCAATTGCACCTTAGATTGGACGATTCATTCTATCTTTGACGAAAGTTAAAAAAAAATCTTTCTTGTCTAATAACTCAAAAATACACTTTAGATATTCCATGATTTTTGTGGACTTAAAAAGTGTTTAGGATGCCGCAAATTTGATTACAATCTGTAAAACGGTTCGAGAGGTATAGTAATGGAAAATTTGCAAAAAAAAAGTGTTTATATTTTATTACTCCGTAAGTTATTGTCAAATCGATTTTCGATACACATTAAATTTTTAAGACTTAAGAAATGGCGGAAAGTTCCGGGGATGATCTACAAAGTCAGCGGATTCGCACATTTTTTATGTATGCTGCTTTATAATTTTAATTAAGCAATCTTGACCTCCCATGAAAATATATTCCACGTGCTTTTATTTAACTAATTCTTACAAAACTTGGAACACGTTCTGAAATCTGAAAGTTAAACGAGAACGCATTTCAAAAAGTGGGAGGGACTACGCCCTCTTCTAATTATGTGATTCTTAAGGCCGTGATACACTATCATACAAAGTCGTGCGATCTACAAAAAAACTACAAACTTGGTGTGATAAATTGTTATTGTCTTTTGAAAATTTTCATAAACACCATCACACCAGGGATGTACTTTTTCGTAGATCGCACGACTTTGTAGGATAGTGTATCACGGCCTTTACGAAACTCGGCAAAAAGTTATGGGTCTTAGATTGGCTCAACCTTATACTTAAGAAGTGGACGGGCTATTACCATTTAATGGTATGGTGATGATGCATTGCATTTGGAATAGTGGGTGCGGCCACTAATATTTGCAAAAGTAGACATGGCCACGTCTTTAAAGATTTAAAATTGGCACTCAAAAGTTTTTGAGTTTACTGAAGAGGGTCCTTTGTAAACTTATTTCACCGAATTAAGCAAGTTGTGAATTTTATCGAAGACAACAAGAAAAATTTACGATTAGTGAGTACTGAGTTAATTTTTTTTTAAATATTAAAAAAGCTTTTGATATGTAGCATGATGGAATCATGTTTACTGCCAGTTTATAGAAGCCATGTAAAAATTCTAGTCTGCCTATTTATATTGAAAACAAAAACAAAGCACCCAAACTTTGCTTTAGTGTTCATTATAAATAGGCTACCGAGGATTTTTACATGACTGGCTTTAAGCTCAATACCTTTAGTTTTCAATATATTTGCAGAAATTTATTAAAAGATTTTTAAAAACCCACACATTTCTGTTGAAAAACCACTCGAAGCGGGATTGCCTTGCCTCAAGACTCAGTGTTATCACCCAGGCCTTAATCTTTATATGCGTACATGCGTATGAACATGCATATATATAAACACATATGTATGTACGTCCGGTGTACATATCGCTCACTTACTTCAATAGTGCCACAACCCAAAAATACAGTTTTGCAGAAAACGCGTTTTAAGTTTTCAATTTGCATACAACTCAATGAATACATGAAAAAATATTCTTCTCTCAGTAGGTGAAGGTACAAGCTATTTATATGAAACTTTTACGCAAAATAAAATTCGAAATGCCGCATTATTCTGCATTACTAACTAAAAAAAACTCAGCTTTTTAGTTATGACACTATTGAAGTAAATGAGCGATATGTATTTGTTTACAGAAAACAAGAAACAGCATTCTGTGCTGACGACAGTGTTTTTATACGATATGGAAAAGTTTCGAATACAATAATCAAGATAATGCAAGAGAGTCTTATCTCAAACCAAAAATATTTTGATGAAATTAAAATTAAAATAAAATGAATAATTATGTATAAAAAGCAAAATATTATACTCTCTTTTAATAATCACCAAAACGTATTCCTATTGGATTTCCATGAATTTGTAGTTTGTTATAGCGGATATTATCGGATGCAACCAATATCTTTATAGTAGATATTTTACTTTCTTTTACATATTTTTTAGGATTTTTGTAAAAGTTATTACAGCTTAATAAATAATGAGAAAGGCGTTACACACATTTTGAAAATGACACCACAAAATGACATCACAAGAAATGCCAGATGTGTACTCAGCGGATCGATAGTTAAAATATAACGGTGGCGGCTTCTTGGTCGGCGTTAAACGATCGACTTATGCTAGGAACACAACTGGGACGAACGACGAATTTCGTACACGTCGACGAATTCGTCGATAAGCATTCGCTGCGTAAATTCGTCGTGTGAAACACAATAACGACGAATTTACTCATCAAATTCCTCTCTGATATTTGATAAATGATAGGAACACAACTGGGTCGAACGAAGAATTTTTCGGTGCAAACTTTCGTCATAAAAAATAAAACAAATTTGTACATATGAAAATGAACACAACACCGCCCTTGAACGAAATTCGTCGTGCTTGACGAACACTGAGATAGATTTATTTCTATTTTGTGTGTTTTGTTATAAAAATATATTTATTTAAAATATATAAAATGTGTTTAATTTATAGAGAAAATGAAAAAAACTATTTTAGTAAGTTACTCTTACAAATACATATATATGTATATATGTATATAAAAAAATTAAATTTTCCAATCCTGGAAACGTTTTTTTTATTTTTAATACCAATCTAGTTCTTACTAGAATATAAAATATATATAACAAAAAAAAAACAACCAAAAATTAGTTTTTATTATTACTTACTTTTGCATGGCAAAATAAAGTTCAAATTTTCCAGCCGTGGAACTGTTTTTTGATTTTTCTGATTTTCAATACTAGGGTTTTTATCCGTACTTTTTTTTGCCCCACACTTTGCTCTTTTTGGGATCTCTGTCCTCGGAAAAAATGTTCGTCCGAGAAAGTCCTAAATTGTTTCGCTTTTGCATTGCTTGACAAATAATATTAATTATCTCATTAAGATGCATTTAAAATATCGTTGGAGTTGCGTAAAGAGGGCCAAAATAATAAGAGTTCAAAATTTTTATTTTATAAACAAATATTACATTTTACATTCTTATGTGCATATTATACAATTTAAATTAAACATATCAACGATGTTTGGTGAAGAGATTGTATGTAAAATGATTCGAGATTGACAATTTTTACGCAACACCATCGATATGTATTTAAGATTTTATTGGTAGTAATATTATTGGAAAAAATTAATTACGCTTTATTTTTAAGTCCTACTTTTTTAAGCAAATGTCCGGGTTTTTTTTTGCCTCTGCTGTTATCTTTTTATAAATTACACGATAACAACCCTATTCAATACCAATCTATTTCGGACAATTTCTGATACACCAGTACAAGACCGAAATCCCTAGCTTTTCTGGGAGATTCGAAAAACCTATTTCACATACCGACATACGGACATGGTTTATTTGTCTTCCCTATTTATAATAAGGTCCCAGAATATATGTATGTATGTATGTATGTATATACTTTATGTGTCGCATATTAATCAAGAATGATAAACTACATGATTACGCCAATGCAAAAAAATAGTAGACGTGTGACGTCACGCACACTGCGTTTCTATTGGCTGATAATTTGGTTTCTTATTTTTTATACAACTCTTTAAAGTTATTTTGGCTGCAGGATTGTCAACCGCTATGCAAGTACTGGGGGCAAATTACGGCACTCGTTATCGAACGAAATTACGAAATATTTCCATATAAACTCTATTGAAACATTTCGTAATTTCGTTCGATACCGAGTGCCGTAATTTGCCCCCTGGTTTTGCTAGGTCCGGTGGAAAAAAGTGAACATATAATAATACCACTTTTTTTTACTTTTGCAGGTACGAACAAGAAGACAAGACAATATTGTTTTTGTTGTAGGTATTTACCCTTTTTTTAATATTTCTTGTAATTAGATAAATGATTTTTAACTTATATGCAATTTAAGACCTGTGAACTTTTTTTTCTTGAAAAAAGTTAAAATATTGTTTTTATAATTAACTGACCGCTATGCATACATACATATGTATGAAGATGTTATGTTTATACATACATACATGTTGTTACGTTTAAATTTTATTAAGCGTGTGAGTTCTTTTGATTGCTCAAAAATAAAAATAAATAACATACGATTTTCTTATTTGCAACTGAACTTCCTTTTTATTTGTGACTAAACAAATTATAACTTGTCTTTTCTTATTTACTTCTTAACATTATTATCCACCGCACGAGGTCTTTTACTTTCAACGATGCGCTAAATCCACTAAATTCCAATTAGCACTGACTGACTCTCACATAAGGCAACTCTTTTTATACTGCAAAACTGAATCTAGAATGTTCGCTAATAGATGGCGTAGTAACATGCATGTTTGCGCTTAGTAAAACCACCTGGAAGAAATTATTACCGCACAACGATGTGGCTTTTTAGGCATATATATGTTTATTGGTAGCCAGATGATTAAACAGTCTTCTAGCTCAATCGGGAAAATTCATGTTGCCGTTTCTAGATGTTTGTAGATAATTCGATTGGCCGTTAGTTTTTGAATTTTCATTAGTTTCCTACATATATTTATGCTTCCATTCGATGTTTCCCAGCCTTTATGGCAACTCTAACAATAGACGTGTGTCGTCACGTCTAACGGTAAACTCTCCGATTGGCGTAATGTTGTTGTTTATCATTCTTGCATATTAATATTATGTAAATTACACACAGATTGACAAACCTATTTATAGCCTTTACCACATTTGGTGTAGGGTATAATAATATACATATGTACATATTGTTACGTAAAAATATTCCAACAGGTTTAATGTAAGTGCGACGGGAAAATATTCCTACAGGGTCAATGCAAAGAACTAGCTAGATTCTAGAATTATTTAACTAAAGGCCGGGGCACAATGAATCCGTCGTACGTTAAACTTCGTCTTTTTCAACTGAAATTAGCGAAATTATTAACGGAGGCATTTGTAGGTTGATTCTCCATTTTATTTATTAAATTCAACTGTTTTATTTATTTCGTTTATTTATTTTGTTTAATTTTATTTGTACTGCCACAAAAACACAAACACATACCAAAAACAACAACCAATATCTGTCAAACTCCCCAACGTACGCAAAAAGTTAAAAGTTGAACAATTTTTGTACTTTGCGTTGACGGACACGTGCTGAATTTTAAAAAAGGCGAAGTTTAACGTATGACGGATTCATTGTGCCCCGGCCTTAAAGAACTAAACGTACACACGTATTCACGTATAAGCACATGTGCACATATATGTAAGTGCAAGCAGACATGGTAAAAACTCTGCGTTACCAGTAAGACACGGTATTATCAATATAAAAATAGTTACATAGTAGCTATGAAATTCAAAATAATGGCCAATCGAATTATCTACAAACATCTAGAAAAAGTGACATGAATCTTCCAGATAGTGTTAGAAGACTGTTTGATCACCTGGCCACCAATAGTAAATGACAACACAGACGGTAACGTGCATAGCAGCAAAATCGCTATGCAGTAATTCAGTTCCTTCCATTTGGCTTTACTATGTGCACACATTTCATTACGCCATCTATAAGTACGTGGCGAACATTTTGGAACCGCTTCCTGTAGTATATATGGGGAGGTACCCTGTGTGAGGATGAGTCAGTGTGCATTAGATAGGATAGAGTGAACATCGTTGAAAGTGACATCGTGCGGTGGATAATGACGATACGAAGTAATTAAGTAAATACAGTTTGTAATTACCCTGAAGGAAATGTCGATGGTGAAAATGTACTCAGTCGCTTTTGACTTTGTCAACAGTACTACTCTACAATTATGCCTGTGCTTGTCATTGAAAATCTTCTATTAACACTAAAACAATTTACTAGGTAGTGGATACATAGTTCTTATGGCAACATGGAGACATACCAATCAGACATTTACTGGTACATTTACCTTAAGTAAGTGATTGCAGGCACAAAACATACAGAAGTTTCACGAGACGGAAGATAAGGGTATTTTTCTGTTTGTCTCGTTTTCCCTCAAATTTTGTCGTGGTTTTTGTTTTGCTACGTCTTTCTAGTGCAATAAATTTTTATTAGCTGTGTTAATTGGTAAGTAGTAATACACTACAGTATCAAATACACTATACTTTTCTCTTTTTTCCACGAGTTTTAACAAAAACATGATTGGAGCTGTTTTTACCTGTCACTTTATTCACTTCTGTGTATTCTGTGTTGCAGGGTGTATTGAGTCAAGAATAAACGGAAGAACAGTAGCAAAGAAATATTTTTGTGATATTTACTTTTGAACAATAAATAGAACTCACACGTTTAATAAACTTATGCATTAAACACATTCACCACAGCAAGCTACCGACTACCAAATGTCAAGGATAGAATACACATGCTTATATGAGAATGATTCTTTTGAACACAGACGGCAATATGTACCCATCATTAAATAATTTCATAAAAATATGTACTTACATATGTATATTGTTACGTTTAATGCATTAAACACATTCACCACAGCAGACTACACGAGCACACGACTTCAAATCCCGCTGCAGCATTTGTCACCTCATACTTAATTATTTTGGAGACGGAAGCAGCACCATCTGCACCAGAGAACACAAATGATCGTGTTCATTTGTGTTCTCTGGTGCAATTATACTAGGTGCATGCACAAGCCCAGCCCGTTACTGTATACATTGCATATAATTGTCAAACTTTGTTTACAGCTGCAAAAATGTTAGTGTATGTGTGTGAATAAAATGATCACAGTGTTGTCAATGAATTTACACATGGCAGTGTCTCGGATTACACAATGAAGAAAATTACACTACACATATTTTTTGTAGGTTAAAATTAAAACAAAAATAAATAAAAATAGAACCCAAAGTAGAATTACACACATATTATACAAGAATTTAATTACATGACCTACACATGTGAGTAGAAATTACACACTGTCTAACTAGACCCAGATTGGCAACACTGAATAACTATAATAATGCAGGAATGCCGCGTCTGCAATTGTATTTTAGTTACCCTGTAATTCTTATTTTAATAAACAAAGACATTTGTTTCTGACAATTTTTTGTTTGTTTATACCAACAAAATACATGTGTTTTTTGATGTATTTTTGTTGTAGTTGTGCATGTACCTAGTATAATTGTATCATGATATTGTGTTTCATTTGAAACATGATACAATTACACTAGGTACATGCAGAACTACAACAAAATTACAACACCAAAAAACACATGTATTTTGTTGGTATAAACAAAACCCAAATTGTCGGAAACAACTGTCTTTTGTTTATAAAAATAACAATTACAGGGTAACTAAAGTAGAATTGCAGACGCGGCATTCCTGCATGATTATAGTTATTCAGTGTTGCCAATATGGATGTAGTTAGACAGTGTGTAATTTCTACTCACATGTGTAGGCGATGTAATTAAATTCTTGTATAATAAGTGTGTAATTCTACTTTGGGTTCTATTTTTATTAATTATTGTTTTAATTTTAACCTACACAAAAGATGTGTAGTGTAATTTTCTTCAATGTGTAATTGGAGACACAGCCATGTGTAAATTCATTGGCAACACTGTAATCATTTTATTTACACACATACATTAACATTTTTGCAGCTTGTAAACAAAGTTTGACAATTAGGGGCAATGTTTACAGTGACAGGCTGGGCTTGTGCATGTACCTAGTGTAATTGTATCATGATTTGAAACAAAGTTTGCTGGGAAGGCCTACTACTACTACCACCGCGTTCGTACATAAATATTAAAAGAAGAACCCAACACAGTAAAACTGTGTATATTTTACAATTTTTGTTTTGTGACTGAGTTTCGATTAAAAATGACTAGAAATCAGTTCTTTTTTGCCCTTCGTGCGGTTCGTGTGTTTTTACTTGTTTCTTAAGATTGCCATCTCACCGAGTGAATTTGAATTATTTTTTCTAAGTTTAATTTAACTATAAACTTCCAATAAATATTATTTAAAAAAATTCAGTAGAAAAGGCATGAAATAAAAAAAAAATATATCGTTAAATTAAAAGGTTTGTCTCTGGCAATGGAAAGATTATAAAACACATCGTATTTACACTCAATAGTGCATTTTTTAGTTTTCGGCAAAAAATAGTTGTATGTAGTAATAAATTAAGTGTTGCCAAAATGTAAATGTACATATCTATATGTATGTATACATATGTACATACAGTATGTCAAGCATGAGTTTACACACTAAAAATAAATTCGATTTTTTTTACGTCATTAGTCATCTTGCCTTTTTGCACAGATTTTTTTGATTTATTGTAATTATATGCAATGCCTACAAAGATATACAACAAAAAAATTTCAAGGTTAGCGTAACATAAGAGAAAAGTAGAACAAAAACAATTATTACTTAGTTTTCTTAGTGTCAAACAACTCTTTACACATTTTTTGTTTTTCTATTTTTTGCACCAACAACAAAGTTAACTTTGCATTTCCCGTTATTTTTAATGTGCGTTTTTAATTTCTGTATATTTTTTAATTACTTGCCAAGAAGTTTTTGTTTTGTGCGCATCGTTTATTGAAAAATTTGTTAATATTTAATATGCCAGGAAAAAGGTTATCTTATAATGTAATCCAGTTAATTTATTACAATCTCCACTTGGGAAAAAGCGTGAGCGAATTGTCAGAAATGTTTTCAGTGTGTCGTAAGACAATTTACAATATAAAAAATCGAGCAGAAAATGAGAATAGATTGGAGTTAAGGAAAGGTGGTGGTCCAAAACGAAAAATAAATAAACGTGTGGAGCGCGTAATTATGAGAAAAATCATACAAAACCCCCAAATTTCTACACGGACTATTGCTAGAGAGGTTCAGGAAGAATGCGGCACTATTGTATCTCATGAAACAATCCGCCAGTTGTTATTGAGCAAGCAGTACTCATCAAGAGTAGCTCGAAAAAAAACTCTGCTTTCCGCATCAAATGTAGAAAAACGGCTTTCCTTTGCGACTTTGAACGTTACACAGCCAACGGAATATTGGGATAACGTTATTTTCTGCGACGAAACCAAGGTTATGCTCTACTACAATGATGGGCCAACTAGAGTATGGCGCAAGCCCTTAACCTCACTAGAAAATCAGAACATTATCCCAACAGTAAAATTTGGAAAACTTTCGGTAATGGTTTGGGGGTGCATCTCGAGCAAAGGTGTTGGAGACATATCGTTTATAGAATCAACGATGTATGCACGTCAATATCTAGATATTTTGAAGAAACATCTGACAAGCAGTGCTAAAAAATGCGGGTTTATAAGGGTTGGAATTCCTCAATTTAAATTATACCAGGACAACGATCCTAAACATAAGTCCCATGTGGTTCGTATGTGGCTCCTTTATAACTGTGGGAAAGTTATAGATACCCCTGCTCAAAGTCCCGACCTAAACCCCATTGAAAATTTGTGGGTCTATTTGAAGAGAAGTGTCGCTAAACGTCAACCAACCAGCAAAGTATCTCTAAAAACCGCGATATTAGAAGAGTGGCAGAGTATACCAGCTAATTATGATTTGAAAAAGCTGGTTAGTTCCATGAAGAAGCGCTTACAATGTCTGGTAGATGCCAATGGTGGCCATACTAAATATTAAAAAAATTTAATGCATTTTTTAATAATTTAAGATACTAGGAAGATACATTTTTAATTTTGTGTAAAAAGTTATTTGACCTGAGTAATATTTATTTTTATTTTATTTTAGCTTGTTTTAAACTGAATTTGATAATTTTTTAACCTAATATTCTAGTAAATATGTAAATAATTACAATAAATACAAGAAAAACATGGTATATAAAAACAAGTGTATTTACTTTGCTAACAAAGTTAAAAATATATAAATTTTTCTTGTGTGTAAACTCATTCTTGACATACTGTACATACATACATATGTACATATGTATGTAATCAGCAAACACACATTGTGAATTACAAGCTGTTGATTTCTAATATGTATCTGTTCGAGCATGTTGTGTTTTACCCCCATATGCAAAAAAATATATAACGTGTGCTTCAAGTGTACGTTTAAAGTGGTTTTTGTATGGAAATTTTGTTTTAACGTACACTTCAAGCACACGTTATTTTTTTAAATTCTTATTGAATTCGCTATTTTTCGGTTTCTGGATGTTGGTATCAACAGACAACTAAGCAGACTAACAGGTATGTAATATTATGTTGTGGTTGGATATGACGAAATTCTTTTTGGCGAAATTTTTGCCGTATGTTCTTGCATACATACTTCCATACATATGTATGTACTAGTGATGCACGAATATTCGTATCCGTATTCGAATTGTCGAATATTCGGTCGTTTTCAGGCGAATACGAATGTAATCGTATTCGGTAAATTCAGACAAATGCGAATACGAATATTTTTCGAAAGATATTATATAAAAAAATGCTTAAATCCTAAACGAAATTTAAATAATGACAAAAAATTTTAGTTTGTAGAAATACATTAATTTGTTCATAGAAATTTGGGCTCAAATCTAGTTTAGGGGCACCTCCCAAAAATTAAAAAAAAGTATCCTATCCTATAGTAAATTGAAAAATAAGATAAAAAATTAAATAAAAATATTGGCGGCGAGGCTTCGTTTCCGAGTTATAGGCCTCTGAAATTCTAGTACAATATTGTGATTATACGGTGTTTTTCAACGAATGTGACCCATATTGGTATTTCAAAAATTAAAAAAAGGTATGCTATCCTACAGAAAATTAAAAAAAAAAGTTTGCAATCCAGAAAATCATTACTAGGCTGCGCCGTCTCGGGAAACAGTATGGTCGAGAAAATCGTTAAGCCCGGCCGAAGGCCGCAGTGCAGGAACACATTATTTGCAAGAAAACTTTGCAAGGTAGAAAATCATTACTAGGCTACGCCGTCTCGGGAAACACCATGGTGGTAAAAATTCTTAAGACCGGCCGAAGGCCGGCAATGCAGAATAATGTTATTAAGCAAGAAAACTTTGCACTTTTAATTTTTGAAATGCCAATATTGGTCATATTCGTTGAAAAACACCGTATAATCAAAATATTGTACAAGAATTTCAGAGGCCCATAACTCGGAAACTAAGCCTTGCCGCCAATGTTTTTAGTTAATTTTTTTTCTTATTTTTCAATTTACTTTAGGATGGGATAATTTTTTTTAATTTTGGGGAGGTGCCCCTAAACTAGATTTGTTCCGAAATTTGTGCTTTGTATCAATTTTCAAATATTATTCAATGACGATCGTTAAATTTTGGGTACTTTTTATTAACTTTAAAGTACGCCAACAAGAGTGTGAAGTCCTTTTTCAAAACAATTTTTTAATATTTCATGTTGCATATAATATTCGTATTCCCGAATATCGTTTGAAATATTCGTATTCGTATTCCCGAATATCGTTTGAAATATTCGTATTCGTATTCGCGAATATCGTTTCAAATATTCGTATTCGCGAATATCAAAAATTGACATTCGTTACATCACTAGTATGTACATACGTCCATCTACAGTTTAGTAACTAACCTGCAGGAGGTCGAACTAGTGTCCAACTGGTATTTTACTAGTACAGAAACCACCACCACTAGTTCCCAACTGTAAACTTTCCTATAAAATCTAAATGCTCAAATTAGCATTGAGTGTGTCTAGAAAATTACTAGTGCCATTGGTACTAGTTTAGGACTAGTTTATTACCAGTTCTTTTGCAAAGAAAAGTTCTATAAAATTGGTGGTTTTATTCCTTTGTTACCCAGTGACAACTGCTAGTTAAAATTCGCAATTATTTATCAAAATTAGAAAATAGAAAAGGTCAATTATAATTATTTGATTATAATTATTTTTAGGTGAACCTAAAACTTTAATAATTGTATAATACTAATTTGCGTACAGTGCAAGGGCTCTGTTAGACAGTCAAAATGTATTTTGCAATGGGGTGCCTTGGAAGTACTTCATATACTAGTAATCATCAGAACTAGTAATTTTATACAACAACTTTAACCCTTTTCGCACTAGTTCTTGCTGTTCTAGTAATTATACTAGTAGCTTTTAAACAACTGACGCCTATTCTCCAGCAGGGTATGCATATATTTCCATATGTTCGTATATAAGTATATTATATATAGGTACTAAGTAAATACCTACATACTATGGATGTATATACATATCTATATACATACAGTATGTATATATGTACACACATTGTACATGCACAATGTAAGTAGGTATGTAAACATAGAAATGTTGGAAAGCAATTAGTCATTTAAAAATGAATATGTACATCCATGCATGCATACCCTGCAGGAGATCGAACTATTGTCCAACTGGTATTTTACTAGTACAGAAACCACTACCACTAGTTCCCAACTGTAAACTTTCTTATAACATGTTAATGCTCAAATTAGCATTGAGTGTGTTTAGAAAATTACTAGTGCCATTGGTACTAGTTTATTACCAGTTATTTTGCAAAGAAAAATTCTATAAAATTTTTGGTTTTATTGCTTTGCTACCCAGTGACAACTGCAAGTTAAAATTCGCAATTATTTATCAAAATTCAAAAATACAAAAGGGAAATTATATTTATTTGTTTACAATTATTTTTAGATGAACATAAAATTTTAATAATTGTATGACACCATTTTTCATACAGTGCAAGTGACACAACAACTTTAACCCTTTTCGCACTAGTCCTTTCTGTTCTAGTACATAGTTATACTAGTAGCTTTTAGACAATTGACGCCTATTCTCCTGCGGGGTACTTACATACATACATACATATTTATATATCAGAGATCCGCAATGAATATTGTTTTTGCTATTCATAGTGACTCATGAAATTTTAAATATAAATGTGTAAGACATTCTTAAACTCAATTACTCTGATGTACGCTTACTCTCAATTACATTTATTTATAAATTACCCTAAATAAAAGCGGCAGGCATTGCGTTAGCTTCAAGGTACGTATTTTCAGTACAATGAAATAATATTTTCACATTTAAATGTACTGAAAGTGCGTACCCTGCTACAAACGCGACGCTTGCCGTTCGGTAAGTCGAAATAAATATCAATGCGACGTTGACATTCATATTCATACCAGACTCACGCTTACAAAACACCTCAGTTTATTTTTTAATTTCGGAAAAGTACTTCAACTACTCGCATTGATTTAACGCTTTTAGCTCATGTATGTGTTTATTTAAAAGTTTATTATTATAGGGCTGTTTTTCAATTCCAGCAAAAAAAAAAAACAAACAACAATAAGCAACAGAGAAACAAACACACAACCTCGTATGCGAATTTCGCATTGTGAGTCTTACCTATTTATTTTGCATCGTCTATAGGCATTGAGTTAAGAGAGTCGAAATCAATAACGTCATAAATGTTGCTATATATGAGTTTGATTCTCACTTCAAACTTTCGAGTGAATATGTTTAATAGACAACATTGCAATGAATATGAGTGCGTATTGCGTACAAGAAATTATAAGTCATATTTAACTCTACTCACTTTTTGACTACTCATTTCTGTTCTCTGGTATGTATGTATGTATGTATGTACATATGTAGATATATTCATACATATGTATGTATGTATGTACATATAGAAATTCTTTTTATAAAAAGTGAGTTTATTGTGGTTTATTAAACTACAAAAATTTATACCTTAAATATGTACATACATATGTACATATAATAGGTATATAAATACACGTATCTACATAAATATAAACATAGATGCTGATTTTTTTAGTTTTGGCGATTTTTTTTCATGTAGGCTTTTTTTTAGTTTTCGCGATTTTTTTGATTTTGCCGATTTTTTTTTTCATATAAGCGATTTTTTTTCGTTCTGGCGATTTTTTTTTTTTGATTTTGACGATATTTTTTTCCATTTGGGCGATTTTTTTATTTTTTATTTATTTATTTTTTTTTATTTTTTTGTGGCAATTTTTTTTTTTTAATACATTTATTTATTTATTGTATCTTCAATTATGAACTAACAATACGTATTCAAATCTTAAATCTAAAATATAAGTATTAGGCCCGGACATAAACTTAGTGATAGTTATATGTAAATAATACATAAGTATTGATAATCAAAAAAAAAAAAAAAGAGAAAAAAATATTTTCAAGCAATCCCTTCTGGAGTGTTGAGTATAAGAGCCCTTGTGTCCTTCTTTTTCGAGCGAATGTAAAATTCAAGATGTTACGAGCAAGCGGATTAGGATGTGACTCGAGGTTTGTTAAATATTTGCCTGCGTATTTTGCTATTTCTTCAATCACTAGTGGCATATTCAAATCACGACGTATATTTGGAGCCGAAGTTATCAAACGTAAAATTTTGTTTTGCCTTCGTTGGATTCTCTCGACGTTAGAAGCTGAAGCAGTGCCCCATAGTTTTTTAGTTTTGACACTTTTTTTCGTTTTGGCGATTTTTTCGGTTTTTTGGGGATTTTTTTTATTTTGGCGATTTTTTTTTCATGTAGGCAATTTTTTTTGGTGATTTTTTTTCATATAGGCAATTTTTTTTTGTTTTGGCGATTTTTTTCGGTTTTTGGCGTTTTTTTTTAATTTTGGCGATTTATTTTCGTTTTGGCGACTATTTTGATTTTGGCGATTTTTTTTCAGTTAGGCGATTTTTGTTTCATATAAGCGATTTTTTTTAATTTTTGGCGATTTTTTTTTCATATGGGCAAATTTTTTTTGTTTTGGCCATTTTTTTCGGTTTATGGCGTTTTTTTTTTAATTTTGGCGATTTATTTTAGTTTTGACGTTTTTTTTTGATTTTGGCGATTTTTTTCATTTAGGCGGTTTTTTTTATTTTTGGCGATTTTTGTTCAAATAAGTATTTATTTTGTTTTGGCGATTTTTGCGGTTTTTGGCGTTTTTTGTCATTGTGGGAATTTTTTTTTAATTTTGACTCGTTTTTCTCGTTTTGGCGATTTTTTTCGGTTTTTGGGGTTTTTTTTTTAATTTAACGTAATTTTTTATTTCGGCGATTTTTTTCATTTCGGTGATTTTTTTAAATTTTTGGCGATTTTATAATTTTTGGATTTTTTAGTTTGACCGTTTTTGAAAATTTCAAGAGTTTAACTCTTACGGTTTCCAAGATATAGCAATTTGTCAGAATTACATAGTCAAAATTGCATTAACTGATGGACCACCCTTTAGTTTAAATTTTTTAATTTTAGTGTTAATTGTTGTAGCCCATATAAAAATACACTAATTTTACAAATTTCAATTTTACATTTGTACATACAATTGTATGTATATTACATGGGATTTTAAAAGTTTTCGTCACACATTTTGGAACACCCTTTAATTTTTAGCTTTTATATATTTGTTGTTGTAGCGACCAAAGTTCTACATACACTGTCCAAATTTCAGACCCGTAGCTATTACCGTTCCTGAGAAAATAGCCTTCTTCCTAAAACATGAAATATGTTTAATTATTAGGAAAAAAGTTAAAGTTTTCCAACCCTGGAAACGTTTTATTATTTTGTTAAATTTAAATTTTTTTTTTTAAATTATAAATACCAATTTTATTCATACGGAAGTATAAAATAAGTTAATTTAATAAAAAGTAATAAAAACTTGTTTTCGATAGTTATTTTCTATAGGAAAATAGAGTTTGAGTTTTCCAGCTCTGAAACCGTCTGCCCGATTTTGCTGATTTTCATTATCAAAATTTTTCGGTAAATTTCTTTCGCACAAGTCCAAGAACGAAGTCTCTAGCTGTTCTGGGAGCTTGGGAAAACCGATTTCACGTACAGACAGACGGACAGACGGACATCGCTTGTTCGTCTTCCCTATGCATAAGGATCCAGAATATATATACTTTATGTGTCGCTTATTAATATTGTAGAAATTACAAACGGAATGACAAACCTATATATACCCTTTTACCATTTTTTGGTAAAGGGTATAATAAAATAGATTCATGTCGAATATAAATTATTTGCTGGGTTTTGTATGAGTTTCTAAGCCTACTATGCTTATTTTTCTTTTGTGATTTTCAAAAGTATTATTATTTGTGAATGCTCAAATAGTTCTTGAAAGTCTGTGCATAATATAAGAGGTTTGTGACTATTCAAAATGTGTGGTTGAAGTCTACTGATGATTTGTTACAGCAACAATGAAATGCATATAGACCAAGCTGAACCACCAGCACAGAAATTTCAAACTTATGAATAAATTTATGAAAAAAGTAATCTACTAAATTTTTTCATATTTGGAAGCAAAAAATAACCCATTAAATTTTGAACATTTTTAGGCAATCAGTGCAATTAACTTTTGGATATTTGTAGGCAAAAAGTATAAGGTAACGCATACTTTTTGAACTTCCCAAACAGAAATAATGGGTTGTTCAGTCAAATTATAAGTACTTACGACTGGAGAGTACATACACTTTTTTGCATTCTAGTAGGCAAACTTTTTTCTTTCTTTTCTAAAAACTTAAAATTAATGAAATCGATGAAAATTACTTGAGTAAACTTCTAATCGAAATTGGGAATCTTTTATTTGATCGAATATTTGGCTCAGATTACCTAATGTATACATTATATATAATGTATACATATTATATATACACATGTACATATGTATATACATACGTACTTATATACTCAAATCCTTCTGGAGATTCTTATAAATATTTGCACATGGTTCTTTAATGTTAATTTTTCTTAGTATTTTATACCATACATAAATTGCTATTCCATCCTCTTTTGCACTTACCCTGTCGGAAATTCCGTTAACTAGCTTTAAGCTAACTATTTCGCAACTAGTACTGACTGATACTTGGATTACTTTTCAATGTAATCAACTGACTTTTTTAACATGACGATGTCCTAGACGGAAGTCAATTGTCTCACTCTGCATTACTTTTCAACTAACTTAAAGTTGATTTTTTTAAGTCAGCTGGTAGTAAGCAAAAAAAATTGTTTTCGGTTCGAACATGTAAAAAACATCTAAAATAATAACAGCAAAATGTTAATATAAAACTGAAATGCGTTTCAAAGTAGCTGAGAATAAATTTGTTGGCTCTCACCAAATTCGATTACGCACTCAACTTAAGAATTTATTTTGGATTTGTTCTGGATGACATTGCATTTAGCTTTTAGTTAGTCTATGAAAAGTTAGCTATAAGTAAATTATTTTTGTAGTCAACTACACATTTTCCGACAGGGTGCATATACATATGTGTACATATACTTGTAAATATGCATATGTATATGAAACCAAATTGGGATCAGTGCACTTGCTGATAATATGAAACTACCGAATACAAAAAAGGTTGATTGACCTTTTTATATTTACATATGTACATACATATGTAGTATAAAAACACATACATAAATTAAATTCTACATAAGTGGAGGTAAAACTGCTCGTTTCTTTTATAAATTTAGTTAAGCCTACAGTACACGGCATGTAAAAATCCACACGCGAATGTGAATATGACGTCACGAGAACTTTCAGCATGATGGTTGCATTTTTTTAATTAATAGTAGTTGCTACATGTCGTAAAATATTGATAGTATTTTGGTTCCAAAATCTAAATATGACTAATTTAGCCGAGTCGGACACATTTCCAGAGACAGCACATGAGTAGTGATGTAAATTTCTCAATTTACATGTTTTGCTAGTACACGGCATTCAGCCAATGTAGTTTCATGGTGACGTCAAAATTACGCCAGAGCCACATGCGCATGTGGTTTTTTACATGCCGTGTAGTGTAGGCTTTACTTTAGTTAACATCACTGGTCGCAAAGTATTTTTTCATTATATATAAGTCAGAATCGAAATAACACAAAAACAAGTAAGAGTGCTATATTCTTCTTTGCCGAATCTTATATACCCTTTACCAAAGTGCGTTTATGTATTATAGTTATTTTTTGATTATAGCAAGAAGTTGAATGTATGTTGATGCGTCACTTTCTCAACTTCGTATCTTAAAAAATAAAAGTTGTCAATTTTCCAATTTGGTGTTTTTTCCGTTTATGTGATTTTTTCAGGTTTTGGATTTTTTTAATTTGATGTTCTTTTCATTATGTTGATATTTTTTTTTTTCTAGCAATTTTTTTCATTTTGGTGATTTATTTTAGTGCTAGATTTTTTCCAATTTGTTGTTTTTTTTCGTTTTTGTGATATTTTTCGGGTTTTGTTTTTTTTTTAATTTGGTGCTTTTTTTCGTTTAAGCGATTTTTTTTAGGTTTTTGGCGTTTTTTTTAATGTAGTGGTTTTTTAGTTTTGGTGCTTTTTTCTCGTTTAAGCGATTTTTTTAGGTTTTTGGGGTTTTTTTAATTTGGTTTTTTTCGTTTTGAAGATTTTTTTATGTTTTTTTGCTTTTATTTTTAATTTGGTTCTTTTTTAGTTTTGGCGCTTTTTTTCGTTTTAGCGATTTTTTAAGGTTTTTAGCGTTTTTTTATTTTGGATTTTTTTTTAATAGAGATTTTTTTATTTAAGCGATTTTTTTAATTTTTGCAATTAATTTTAGAGCTAGATTTATTTTAGTTTGGTGCTTTTTTAGTTTTGACGATTTTTTTTTTGGTTTGGCGATTTTATTTTGGTTTGGCGATTTTATAATTCTCGGATTTTTAGTTTTGCCGTTTTTGAAAATTTCAAGACTGCCTGTTACGGTTTCCAAGACACAGCAAGTTAAAATTACATAAACTGATAGAACACTCTTTAATATTAATTTTTTATAAATATTAGTATTAATTGTTGTAGTTTGTATAAAAATACACTAATTTTACAAATTTCAAGTGTCTATACACATATGTACATATGATTTTAATATTTTTCGTTACTCGTTTTGGAACACCCTTTAATTTTTAACTTTTATATATTTGTTGTTGTAGCGACCAAAGTTCTACATACTCTGTCCAAATATCAGATCCGTAGCTCTTGCGGTTCCTGAGAAAATAGCCTTCATCCTAAAACATGAAATATGTTTAATTATAAGAAAAAAGTTAAAGTTTTCCAACCCTGGAAACGTTTTTTCAATTTTTTAAATAATTTTATTTATTTTTTAAATTAGAAATACCAATTTTATTTATACTGAAGTATAAAATAAGTTAATTTAATAAAAAAAAGTAATAAAAAGTAGTTTTCGGTAGTTATTTTGTATAGGAAAATAGAGTTTGAGTTTTTCAGCTCTGAAACCGTCTGCTCGATTTTGCTCGTTTTCAATACCAAAATTTTTCGGAAAATTTCTGATACATTACTCCAAGAACGAAGTCTCTAGCTCTTCCGGGAGCTTTGGAAAACCGATTTCAAGTACAGACAGACGAACATCGCTTGTTCGTCTTCCCTATGCATAAGGATCCAGAATATATATACTTTATGTGTCGCTTATTAATATTGTAGAAATTACACACGGAATGACAAACCCATATATATCCTTTTACCATTTTTTGGTAAATGGTATAATAAAGAATTGTTCGAAGTGATGAGTAGATTCGAGCAGATGTATATTATTTACATAATTTGTTGCACATTTTTAGGTAATTAATTGCAATCTATGTATGATCCAATAGCAGCACAAAATTGTCAATCTTTTTTTTTTTTGTAATACATTCAAATAAAAACTTATTTGGCCAACCCTATTCTGGGATGTAAAAAGACTGTTATTGACAGATGTGTCATTCCTTAATGCAGTAACAAGTTCTGGGTGTAATGTTTTATTTGTGTATCTACATACATACATATTTTAATGGTTAACAAAGGAATAACTAATGTATTGCCTATGTATACTTATTTACATTGTGTTTAAAGATTTTTTAACAATGGAAATAATGGAAAGTAAAAAAAGAAAAGAAAATTATTATTTTCTTTGTTTTATATTCTGTTTCACAAATCCTTGATATGTTCTGTTGCAGTTTAATTTAATGTTTCCAATTCATTAATGTTGTCAAAAATTTCTAAACGGTGTACGGGGTAGCGGTTTCCGTACATAATATATGTTTGTACATATATATAATTTCGGTAAATATTTACATATACATACGAGTTTTATTAAAAGTATACGAAATTTCACAGCATGTACCTTATTTCGTGCTTTGCACTTATTAGTGTCCGGCACAAGACCATTTATAAGACCTTTCAAGACATGAGAGATTTTTCAAATGATTTACTACAGCGAAATATTCTAAAACATTCCCTAAACAACAAAACAAAATAAGTAAACAACACTGTTGGCAAGACAAACAACTGAAACAAATGTATTGCCAACAATGTTGTTAAGCGTTTGTCTTACAATATTTAACTGTAGTAAAGCTTTTGTAAAACTTCTCATGTCTTGAAAAGTCTTATAAATGATCTTGTGCAGATCTTTGCTGAGCCCGGCAAACGTTGACTTACCCTCAATTATATTTTTTTTAACTAGAAATTACCCGTATTTTTTAAATCTGAATGTTAGAGGGAGTTAAGTGGCCGTTTAGATGAAGGGCGACCTGCACTCTGCGACACGTCGCACAGTGCTCGATTTCAGAAATTAGGACGACAAAGATAAAAAAATAAAGTTAATTAAAAATTTAAATTGACCACACTATTTGCAAGCGAAGAAGCTTAAACTATGTGACTCTTGTGTATCTTTCACTTCGTATGCTTATAACGGTACTCTAAATGACATGTTAAAATAATATAAATAATATAAAAATATATGCGTATTTTATGCAAATTCCAAAGTAAATAGAAGGCGTTGTAGATGCGATATTAATTTTTTTTATTCAATTGGGACTTTGACGTTTCTGTAATCTTTCAACCTTGCTGTTATAGACTTTATATAAAATTCCTGCCCCAAGTTGCCCCATTAATTTATTTTTCGAAAATTAATATGAGCAACAGCTCCGAACACCTTACTATTATTTTTTTTATATTAGGTATGTTTTATTTGAAATTTATATAAATATTCAGAACAAATTTAGCTATACGTGCTTAAAAATTAAGTAGGTACATATATGTTTCGAATAAAACATTATGATTATTAATATCTGAAATTTCTTTCACTTTTACTATTGTAAAACATGTTTGAACATAAGTTTAAAGTACATATATCCCGTTTATACGCACTTCTTGTTTGCAAATAAAACTCGAAAGCGTTGCCGTATAATTTTTTTATTGTAAGTTAATAACTCACGAAAACTATTTGCAAATAACCACACTATTTGCAAATAAGGAGTAAAATGTTGCCAATTGTTTTTGTTTTGTAAGAAATGTAATACAAATTTAACAATGTGTGGCAATATCATTCACAGGTAGTAATGTATTCTATCTACGCATAAACGGTGAGTTAAGTATTTGCAAATAGTTTTATTTGCAAATAAGATTTGCGTATAAACGAGGTAATACTTTGTGAATACCCCAAATATATACATAAATACATTTTTATATTATTGTTAATTTGTTAAATTCCTTCACTTTTTTATTGTAAAATATGTGTGAACATAAGTTTAAAGTAAAGCAAGTGAATACCCCAAATGTATAAATAAATTGAATTAAAAAGAATTTAATATAAAAATACAAAAAAATTAGGAGTCGTATCTTAATTATTTATAAATCTATGATTTTTGTCGTCCTAAATTCTTAAATGGAACAGTGTGCGTCGCCGGCACGCGGTGAGAAGTGAATAGAAGCTTGCGCGGCAGCAGAATTCCCACGTACTGCGAATTGAAGTACTGTAATAAAGAATGGATTGTTTTAGTCATGATACAATTACACTAGGTACATGCAGAACTACAACAAAATTACAACACCAAAAAACACATGTATTTTGTTGGTATAAACAAACCCCAAATTGTCGGAAACAACTGTCTTTTGTTTATAAAAATAACAATTACAGGGTAACTAAAGTAGAATTGCAGACGCGGCATTCCTGCATGATTATAGTTATTCAGTGTTGCCAATATGGGTGTAGTTAGACAGTGTGTAATTTCTACTCACATGTGTAGGCGATGTAATTAAATTCTTGTATAATAAGTGTGTAATTCTACTTTGGGTTCTATTTTTATTAATTATTGTTTTAATTTTAACCTACACAAAAGATGTGTAGTGTAATTTTCTTCAATGTGTAATTGGAGACACAGCCATGTGTAAATTCATTGGCAACACTGTAATCATTTTATTTACACACATACATTAACATTTTTGCAGCTTGTAAACAAAGTTTGACAAGTAGGAGCAATGTATACAGTGACAGGCTGGGCTTGTGCATGTACCTAGTATAATTGTATCATGGTTTTAGTCTTACGCCTTGTTAAAATCATTAAGTTGGTAACACAGTAATGAACAGCTTAATTAATTTTACACTCGATTACCTCTTTTGAAATTTTTTGCTGGGTAATTTAAATTTTATTAAAGATAATCATATAATGAACACACATAGTAATTGCTTACGTAGTGAACTTATTCGCTTTTTGTAATAAAATTTGTTATTGTATTCATATTAATATTTTCTAACATGAAAATTATACATTTATCATCAGCGATGTGAAATTACTAATAACAAAAAGATTCACATATATGAATACGAATATATGAAAAATGTAAAAAGCAAAAAAGTACACATTGCCATCAGAGCTATTTGCCATATAATGACTTACTTTTCTCATAGCCAAGTTTCATTACTTGCTTACATATCACATTACATAAAATTTCAAAAAATTACTTTTAGTTGATTGATGAGAAGAATGATTGTTTTAGTTTTAATGTAGATTACGTGAACATGTTGTCTAAAAATCTAGGCGCACGGCAGTGTGTCTGGCCAAGTTCCGGCCAATGCATGCAGTGTGTATATTTACAGGAAGCCATTCGTCGTGTTTTTACACCCTGATAACTTTGTTCCCCGCCGTTGTAAGATTCTAAAATTCTAAAAAATTCATAATTAGAATTAATGAATGTCACCTCATATGCGAAGTTTGAAAGTTTAAGAACGAACTGACTCACTGATCACTCATCAAATTTATGAAGCACTTCCGCTATAGCTAGAGAGCTGAAATTTGGTAAACAAGTAGAACTAGGTGAGTAATCACCCAGAAAAATCTGAAAACCTGAAAATTTTAACCAAGGGCTAAAATTAAAAAAAATATATCTAAGCCTAAGGTTTAACTCAAGCGATTTTATTGAAATTCGGCACACATGTTGCAATAATACAAGGCTATTAATTTTTGTTAAAAAAGTGGGCGCAATACATTCGTATTCGCATCCGCCTGAATTTAGCGAATACGAATACATTCGTATTCTCCTGAAAATGGCCGAATATTCGACAATTCGAATACAAATACGAATATTCGTGCATCACCAGTATGTACGATTGGAAATATAAATGTAGAGCTGGCGAACAAAACCTAGTCTAGTCCCGTTAACAGTTTTTTACAGGAGAGGCAAATAACTGAAATACTTAGATAGAGACTAGCAAGGAAAAGTTAGTTTTCTTTATTTTTTTAAGGTAGGTCGAACTGGTTTTGAATGAAAATATTTCGTGATATCATAGATGTGTGTAAAAATTTAAAAAAAAATCATGCACTGAGGACATGTGTAGTTTTGTTCGCCAGCTCTAAAAATTTTAAAGGGCGCGATGGATTCTGTGATAGATTGAAATCTGCTAAGCCGAAGTACATGAAACAGAAGTTTATTATTTTATGGTCGTGGTTGATAGCACAAAATTATAACATTGGATAAGTGTATGCATCTATGTATTAAAGTCCTGCACGAGACCATTTATAAGATCTTTGAAGTCATGAGAGATTTTTCAAAAGCTTTATCAGCTAAACAACACTGTTGGCAAGACATTTGTTTGAGTTGCTTGTTTGTTTGCCAACAGTGTTGTTTAGCGTTTGTTTTAGAATATTTCGCTGTAGTAAAGCATTTTATTTTTAAGTTTCTCAATATACATTTTCTATTATTTTGAAAATTATTGAATTAATGTGACGCGTTCTTAGTTTTAAGTTTCTGCTTTTCCCTGAGTGTATTTCGACTTCTATGACGATCCAACGAAACAATTTCATTAGATTTTTTCACAAATCTAATGATAATTTCACAAGTGTAATACTCCCAGTAAAAAAAGAGACTCCAAAAAAGTCATGAAAATGTAGTGAAAATTTCGATCGGATCTAATGATTTTAACATAGGGTTGTCATTGCAAGAAGTTCTCTTTTTCGATGCCTGGTCACTGAATTGGAAGCGATATTAAGAAAAATTCCCTTTTTTGTGTACACTGATAATATTTTCATCTAGGAAAAATGGAAAATAGTTACCTATTTTAACAATCCGTTTCTTTTTATACGAATTTAAGCCCGAAACAGTGTTTTCATGTAAATTGAAGCAAATAATTTTAAAATTTTAGACTAAAATTAGTTCATAAATTTCTTTAAAATTTTTTTTTTTTAAATCCTGGTGAGTATTTTCCAACACTATGGAGGAGTTACAAGGTTTTGTATGACTAAAGTAAGCTTCACTCTCGGCAAAATAAAAATATCGATTTTTTGGAAGCAATGAAAATGTAGTTCCACTAGAATGACTTCCATTTTTTTTCACTGGGCTGTGTTCAGACATGCATTTTTAATTGATTCAATTTAATTTCAATTGAGCAATTAAATTTAGTGTTCACACATACTCAATTTATCTGACTCTATCCTTTGACTGATAGCTGAAAAAAACATTGTCTTTATTTGTTTCGTGAATTTTCGTGTTTATAAATTTAAAAAATTTATGCAAATTCGGCTTTAAAAGAAAATTCACTAATATATAACAGAAATGTCGAACTCTTCAAAACAAGCATTGTTTAAAAAAAGAAAGCGAAAAACTTGATAATTATATTAAGTGTTAGAAAGCAGCAGTCATTTCCTTTTGCATTGTTTATTTACTTTTTTTGACATTTGGTTCGCCATTTTGGAAATTGTTCTGCTCACTGAACACAGTTCTCAACAGAAACCAGGGTTGCATTTCGAGTTTTACGCAATTAGTGATACAATTAACTACTAATTGCTCAATTTATTAATTGACTTATAGCATTGTAAATTGTGCTCAATTAAGGCCTTAATTGCATAAAATGTCCTAATTGCGCAATTAAGGGGTCTGTCTGAACACGGTATAATGAAAATTTCACGAATATTGTGAAAGAATTTCATTGGAATTGCTTCGTTGGTGTCCTAGTTTCGTAACAATATTTCTTTGGATTTATGACAACAATATTTTCTAATTATTAAGAAACCTCTTTATATTTAAGAAACATTTACAGTTGTTGCTTGAAATAAACATACTATACACATAAGTACATACCTTAAAGCAATTAAGTAAAAGATTAAATTCTTTAAAACTAAAAAAAATAATAAAATATACAGCAATTTAGAATTTTAATATAGCTATGAAATGTATTTTTTTCCCAATGAAAATTTCATTGTAGTCATGAAAGTCTGATAAATTAAACTTATTTCAAAAGTAGTCAACCAAGAGCTTGCATCAAAAGTAGTTCTGTATGATTTTTCTTGTACTCTTTGAATTCTTATTTACGCACACAGTTTCAATTAAGTTAATTCGTTGTTATAATAAAGTTATTTCATTGCTTTTGTGAAGTTATTTCATTGTTTTAATGAAATTATTTCATTGTTTTAATGAAATTATTTCGTTATTTAATTGAAATTATTTCGTTGGCAATTATCTCGTTGGAAATTATCTCGTTGTTTTAATGAAACTATTTCGTGGTTTTAATGAAGTTATTTCGTCGTTTTAATGAAATTATTTCGTTGTTTCGATTAAGTTCTTTTATTGCATTGATGACACTTTTGCATACATTTACGTAGTTTTCATTAAAATAATTTTAACGAAACTGGTTTCATTAATCCATGGAAACGTGTCGTTGATTGAATTTTAATTAAATTTTTCACTGGATTAATGTCGAAATTCATAGAACTAATGAAAAAAATTCTTTCAGTGTATGTATGTAGATGAAAATGTTACAAGTGTTGTTCGTAGTTTACTCTAAATTAAATATTTTATTAATTTTTTTTAAACTACCTGCAATCTATTGAATTTTATAAATAAAGCTATAAAGTTAAATTTATATAAAAACATTAAAGCCTTTTTAAAAAAAATTGAAAATTATAATAAATTTCCATCCGTGTTTTAAAATTTTAGAATACATAGTTTTCCAAGTTATGCTTCACGTTCACTACACACGTTAATTTCCAAATTACAACAGCGGTGTAGCATCTTAATTGTTTGCACATGACTCTATATTAAAAGTTTCACAATATATAAGTACATAAATTACATAGTGTTGTATGTACTAACTCTGAATAAAACTAAAATAATAGAATTGTTGTATGTATTTTTTATTACTATTATTAGTTTCGTGTAAATAAAAAATAAAAAAACATATTTATGTAAGTTGATACGAGCACAATAGACGCAAGAATAAATATCGTATTAATTTCTTTGAATTCTTATTGTGCTTACAAATGACGAGAAAAAACATTACAATTCATTTTAATTACGTTTAATAAATAAAACTTCAAATTAATTGTTTTAATTGTTTCTTTTAACAAACATCTCAATATATTGGACATACATGCATATGTACATATGTAAATGTGTAAATATGTGGTGGCAAAGTATTGACTAGTGGATACCTAATACTCAAAAGTAGTTGCTGGATGTTTTTTTAGATTTGTATTTTTTGAGCCAAATTACAGCGAAGACTTAATGGATAAAATGCAACTACATACTTGTTTTTCTAAATATAAAAGTTTTATACTCATAAAATATAAACTTTTGCCTTAAGTAAAAACTTTCAGCCTTATTTAGAAAAATTATTATGGCTATAAAGACTTTTTAAGAAAAATTTGTATGGAAATTTGTTCTAAAAACCTTTTTAAAGTCTTAATAAGTTTTATAAATAAGGCTGTTTGTTAAGGGCCACTCAGACTATTATACTTTTTATTAATACATTTCAAAAATTCAAATAATACGTGCATGTGAGATTTTGTGAATGCAAAATGTCATAACGAATGGTAAATAATACGATACAAATTTGACATCCAAGTATTATGGGCCATTCTTAGAAATTTTTCTAAACGATAATACTTTTCATCTGATCAGAGTTGCATTATTACGAAATCCAATATACGAAGTCGTCTCTTTCTTCGCCGTTGCCGTGCCGTCTTTTATGGTATATATATATTCGTCTTAAAATGGCTATAAATATTGTATATGCTTATCGTATTGAATAATTTTTCGTGCAAGCCATGTCTGAAACTAAACGAAATTATCGTATTTTCTTTTTCTTTATCTTTTATAAATCAACTTCTTTATCCGCCGCGGCGCGCCGTCTATTTTCAAAGGCCGGCACGACGGTAGATTGCTTGAAACTTCTCTGCCGCCGGAAGTCAACAATTAATGTAGGCATTTTAATTCTCAACAGCTGCTTGCTTTATACTTGTGTTTTTAATGTAATATGAGGTGTGATAGTGTGAACACAAAATTTCAGTTTCCGTTAGATTTTTTGATAGACAAAAGAAATATCTTTAGATTTCTTCCTCGTAAAGTGTGATGAATGTCTTTATACATGTATAATAGTCTGAGTGGCCCTTTAATAGGAATTTAGTTCATATACATGTAGTTATGTAAGCTCTTGAATTAAAGAATTGCAAACGTTTGAACAATCCCGAAAAATGCTTTCTTTGCCACGTGAAAATACATTTTTTGAATTATTACACACGTGGACGTACTATACGAAATGCTTACTTGATCGCATATCCAAAAGTATAATTTTTACGAGGTGTCATCCGTTAACAAAGTACAATACGAATGCATAAGAACATTACTTTAAATTTCATAAAAAAATTATATGAACTAAAATTTTAGTGAATTAATTATATATTTGTTGCATTACTCGCATGTTTCTAGAATTAATTATAATAAATTGAATTCAAAACAAATATAGGTAATGTCACAGTTCATGAATGAACAATAAACCTTGGCCAACGATATACTCCCTAATTACGCGTAAGGAAAAGCTACAGCCAAGTAGTTATGGGAATCAATTTTTTTAAATTAAATTAATCCACGACATATAAAAAGCCTCTTCGTTCAAACGGAACCGCTTTTCAAAGCCGCAATAAAGCTTTAATGGATAAATTTTGCCCAAAGCATTTTTAAAATATTATTCGACAGCATAAATCAAAGAATACAAGATTTCGCATTGCGCATTGCGCGTGTCTGTTAACTTGAGTATGCTGGTGTGAAGTCAAAATGACGTAGAAATCGAAATGTAATCAAAATTGCCCTATACTAAATACACATGTTTGTATGATTATGCTGATTATTATGTCATTATCGGCAGAAAAAGAATTTTTTCAAAGCTTAATGCTAGGAACACAACTGGGACGAAAGACGAATTTTTCGGTGTGAACTTTCGTCATAAAAAATAAAACCCATTTGTGCATATGAAAATGAACACAACACCGCCGTACAACGAAATTCGTCGTGCGTGACGAACTTTGACCCCCATACCTAAATAAGAGCGGAAAGCGTTGCGTTTGCAGCAGGGTTTGCATTTTCAGTACATTTAAATGCGAAAATATTATTTGATTGTACTGAAAATACGTACCCTGCTGCTAACGCAACGCTTGCCGTTCTTATTTAGGTATGAGGGTGAGATAGATATATTTCTATTTTGTACGCCGACGAAAAAACAAAATTGAGAGAAAATTCTCTCTCTCTCTCCGTTTTTGTACACACAACAACCAACTTTATATCAAATATGAGAGAAGAATTCGGTGAGTAAATTCGTTGTTATTCTGCTTAACACGACGAATTTACGCAGCGAATGGTTATCGACGAATTCGTCGACGTGAACGAAATTCGTCGTTCGTCCCAATTGTGTTCCTAGCATAATGCGTGATCTTGTATTATTTGATTCAGGATTCGATAGTGGCAATCGATTGCTCCAATACCTTCGCTGGCTGCGTATATTTTTTTAATTTTCTTCCATATCACTCAAACTTAAATAAAATAATAATTTCATGTTAACATTTGTAAAATCCAATTACATTTGTTAAATATTTTGTAAGTTCTACTTCTATTGTGAATTTAATGTACTACTCAAAGTGTTGTGAATCTCAAAAACTATTGTGAATTTTAAGGAATGTTACAATCCGTTTGGAATCGTAACACGTAATTATCTTTCCTACGATTGTCGATTCGATCACGGATGTGGAGATAAGCACCCAGGTTTCAAATTTGAAAAATTCGTTAAAAGCATCGAGTATTGACTTGGGTCGCTAGTTCATTTTTGACACAAACCTTCGAACAATCTCATGTAATTTAAATGGGTTAGATCATCGGTTGGTGCCAAAATGAACTAGTGAACGAGTTCGACCCAGTCCTAGTATTATAATACTGAGACGAACTCGTTCTGTCGGTCGTGTTAGATTAGAGCTTCCAGAAGTCTGAACCCGATCAGGGCTTTTATAACAAATAATAAACGAACGTACAACAAAACCTTATACATTCCAAAAACTAATATGAAAAATCCAAATAACTTTATTTTGATACATGTATCCAATATATATTTCAGATTCAAGTCTTATAATTAAGTTCTGGATACAAAACTTTACATGTGGTTCATACATAAAAACACAATAAGCTAAAATTAAAAATTAAAGATGGAAACTCACTCGGTTATGAAACTCCACCTTAACAGCCAAACAACAATTTAAAAATGAAAACAGATGTTTAACACGAATAGAAAACAATGTGCAATCGGTTTTAGATTACTTATAACAGTTGCTTACACGGTTCAACCTTTTAAGGCCTCTCCTTTAACTATTGGGTAAGAGCTTACGGATATTATTTATAAAAAACATAAAATTTAGAGAAATTTATGAAATTTTTATTTGAGTCGGTAGAACGATCTATATAATTTAATGTTTAAATATGATTTCATGTACATTTTGACCTCAGATATGTCTGTCATAATTTCTCCATCATATCGCCGGTATCTCACGAAGAAATTCTTCAATACTGTCTTCCAGTGCGTCAACCGCTGGTGGCTTGTTCTTATAGACATGAGCCTTAGCATAGCCTCACAAAAAATAGAATAAAGGCGTGAAATCGGTCTATCTGGGTTGCCAATTGACCGGCCCAAACGTGAAATAAACTTTTCACCGAGTAATGTGTAACATGTGACACCGTTGTGCTGAAACCACATGTCAGCCAAGTTTAGTTCTTCCATTTTGGGCAAAAAATAAAAAAGTAACAGAGGCGATATTTCTGCGCCGAACTGATAATTCACGGTCATCAACAACACTGGCGGATACATGTGCGATATTTTCCTCTGTCCCCACTCTACCTATTCGGTTTGGTTTTGGTGCGAAATGCAATCGCTAGATTCCGTATAACCGTCTCAAAAGGTCGCCAAAACTGACAATAAAATGGAAGAAGTGCACGATGCACTTTCTTAACCTAGCATGAATTTTGACAATAAAATTTAATGATCTGCAAGTGTTGTTCATGAACTGAACATGTTTAACAGTAACATGATACTCGAAAACAGCCGAGTTGCCAAACACCGTATTGCCAAAAAGAAACTTGCTAAAAAATCACCCTTTATATTCAAATCGATTGAACGATGTTTACTCTAGGAAACAAGTGCTGGTGAAATTGCTTGATATAAACAGTGTTATAACAGACAGCTTAAGGTAGGAAGGATCACACGATTGCCGCAGTGTACCAATTTTTGGTCTATTTTATATCACAATCGTGTGATTTCACAATGAACCAATATTATTTCTGTTCTCGTGCAGCAATCAAAGTAGTCAATACGCGACAACTTCTTAAATTAATTAAATTTTTCGTATGTGGCAATTGTTTTCGTAATTACTGTTATTTGAAGCGTTTGCTATGTAATAATATAAATAAACCATTTTTGCGTACAAAATAAAACAGAAAAAATAAAGAAAACAATTTGCACATAAAACAAAACTAACCAAAAACAACCACAACAGCTGTTTATTGGAGTTGCAGCAAGTTAGAACCATCTTACGAGTGGGGTGCGGCAATTATCGCCACAAATTTATTCTTCATCAATTAGCGGCAATAAATTTTTTTATAAAATGGAACAATCCTGTGAGTATTTGATTGGGATAATTTTAATAATGTGCACCAATCAGCACCATAAAAATTTGGTCAGATTGGTGTATATGCGGTAATCGTACCTTGAACCTCTGTTCATAACATAGTACATTATTTTAATAAAGACAAATATCGTTTTTTCATTACATTAATGTATGGCGAACTTTCTTATTAGTTTTATGAATTCTGTGATTTCGATTCGATTTCGATTCGATATTCGATTTTTTTAATTTAGCAATTGACTACAAAATGAAACTTTACTGTGTAGATGAACAAGTTTTTAGAAAATCAATTGTTTTAACTTTATATTGAAATCTAACAAGCAAATTATAAATATACCTTTTTTATACACATGTATGTACGTAAATATTTATTGTTTCAATCCATTTCTATATTTACCATTTCAGTTAACATAGCAACGTTTCTCCAATATGCAATCGATAAAACCAAATGATTTACCACAAAATCCTTATGAACGTGTGAATATATTATCCCGGTTATGTTTTTGGTATGAGCTTTATTGGCATGCAGAAGTATTTCCATCGGCACTAACATATGTACATCTATTGCCTAATTTCATTTGATTTAGGTACACTTTACCAGTATTTTTCAAAGGCCGCAAAAAAACGTTAGACACAAAGGATTTATATCGCGCATTAAATGAGCACAAATCAGGTAATTATTTGCTTTTTTATTATAAATTAACATTTTATTTTATGCAACAAATTACACCAGAGTTAGTAGTAATTACTCTCCACGGAATAAACCTTTGGGTCTTATGCAAAAAAAATTAACAACGCTTTGCAAAGCAATGTTAAGTAAAGTTGTATTCTAAAAAAATTATTATATCAAATTTCTAAAGTAGGTCCCCACGTTTGTTAAGACTACTTTAAGTTGATATTTTCAAAACGTGCATTTTGTATCTCAAATATTTTTGTTAATATAACACATATTGATTCATGTTACATCTGAAAATGAAGCTAGAAGTGTTAGCTCTCTTTGCTTAGATTTACTATTTCTGTCATGTAGTGGAAAACCTCATCAAATTATCCAACTGATTCAAAATATATAAAATATATATAAAAAAATATTAAAATAAATACAATTGTACGAAAATGTTTTAGTGATGTACATACAATCAAAACAAATCGAAAAAAGCTGTATATTCAAATACTCATTTCATTGGAATAAAAGAAATTGTGATAATTCTTCTTTGTTCCTCATATTTTTTTACCTATACTGCATAGAAATGTTTATCTGTTTTCCTACCATGTCAGAAGCTCATATTGTTTAAATTAGGTTGCTCTACTTCATGAAAATAAAAGTTTATTTAATAAAATAATAAAATATTTGAATACCCGAATGAAATTGTATTACATTTTGTACATCATAAGCTGTGAAGTGGTTGTTAGCCTTAAAGTGCTTGGCAACTAATAATGTGTGTGAAGATAAATTCGAATTTAACTAGCAGAGACAGGAACCAACATTTCTAACATAGAATGTTAAGCACATAACAGAACACATGTGGAACACTGTTCCAAATCCTTGGAACTGGATCGAGATAGATAAAATTTTTTTGGAAAAATTTCTCCAAAATGTAGTTTATAAAATTATAAAAGTATTATGGTGAAAATATGTCCGGTAGAGCCAATAAATCAGATTTAAGGAAACACTATTTTTTTGAGAAGATTAGTGGTCATTTGGATAAAATATGGAAGAGCACACGTACTACACCATATAGGTGTGGTACTCTGGAGGGGTCCTAAATGTGACCCAATTGATCACGTTTATCAAATAATTTTGGGAATTGAAATAATTGATTTTGAAAATTTTTAGTGAAGTTTCTTGAGAAGATTAGTGGTCATTTGGATAAAATATGGAAGAGCACACGTACTACACCATATAGGTGTGGTACTCTGGAGGGTCCTAAATGCGATCCGAGTGTTCACGTTTCTTTAATAATTTTGGGGATTGAAATAATCGATTTTGAAAAAAATGCTTTTTAGTGAAATTTCTTGAGAAGATCAGGGCAAAATATGGAAGAGCACACATACTACACCATATAGGTGTGGTACTCTGGAGGGTCCTAAAAGCGATCCAAGTGTTCACGTTTCTCAAATAATTTTGGGAATTGAAAAAATCGATTTTGAAAAATATGCTTTTTTAGTGAAATTTCTTGAGAAGATTAGTGGTCATTTGGATAAAATATGGAAGAGCACACGTACTACACCATATAGGTGTGGTACTCTAAGGGGTCTTAAATGTGACCCAATTGATCACGTTTCTCAAATAATTTTGTTAATTATTTCGAAGACGGCAGCATCACCCTAAGTAGCTGATATTTAAAAATTTATATTTCAGTGTTGCCACCTTCAAATATTTTACATATATAAGAATAAAATTACTTTTTATCACGTAAAATTATGCAAATTAATAAATTTATTTATTTAGATCAATTTCGGCATGTTCTTTTTATTAAACAATATGAAATAATTATGAGATATCATTCATTCAACGTATTATATTGACAACACTCATTGTCTCCAATAAAAATGGAAACAATGTTTATAATTTGAACGGGCTAAAGTATCGCTTTTTAAGCCAAATTACTTGTGATAATTATTAATGAACAAATAACATGAAAGTTAGTTGTAAATATTCTGACAACACATAGTTGAACGGAACAGCCAGCCGTTTTCGAAGGTCTCTAAACCTTCATCATCAGCGTTCTTCTGTGTTGGTCCACTGTGTGTGGTGTCAGTTGATGTAGGTTTTTTGCCTTATATACGAAACTTTCTTGCAAATGGAATACGTAAATTGTTTTGATTAATCGTATTTCAATTTGCTGAAAACGTGTTTTGTAATGAAAGCCCAATTTACCATCTCTAAGTTACAACAGACTTGCCATTGTCATTTATTCTTTACTAATTATGCACATGTTAGTTAGTTAATTTGCTTATTTTTTTTGTTCTACTTAAGACAAACTTTTTTGGTTTGTTACTATTAAGTATATTTATTTAATTTTTGCCACAGGCCCTTGGCTATTAATTTTAGTTAATTTTAATTATTATTTTTCGAACTTAATTTGTTTCTATTGCTTAATTCACAAAACCTCTTGTATCTCTGTATCGATTGTATTATCATATTAAATACAAGAATGTAACATTTGTTGTATGAAATTTTCATATAAAAATTAAATACACTATTACACTGTTATTTCATATGTTTTTAAAATGTTGTATTCAGTGAGAGGCTATCTGAGAGAATTTGTATGTAGCTTGTTCTTCTTTTTTCATTTAAAATACAAAATACATTAATACACTACACAGAGGGTGTTCACAATTAAAAAACAAAAAGTGTATTTGATACACAAATACACGATAAAGATTGTTGTGAATTAAGCATATATTTATAATTTGAACGGGCTAAAGTTCGTATCGCTTTTTAAGCCAAATTACTTGTGATAATTATTAATGAACAAATAACATGAAAGTTAGTTGTAAATATTCTGACAACACATAGTTGAACGGAACAGCCAGCCGTTTTCGAAGGTCTCTAAACCTTCATCATCAGCGTTCTTCTGTGTTGGTCCACTGTGTGTGGTGTCAGTTGATGTAGGTTTTTTGCCTTATATACGAAACTTTCTTGCAAATGGAATACGTAAATTGTTTTGATTAATCGTATTTCAATTTGCTGAAAACGTGTTTTGTAATGAAAGCCCAATTTACCATCTCTAATTTACAACAGACTTGCCATTGTCATTTATTCTTTACTAATTATGCACATGTTAGTTAGTTAATTTGCTTATTTTTTTTGTTCTACTTAAGACAAACTTTTTTGGTTTGTTACTATTAAGTATATTTATTTAATTTTTGCCACAGGCCCTTGGCTATTAATTTTAGTTAATTTTAATTATTATTTTTCGAACTTAATTTGTTTCTATTGCTTAATTCACAAAACCTCTTGTATCTCTGTATCGATTGTATTATCATATTAAATACAAGAATGTAACATTGGTTGTATGAAATTTTCATATAAAAATTAAATACACTATTACACTGTTATTTCATATGTTTTTAAAATGTTGTATTCAGTGAGAGGCTATCTGAGAGAATTTGTATGTAGCTTGTTCTTCTTTTTTCATTTAAAATACAAAATACATTAATACACTACACAGAGGGTGTTCACAATTAAAAAACAAAAAGTGTATTTGATACACAAATACACGATAAAGATTGTTGTGAATTAAGCATATATTTATAATTTGAACGGGCTAAAGTTCGTATCGCTTTTTAAGCCAAATTACATGTGATACTTATTAATGAACAAATAACATCAAAGTTAGTTGTAAATATTCTGACAACACATAGTTGAACGTACAATGTAACTAACTAATCTTTTTGCAAAACTTTATGGTCTGATTTATTTTACATTACTTCACAAAGATAATGTTAACTTAGCGTGTAAAGGTGGTAAGTCCTTCACGTAGTGCACGGCTGTGCGCCAGACCAAGTTCCGGCCTCTGCACGAATATTTACGCAGAGCCTTCTCAAAAATTATTTCCCTTCAGTAGTAAAATGATGAAACTTAAATCATAAGCAGATCTCACCGAAGTAACTTCATACTCGTATACGAAAGTTTTACAACGAATACTTCCTGAGATATAAAGGTGTAAGCAGTGCATATGTATGCATTTTAAGACATAATCGCTGACTGATTCACTGACTTACTTATCAATCTTAGTACACAAGAAATTCTAGGTGGGTAACTAACTAGAAAAATCTGAAAACCGGAAAATTTTAACCAGGGCAGTGGGTCCACTAACATAAACCTCACAATTAAAAACTAAATTTCATAATCATGAGATTATGTTGAAACCTTGTGACAATTTACACAAGATTGGAAATTGGGCTATTATGTTTTGATGTGGATAGCAATGCCACACAACGAAAAATATCGGTAACGATAAACGTCGTTATTATTTATTATAAATGTATTTAATATATCGCTGGCTTCGTCGGTAAATATGCTAATTAGTCCGTTTTTTCTAATATTTCGGGAGGGGCAAAAAACTGTCTAACTTTTTTTTGAATTGTTTTTAAATCTGTAAACGCAAGTTGCTTCTTTATTTCATGTCGTTTGAATACAAACAGTCGCAGAATTTCAAAAAGTAGCTTTTACAGACTTATAGAATCTTTTTGGATTTAGCATATTCGTTATATATGATTTTATTTTTAAATGTGGACTTAGCAGGTTTTCTTTAAATTTTATTGATTTTTTATTAAGTTTTTTGTTAAATAAAAAATAAATCAGACTATTTCATTGCTGTTGACAAAAATAAGATAAATAATAACTTAATAAAGTCTTCTTTCACTGCTATTTACAAAAATAACTTAATGTGTACTTTTAAATTAAATGAAATTAGTAATTGCAAACAATTCATTGGTGGGGTAAATCATCATAAAATTAATTTAAGTTGATTTTTGGCTAATATTAATTTTAAAAATTGTAAGTCTTCTTATTTTCTAGCTGTTATTATTCTTATTTCCTGGTAAAGTTGTTCCAAATTTTAAAACTTCATAGTCCCTATATTTTTATTTATCTTTTGATGTAAAGTTTTCCAATCTTCAGGGAATCGAAATTTATAATATATATCACTATTTGGAGTGTATTTAATGCCATGAAAATCCGTTACTTTGGAATTGCCTTTACCGCGTCCAGGTCGAAACCTTTTATAAAATTGTACGGTACCTAAATTAAAACCAAATATGTGACATCGTACGGCTCAAGATTTTTTACAGCTGTTTTGCAGATGCCAATTAATTCAGCAGGGACATCAACATATCTATTTTTCATAGCTCGTTGAATGGTGCAAATTGCAGATTATTTTCCGCTGGAATAAGCAGCTGTTTTTTAATATTTTTTTGGACTTATCATATTTGCTTACCACTGCATAACAGTAAGAAAAACAACATATAAAAATTTTAATTTCTGGAAATTATGTGTTTTGAGTTACACCAGCATTCTACATATAAGAATTTTATTATTTGATTTATTGTCATAAGTATATTTTAATCCGAAATTTATTTGCTGTTGGTTCAGCTTTGTCTATATCCATTTAATTGTTGCTGTAACAAATCGTCATAAGACTGCAACAACTCATTTTGAATAGTCTCAAAGCTTCTTATTTGAAAATTCACAAATAATAATAATTTTGAAAATCACAAATAAAAATAATAAATATAAATTATTCGCTGAGTTTTGTATAATGCCCTAATTCAGTAAAAAGAGTCAGGACGTTATTGTTTGAAAATACTTTTGAGTTCTTGTGTTTGAATTCTATAAATTATGCCTGTAATTTCTACCCATAGATATCTATCAGTGTACAGATATCTATCGTGTAAGTAAAATTGTGAGGCAAAAACCTTATGTAGATTACCTGTTTGTAGAAATAACGGGCATTATTTGTTTCAAAACTGGTTGTTGTCTTTGATAATGAAAAATAAAAATATTATTGCCATGCTTTTAAAATATAAAAAAATATATTATAGTATTATTACATGCCTTTTCACAATTATACGATTAAGAGTTAACGTGAACTTTAACTGCAAGTTCTTCATATAAAACTTGCCATTAAAGTCCCTGTTATCTTTTAATCATACATTGTGAAAAGGGCCGTTAATAGTTTTGAAAAATAAGTGTTAGATATAATGTTTGGAACAAAATCATAAAGCAAATACACGAACCTTCTAGCATAGACAATAAATATAATTGTTTTAAGGAATGACAAACTGCGGCTTTTTTTCGTCCACAGACAAGACGATACAATCGTCGAACAGAATTAGGGCATAAGTTTCTAATCCTACTACGCTTATTTTGCTTTTGTGATTTTAATTTTTTCTTTTCATAAAAAATTTAAACTCGCAACAACACAGTAATATTTTATTGTTTTCGCATTTACATCAATAACGATTCAAACTTGCCATTTTTGTTGCAGTAATCTAAAAGCGCTTATATGAAAGAGATGGCTAATTGTAATCCGTTCTTATAATCTTTGCAATGTTGTTATAAGTTGTTGGGTCTAAATGGTGTTTTATGACATCAATCAAACAAGGGTCATAAATTGAAGTTTAAATGACAGTTTAAAAAATAGAAAATTAATAAAAATTATAAAAAAAAATTTTAAAAGGAATTGATTAGTAGCCCAAGAATTTAAAGGCTGAATAGCATGAATAGAAGGCGTACTGCAAGTTTGCACTATATGCGCAATTGCTTGATTACCTGAAGAAAAATTATTTTATTTATTACTTAAATTTATTGATTTTATTTACTTTAATAAATTTCCCGATTTGCTTTAAAAAAAATATATGAAATATCTTTTTGTTTATGTCAAAGTTCATGATTTTTGCATTCGATGACGCTTAGCAATTTCAGCTAGTTTTTAGTCATATTTTTCTACATTTAGCCATTTTTGGTGAAGGAATTCTGGCATCACTGTGTGGACGGGTAGTTAAAGAGTAAAATATATTCCATTGTTACAATAACATTAATTTTGAGATTTTTTCTAAATATCAAAGCCAAGCCGAATATTAATCGCTGCCACTGTACTTATATTTAATGCATGATCACTAATATTATCAGTCACAACTGTCAACTGAAATCGAATAAAAACTTTATGTGCTTCTTTGCAGTCTTTGTTTTTAAATGAAATTGTATACTTTATAAATATGTACATATGTATATACATATGTACATGGCTATGTACATGCATATGTATGTATTATATAGATACATACATATGTACATATGTATATAATTTTAAATTGGAAGTTTTCACAATTAAATTCATTTGTGATAGGTACTTAAATTGAGATTTAATACAAATTGCATTGAAAATTGTAAAATAAAAATTGTTGTTAATTGAATCGAATTACTGCCATGATATACATATGTATGTATGTATGTAGTACAGACATATATATTTATGTAATGTAATGTATTGTATGTTTGTATTTACATTAAGTTGGGTCAAATTGTATGAGGACAAAAAAGTGAAAAATCGTCTAGCAAAAATTAAATACATACATACATATGTATGTACATATGTATGTATATGGAAAATTTTAAGAAAATGTTGACACTTCCGGATATTTAATTCAATACCAGTGCTTGTGGATGTAATGTCGAGATTTTTAAGAACTGCCTTGCGGTATTACCATCATTTGAAAATTAATAGCCAGGGAAGGGCGTTATCGTTAACGACCTAAATTAAAATTTACGTTTTGCAATAATTATCTAAATTAAAACTTTGGGTTTTTTTCACTTCGTATTTTGTGTAAATGAAAATTATTTTTAATTGGAATATGTTGGTAGCACAGAACACCGCGCTAACTTTGTTTCGTATGCGAGTTGTAAGCAGAACCCTAACCCTTTATGACGCCATATGAGAATTCAAACACAGGAACTCAAAAGTATTTTCAAACAATAAATCTTCTTACTGAATTAGGGCACTAATTTTTTACTCTCTCTAACCTCCAATAAATAAAATAAAAAAAATCCTAGATCAAATTATTTTACTTATTTCTACGAGCTTCTAGAATTTTCTCGATGTTGCTAAAGGCTAAAAATTTTATTCTTGCACTTAAAGGATTTTCATTAACAGGGTTTTTAAAAACTGAACACTTCCTCAAAGAACGTCATAACTCAAAAAATGGAATTTTTGACTTAATGCAGCAGACATAATCCTTATATCGTCCCTGCAGGAAATCGAACTGACACAATACTAGTCACGTGACCGGTCCCCAAGTCATAGGGACTAGTCCGAGTTCAAACACTTCCTATGAAGCAGACCAGTCACTTTTACATAGGGATGGCTTAGGATGGCGTTAATTGACACTTTGTATGCACTTTGTGACTTGTCACTTAACTATCCCATAGAGACCTATTCGGTGTAGAATAATATACATTTTATATAAATAAAATTCCGACATTTAACTGTAGCAATGAAAACTTATAATTTTTTTTATTGTTACAAATGCAATTATAGTTTATTTTTAAGCAGAAAATTTTTTGAGATTCAAACCGACAACCTCGTGCATGACAGGCTTGCACACTACCCACTCCACCACATGGTCACTCATATTTCAAAAGCAGTTAAACTTAGGTTAAACTTAGGTTAATATATCAGTACAGTTACAGTTAATATGTCCATTTATTCAACCACATCGAACATGTTCAGTGCCGTTTACTACAATACTAGACCGAGTCCAAATTAAATTGGCTCAAGATCAAGACGATACATTACGAAAATGGTGAATATGTAACCATTTACATGATATGTCTTTTTTTCACCATGCATAATGTGTAAAAAATTTCACACAAATATCTTGTTTACTGAAAGCAAGATAAAATTTTCTTTTTCCATGAAGTTGTGTGTAAATTGAAAACTTTAAACTCGTTTTCTGGCAAACTAGTTTTTTAAGTTATGAAGTTGTTTGATTAAATGGGGAATATATACATTCCATTGATAAGTTGATGCTATCGGTACCTGTCCTAGTATTTTCAACTTTTCCATCAATTAATCAATCAATTGCTGTTGAAGTGTTATTCGAAAAGAATTGGTTGATATAAAAACTTGGATTCTGGTGTTAAATTCATCCATAAATATTCATAAATATTCATGGGATTACCTAAAAGCACTTGTAAGCGGAACAAGAGATACCACACACTTCGAATTAACTTGAGAGTTACGTCAACTTGCCTGTCTGTATTTGAAAAATCCAGAAGCCACTCCAATTGAACCATAAAATAACTTCAGAATTTTTAAATTTTTCTGTAGAACTCTCGGTAATTTGAGCTATAAATATGTACAAAATGCCAGATGTGTTGTTTTCAAGCAATTCTGATACCTGAACTTGTCGATTTTGGCGTAGATATGCTATTAATTATTCGCCTCAGTTGCTTAGGAGATGCAGTCTACAACCTTTCCCACTTCTTTTAGGTGGGAACTTTGTAGAATTTTATTAAATAAATCTTTAATTTCATTGTCAGTGTGTGTACTTAAAATATATTTTTTTTTGTTCTGGGCTTTCACTTTTTCTTCATAAACTTTGTTTTTGATCAGTCTGCAGCTTTTATCCATTTTTTTGGAGCCACTATAAACGCATTAAATTTTTTAATTTATTTGAAAATTAACCATTCTAAACTAATTTATCATTAAGATTTTGTAATTTATCCGACCGATTGGAAGTATGGTTTAAGTATGGAAGTAAGTTAAGTTACAAGGTATAAAATCCTTGAATTAATGTAGAAAACAGCATGTTGTTCCGTTGTTTCATTGCGCCAGTGCTTGTTCTTAGTGGATTTGTTAATTTAAAGAATTATTAAATGTTCACTTGACTTCCTCAGAATACGAACCCAAAATAAGGAGAAGTCTTATAAGTTTACATTGCGTATTTGTGTATATGTGTGTCTGTAAAAGTCTACGTGCAGACAAAACGGTTCTACCCTTTTTTCTGTTTGAAATGTGATTTAGCCATTTTTGAAGAAAATCGATCCAGCCGTTGAGAAGATATTAAATATTTTGGATGTATTCTGTTGAATATGTGTGTCTTTGATGCCGTAGCTCCCAAAAGATTTGAATTTGGTTATTTTTTTAACCCCCGACTAAAAAAGGGGTGTTATAAGTTTGTATTGTGTGTCTGTCCGTGTCCAAGTACATGCCAAACGGCTGGATCGATTTTGATTTAGTTTTTTTTTTGTTTGAAAGGTGACTTGATCGAGAGGGTTCTTAGCTAAAGAAGAAAAGCGGTCCAGCCGTTTAGAAGATATCGCATCTTTTTTAGATATATTCGGGGTTTTTACAATTTTTAATTTTTGTTATTGTTTGAAAGGTGATTTGATCTAATATGTTTCTAGCCTATACTTGAATGAAATCGGTCCAGGTCTGTATGTTGGTTTTAAGATTTAAAATTTTTTTAAATATATTTTTTATTTTATTACTAGTTGCGCTTTGCTACGTCACCAACTAAAATAAATTTCAAGGAAAGACAATACACCAATATAAAATTTATTTCCATTAATTTGATTGATTTTGAACGTTTCTTAGGGGCAGACATATCACCCTATCGCCCTCCTGATCCTAATTTTAAATATGTACATAGCCTATGTGAATTTTTAGTTCAGATCTATCTATGTTATTAATTTATTTGGCCGCGCATAAAGGACATACAAACAAACATTCATTTTTGTATACTCGACCATACGTACATCTGTATGTATGTATATACATATATATGTATATATATATATATATATATATATATATATACTCGTATATATATATACGAGTATATATGTATATATATACATATATACGAGTATATTGCGAATCTTTTGTATGGGAATATAGAAAAGTTTTGTTTTTAGACCCTTTCAGGAAATTTTTAAAATAAATTTTTAAATAAATATTATAAAAAAAAACGAAATAGCGAAATCGGTTCAGCTGCTCTCGAGATTTGCCCTTAGTAACACATTCAGCGATTAATTTTTATACTATAGATTATATTAGTTTCAGACGTAAACTTTCAAAACGACACAAAGATATTTTTAATCTTCTCTGCCAGAATCAGTCGTTGCAATTTATATATTTTTTGTGTTGAATAATATTTACTTCAATAGTGTGAGAACTTAAAAAACTACTCTTGCATAAAATGTATTTAAAATTTTAAATTTACATAAAACTCAATGCAGATCTGAAGAAGTATTATTTTTTCAGAAGGTGGTACACAAGCTATTTAAATAAAATTTTTTACATAAGATAAAATACGAAATGCCTTATTATTCATTAGTAACTTAAAAAACGCATTTTTGAGTTATGATGCTGTTGAAGTAAATAAGCGATATTTGTATCTATTATACTAACACGTAGTGCTGACATTCAAAAGATCAAGTATGCAAACATTTATATTTGGCCAACTTAAACATGTGTGTCATTATTCGTATTTACTTTAAATGTTTACATTCACAACCAAAAGCAAAATCCTCAACAGAATGCGATGTTAATTAGAAAATAAATATAATGTTCATATATACCTACATACATACATATGTATACATCGTAGATATTTTAAAAATAATTAAATTTGTGAAAAGTTTACAAAAAAAAAACAATATTTACAACAAAATTTCATTAACTTTTGAATCATAAGATTTAGAATCCGGAATTTGTGTACGTATACTACATATACAGTGCTGTGCAAAACAGAAGCAACACTATCCCTATTTGATTTCAAATTGTAATATTTTAGACATTTGATTATTCTAAGCACCTCTTTTTACACACTTTTGTAGACAATCAAAATAGAAAACTAATTCACATTTCCATTTTTTTTTAAATAAAAATTAAATCCTTGAAATAACAACTATTTGCAATTTTGAGTGGTTAAGCTTGTTTCAATGCGAAATTCGTGAAAAATAATGTACATATTTCCTCCCCTTGTTTGACTTACATTCGCATTTTTCTTGAACGCCATTGAAAACCTTTCTGTAAGATTCATTTGTTGCTTTCGTCATGCACAGCTTTATATCAAAGCCAGAACTATTACTACGTTTACTATTTGTATATAAAAATATTTTGAAATAAGTAAACTTATAGTGTTTTCACACTGACATGGTTTTAACGTTAAAACCAACTTTTAAAACCTGGTTTTACTACAAATTCTTTTTGTTAAAACCAACTTAAAACCATTTAACTAATTTTTTTTATTGGAACCCCTATGTAAAGTGACCATATCTAAAAAACTTACCAAAAAATCCTTACCAGATTCGTGTTCAGCATGCCAAATGCAATAAGATATGAGTTAGATTTATAATAAATTACTTAATTTTTAAAAATATTGGAAACTTACATGGGAGTTAGCATTTATTTTCAACAAAAGAAATTATACTTTGAGATAGCAGAATATGAAAAATTTATATAAAACGAGAAAAAATATTTTTTTTGTTTCGAAATTTATACTACAGGTGACTATTGCATAGGGGAGTTATTTCCCATTAGAAACTCATTTTGACCAAACTTGAGTTAACGTCTTTTGAACATACACAAAAAGTATTAGAAATATTTTTTTTATTACACAATGGATAAAAATATATTAAATATTGAAACATTTGTAAATTTTTAATTGAACTTTTAGTGATTTTTAATCAGAAATAATTTTTAGTCAGGCTTAAGTTCAGTAATTTCAATTCTTATTGAATGAAATATTTTTATTAATTAATGAGAGTATCTAAAGAAGAGAAGAAAAATTAAACTTAGACTTTAAGCTGGGGTAAATACCGATACTTTTCTGTGCAGCCACGCACTTAATCAGCACCGTAGTCTATCTACTTGGGTAGAGATTCTTGTTAACATCAGCTATTTAACTTAAATTTTCAACTTCTTTAGATACTCACATTAATTAATAAAAATATTTCATTCAATAAGAATTGAAATTACTGAACTTAAGCCTGACTAAAAATTATTTCTGATTATATTAAATATTTTAAGAAAAATAAAACGTAAGTGCAAGACAAAAAAATTGCCGGCAAAGGCTTGAAATTTTACAAACTAAAAAGCCTCGAAACAGTGGTGTGAAACTTTTAACTTTTATAGCGTTAAAGCTTTAACCTCAACCTTTACTTATGATTACAAAAAAAATGTAATGCTCTTATGCAAAGACGATTGTTAAAGTTAAAGCATGCATTAAAAGAGGTTTTGCCATACAAAATTGTTAAACCAACTTTAAGTTAACCAATTGTTTTTGCATAAGGGGGTAAATGTATAAAATTACAAATAAACCAGAAATGTGAAGGACTTTTTCTATAATCGAATTAACTTAATTTTCACAAGAACAAATTTCGACTTCCGTAAAAATAAAAGATGTTTCCCTTGCTTCTGCGAAATAGTCAACACCAAATTCAGTACATATGAAATTTATATTTTAAGTTTAAATGTCATAACTTAACCTTACAAAAATGTTTAGCATTGACACAAAATTAGGTGAGGGTTATAGAAAAAAAACCTTAGTTATTATAAACAACGGAAAATACGAAATGCAATGAAAATCTGTATTAATTTGTACTTAATTTCTTAAATGAATGCTAGAATCATAGCTGTTAAGTAATCATTAGTAATCGTACTGATTAATAATTTTATTCCTTTTTTTTTTTTGAAACGTGAAGTAATGATTAAATTACGATTATATTCAGTTTCGTACGATTACTAATTGATTACGTTTACTAATAATGGAAAAGTAATCTGAATTACTTGAAATTACAAAAAATAATCAAAACTAGTTAAAAAATAATCCGATTACTTTTAACTCTTTTTGATTATTTATTAATAATCAAAAGTATGTAGCGAATGTCAGTTTAGCGAATGCGAATTCGTATAATTACAATACATGCAAAAAATACATGATAATAAATTTCTATAGGAACATGAAGTTGTATTGTTTACATATATTTACTACATACAGCATTTTATTTAAATTAAGTCTTGAATTAAGCAAATATTCATTAATATATTACAAATATAAATTATTAAAACAGAGTCGTACTTTGGCATCAAGTTAAAAATATTTTCACACAAATCAAACATTGCCTTTTCTTTTCCAAAAACTGAAAAATATGTATATCCAAGCATAGCTGGATTTTGGTTTCATTCTGATACTTATCCCAACTTATAGAAAAGTTTTCCTATAAAATTTTAAAGCTTTTATAATCGTAAACTATTTGCGCAAAAGAAGTACACATTTTGTGGTCCTTAGTATTTGCTTGAAATTCGCATACATTTTAGCGAATGCAAATGCGAATGCAAATAGCAAAAGCAAGCGAATAATTTGCGAATGCGAACATTCGTTACATCCCTACTATGTATGTATGTGTACACTGCCTGCGGTAATAAGTCCTAATTTACACTATACAAATCTTATTGCTAAGCTGATTAGTTTGAGGAAAAGAGAGACAAGGAAAACAGAAACGTTTCGTTTCCCCTCGTCTCTCTCTCCTAACAAACTAATCAGCTTAGCAATAAGACTTGCATGGTGTAACTTAAGACTAAGCATACCAGTAATACTGGTAATACTGCCGATATTTTACACTCGGAAGCGGTATTTACCAAGTAAAAACATACCGTTACCGCTAAGGATCTAGAAATCTAAAAAATAATTATACCGCTATCAATACCGATACCGTTGCATATCATGCATGTAGTATATTGTGAAATAACTGTCTCCATTTATTTTAATAAAATTTATTTGCTAGTGATTAAGCATGTCTAGCAAATCGTCAATAGACTTCAATCACACATTTTGCACTATGCTGATTGTGTAATTGTTTTATAATTACATTAAATTCAGTCAAAGTACAAACTTAATTGCTTGTTCTAAAACGACTCGTAATCGTATACACATTTTCTCAATTGAAATAACGTATTTGTGTAATTTTATTATATTGAGATTTTTGGAGATAAAAAATATAAAATTTGAAATTACATCCTAAAAAAACTAAAAATGCGGAATAAAACTGCTTTACAAAATTTCATTACACATACATACAACTTTTAAATACTTTTTCATTAAAAATTTTGTTTTTAATTTTATTAAAGTTTGTTTTTATGTTACAGATTGTCTGAAAATAATCCGGCTCGTTGAGTCCGTTAAAAGGTTAACGCATATCCACAAATATTTATAAACAGTATCTTCATGTATCTTCGTAACTTAAAAAACTTAAAAAAAGGATATATGTACATATGCTTATCGTTCTGTTTAATTATTTACTAGAGTTTTAAAATGTGCATTTTTGGTTGTAACACGGTACATATTATTATAAAAATACTTAAATATAATTTTATATTAGAAACGCGATTAAATAACTTAAAAAGCTTGATTAAATAACACCCTGTATTTAATATGTCGTGTAATATTTGTAATATCTTTTGACTGGTATGCTTAAATTTGTAGTGAGTTTACCAGTTGTTTCAAAAAAAGTCAATCAATATTAATGACAAGCTATTCCATTCATATTGCTATTTTTATGATTGTTATTGATACTAAATATCTTTAAAAAAACATTCAGTTTGCTGGTGTTTACTTTCTGATAAACGACATATGTATACATATCGCTCATTTAATCAAAGAACGTCATAGCTCAAAAAAACCATTTAGCCAGAAAACGCGTTTTAAGTTTTAAATTTACACTCATCTTAAAGGAAAAATAAAATTTAACTTTTCTCCCAAGAGTTGAGTAAACAAGATATTGGCGTGAAATGTTTACACAATATGAAGAACGATATGAGGCTTAATTCCTTAATTCATTAATTTAAAAATCCATTTATTGAGTTATGACATTATTTGAAAAAATGACTGATATATTCTGAAATACAGAAGAAAAATATCTCGTTTGGTATATCCATTCCGGGAGTATGTTTGTATGTCCTTAGATTAAGTTAGGTTAGGTTGAAAATAAGAGCCATTACGCTCATGTCCGGGGACATACACATTAGCCAATTCAATCCTGTTGTGCGCTCTCATGTAAATTAACAAACGAACTCCACCTTTATAGGAACTTAGTATCGTTTACGTTGTCTCTCAAACTTTTCCAGTCAATACCTCTAAGGTAGGTAATGCTCGGTAAGAATCCATTCCTAAAACTACGCGATCTTGGCTGGGGGAAAGCTGGACAATGACAAAGGAAACGCTGCATGTCCTCCATGCATGAATCCCCTTCATTCATTATCATTCGTGGCTCCAATTCGGTACAAATGCCCTCGTAGATTAGAGTGTCCCGTTAAGATGCCGGTCAACTTTCCTAGCTCGGACTTTTTTAGTTTCAACAGTGCCCTTGTTTGATCTTCGTCCGGGTCGCCCCATAGAATTTTGGTTGGATTACCCACAGTATCACAATTACGTCGTATCCTGTGGGCCGTCTTCGCCCATTTTTATACCTCAATCTTCGCTGCCTTGAAAGGCTTTGTATTAATTAGTGTTAATATCCGTAACGTCCTGGCATTTTCGCCAGTTCATTTGCACGTTCATTTTCCCAGTGCGAAATTCAGCGAGTTCGTTGTTATTGTAGTTAAAATATAAATACATATCGCTCATTTACTTCAATAGTGTCATAACTGAAAAAACTTGTTTTTTAATTAATAATGCAGAATAATGCGGCATTTCGTATTTTATCTTGTGTAATATTTTCATATACATAAATAGTTTGTACCATCACCTCCTGAGAGAAGAATATATTATCATGTCCTTATTGAGTTGTATCCCAATTTAAAATTTAAAACGTGTTTTCTGGAAAACTTTTTTTTTTGAGTTGTCACACTATTGAAGTAAATGAGCGATATATTCGGCAAAAAATATTATTATTATTAGATAGATAAATTTCGCAAATAAAGAAAATGTTTGTTTCACGAATAGTGTACAAATATTATTACATTGGTTTGTAAGTAAATTAAGAAAATTTATTTTGACGAAAAATTTTCCTAAAATATATTATGTTTGTAATACTTGACTTGTGTTCTTTATCCATAATGTTGAAATAAATAAAACAACCAGAGATAAGAAAAAAATTTTACAAGAATTTGAAGAAATATTGTCGAATTTCGACAGCAATTAGTATTAGTACAAATTAATATACTATACAATACGAGCCTTTCATTAATACGTACTCATATTAATATCGCTCATTTAGTTAAATAAAGACTTAACTCAAAAAATGGAATTTCGGAATTATGCAGAATTAATCCTCATATTGCTCGTCATATTGTGCAAAAATTTCATGACAAGATATTTGAATAAAATTGAGAGAACAATAAAATTTTATTTTTCCATTAAGTTGTGTGTAAATTTAAAACCTTACCCCCATATGCAAAAAAATTAAAGTGTGCTTGAAGTGTACGTTATGATAAAACCGATTTAACGTATACTTGAAGCATACGTTAAGTTTTTTGCATATGGGGGTTAAACTCATTTTCTGGCAGCCTAGTTTTTTGAGTTATGACTTTGTTTTAATAAATAAGCGGTATGTATTTTACTCAATACTTAAAGTCAACTGAGTGAACTAAATACGAAATTGGAAAAAATAAACAAACATCTTATATATTTATTTGCAATCTATTTGACCTTGACATCAGAAATTTCTTTCACACAAAAAAATTGTTTCTTTATATGAAAGAAATTAAAATTCTTGTTAGAATATAAGCAAATAACTTTATCACTAAAACACCGGATTAGTATTTATTTATTCTCAAAACAACTTTTAGTTTGTACAAAATTTATAAAATCTTTAAATAACTTTGATGTACTGAATTTATTTCATGGAAACAAATATAAGAAAATAAATTGCATTAAAATTGATATCGCTTGAAAGCTATAAAAACATATGTATATTAAAAAATTGTACTCAAAAAGAATTCCTATTCACGTCACAGGAGAGTGCAAAATTAATGAAATACTTCTACAGAGTATTATTCCACACATTGGCATTCATAGCATGATACAATAATATAAAGGTAAAACCATTCTCTCTTTTCGTCGCCATATTAACCTTCTGACCAGCGTTGTCAACTCGGTGCTTTTCGCACCGTTTTTAGTGCTTTTTGAAATTTTCGACGCGAAAAATTTTGAATTTAGTGCTCAGTGCTTTTTAAAAAAATTCTACCAAGTTTGTACAAGGCTTGGTGGAAGAAATAAGCGCCATGTTTCCCTTAAACTTGAACATTTAAATCATAATTAATATAAAAAATGTTTTGCCACGCAACAAAGAAGGCATAATAGAAGTATTTACCCAAGTATAGTTTAATATCGAAATTTTGTCTAGTCTAGGGAAAATGTTATTAGTCCACTATCGAGTTTTCAGTTGAGAATTATCGGATATTTCTAATTTGATTGAATTCAAAAAATACGTTTGTTTCATGACGAAAAATGATAAAAAATAAAATTTTTTTATAATAACTACAAAAGGCTTCGTCAAACTGATTTGAGAATTCACTGATTCTTATACAATTAAAATGTGTATCGGATGCCTCAAATTTATAGTTTTAAAAATGTATTGCAAAGTCAACCGATTATTATATTTTTTATATGCATATTTGTGTATAACAAATTTTTTTTTAATATATGATAATAATTAAAAATTTAGTGATTTTTTACTTAAATTACGCGCTTTTTTAGTGGTTTCAGTGCTTTTTGAAATTTAAAAGTTGACAACGCTGCTTCTGACGTTTATCCCGATTATTTTTTGCTCTCAAAAATAATGCTACCATATTCATTTGTAAAATCCGAATTTTTGTTATTACTTTTTGACTGTTATGCTTTTTTAATTAAAAAAAATATTGAAAAATTCATCACTTTTGCATTAAAAGTTATTAAATAGATATTAATATACATATATCATAAATTGTAATTGTAATTTGTGTAAATAAATAAATGTTAAGCAATGAGCTGCGTATACCACAATTGCAGTAATACCAAGCATTTCAGCAAAGGCACGAATGTCTAGTTTTTTAAATTTCCTTCAATTCCATATATGCGGCAGAAATGGATAGAAACATGCAATATAGATGATGGTTTGCTATCAAAAAATCCTTTGATTTCGTGGAGTATATGATTGTAAAAAATCATTGCATCCGTTTGAGACTAAGTGCAATTCCTCTTCAAAGCTAACTACTGCCATATTAAATACATGCATTACATTATTGCTTTAAATCAGTGTTGTCCACACTTACACTTTCACATTCTGGGAGTCTACTCCGTATTTCGAAACGAAAGAAAATGCTTTCGAATTTGGGTGTTATTAACATTGTTCTACTAAACTAGCCATCATTTAATAAATACTTTTCATGATTCATAGTATGAATTTCATACACATATATGCACATTACGGTGGCCGTTACGTATGGGAAAGAAAAAATGTAGAGTGGCAGCTATCAGGGCACACTATTGTTTTGGCAGCCATACTAAAAGGATAGGACTCCCATGTAATGACTAATGTTCGGGGTTTCTAGATAAGGAAGAGGAGAAGACAATTCATCTTCTATGCATTTACCCTGCACTTCAAAACTCACTTTAGGAAGGGAGGTTTGCAGCGGCCTTTAGGAACTGTCAGCCGAAATCAAGGACCTGTATTTCTTTATTAGGAGGATTGGATGATTGAATCGTTAACTCCAGCTGCAGAAACTTCGTTTTTTCTCTATTATATTATTTATTTAAATTAAATGGAACCAAGTGATTCGAACACCTTTCTTTTTTCTCGACAAACTTTTAACCTAACCTAACCTAACCTAAATAGAATAACACCAAAATAAATTCAATGATTGCAGCAGGGGAAAAAACCATAAATGTAAAAACCGCTCTTGAGGCTACAGAAATATTTATTTTCTTTTTGTAGAAGATATATTAAAAGAGATTTCATCTAGCAAACAAAATTACTGCTAACAAATACACAAATACAAATACAAATGTACATATATACATTCATACATATGCTTATTAAAGTACGTAGGACAATGTACTCGTTTACATAATCCAATTGCATTGTTTATACTTGTGCAATTTACAATATGATTAACACAAATTATCAGCGGAAAAGAGCGAAATGTTCTGTCTACAAGAATATCGAAACCATTTATCATTATTAGAGATGTGCACATGTCTTTATTTTATCGTGTCTAGCGTGATTCACGCGACTCGTGATCAAATATTATAACCAATCACGCGTGAGTGCGTGAGCGTGACTAAAGAAAATTGCTCGTGCGTGATCGTGCGTGAGCTTTTTTTAATAATCACGCGTGAACTATCACGCTCTCACGAGATAACATTCCTGCATAGGTACATACATATGTATGTAACTGTATTCAATCATTTGAAACAAATTATTTTATAATAATAAATGCATATGTATATGTATAGTAAATACTACAACCTATGTATTATAGTATGAGCTTATGTATGTATGTTTGCTTCTTAGATACCCTGCAGGAAGTATCAAGTGAGAAACACTACTGATTCAACAGTGCCTTTGTCAACAATACTACTGACGAATTGTACCCACGAAAATGTTTTTTGCTTTAGGGGCTGTCCATATATTACATAACGCTGTAGGGTGGGGGAGGGGTGGGGTTCGAGATGTGTTATGGTGGGGGTGGAGGGGTCTTTGAAAATGTTAAGTAACAGGAAAATTTTAGTAATTTCGTACTAAAATACGTATGTTTTTCTCATTTATTTGATTATCATTTATTTAATTGATCATACGTCTTACCTTCATATGTATATTGGGCCTTATTACGAGTGTCGTTTTACGATTACGACTACGACGATTTTGTAAAAGACTAAACAATATTGAAAATTTTTTTCTTTAATCTAGTACGAAATTGTCGTTGTCGTAGTCGAAATACGACACTCGTACTTAGGCCCAGTATTTATGTATACATACATACATACATGTGCCTAATGAAAATTTTTGTTATTCGAGAATTCGAATTAGAATATTTAAAATGATATCCGCGAATACGAATATTTAAAACGACTAGCATCGCCCGGTGATCTAAATTAGATCACTTGTTTTTATTTATCATAAACACGTGTGCACTTGTGTGTTTGCATATATAAAACAAACAAAAAACATAATTTTGTTTTCTTTTTCAAGCTAATTCAAATCGTTTTAATGCTAAAAATTTTTAAAAACTATTTATATTGTGCATATCTACACAAAAATACCTTTTGAACGATTTATTTTTCACCAATATTGGTGGACGAGAAGATACTTAAAGGTGTACGACAAAAAAATGCGTGCCGTATTTTCTATATTTATGATTTGAACGGGCTAAAGTTCGTAACGCTTTTTAAGCCAAATTACATGTGATAATTATTAATGAACAAATAACATCAAAGTTAGTTGTAAATATTCTGACAACACATAGTTGAACAGAACAGCCGTTTTCGAAGGCCACTAAATCTTCATCATCAGCGTTCTTCTGTGTTGGTCCACTGTGTGTGGTGTCAGTTGATGTAGATTTCTGCCCTTTTTACGAAACTTTCTCGCAAATGGAATACGTGAATTGTTTTGATTCATCGTATTTAAATTTTGCTGAAACATGAAACATGCCGTAGTTTATTTGAAACGATATTAAATTAACTTCACAGAACAAAAAAGATTTGTAAATACAAATAATTTATTTGTGAATACAATTAAAATATTATTTAAAAAGGCACCTACAACGATTTTTGTAAATACAAACACACTTTTGTAACATAAGAAAACAAAATCAACTCAATTATTTCCAATTAAAATATTGTGAAAAAAATTATTTTTTAATGAATTTATTTTTCAAATTTTAATGTTTGTATTTTTTTATATTTTTTTAGAATTTTGTTTTTTGTTAAATTTTAAAGATGTTTGGATGAATCGAACCGGCAATGTCTTGATTAATACACTAATGTACTTCCAACTCAGCTAAAGAGCAAATCGTTATTAGATAAGCAAATAATGAATACACACAAAATGCGAGTTCTTCTGTTTCTTCTACATGTGCGTATTCCGTTATGATATAATTTAAAAAATAATTTTGTTGAATAATTTAATTGACTAGAAAAATTTTAATTTGTTTTATCAACCATGAATTTTTTGAGTTCTTGCGCCATGTATAACATAAAATTTGGTTAGTTCAGTTTATTGAAAAAAATTTCTGTGTTTGTCATATCAACAACTTAATTTTTTATATTAACTAAATATATATTTAAATTTAAATTAACTATTAACAATTTGTTTTGCTGGTTGCATTTTAATGATATTTCTGTGTTTTTAATTTACAATGTAAATTTTACAAAAACACGAACATACATATGTACATAGATATGTACATATATGTAAGAGCCTATTTTTCAACCCAAAACACATGCAAATTATATTATAAATATGCTTTTTCGTGAGCGTGCGTGATCGTGATAAGTTGTAAACCACTAGTGCGTGATTAAAAATATTTTATTCGTGAGCGTGCGTGATCGTGAAAATAAACATAATCATTCGTGCATGAAAGTGCGTGAGTAAAATATTTATCTGCGTGAGCGTGCTTGTCGTGAGTCATAAAACACTCACGTGCACATCTCTAATCATTATTTACAAAATATTAATGAAAGACAATTAAAATTTTGCTATAAATGCTGTTGAACTCTTAAATACTGTTTAAAATAAATTCAATACTATACAAAACGAGTTTATAATTAATAGCTTATTTTTTTGTTTGATTTCCTAGTACACTAAGAAGACATGGTCTTATACGAGTATACATATGTATATGCACATATAGTATAGTACCGGAACGTATTGAAGCAGTGGGGAAAAATCAAAATATTTTGGAAATAACTCAGACAGATTAAGTTGAAGTTGAATCCGCAAATTAGCCATGAGTGTCATCATGAAGTTTCAAAGTGGACGTAAGTAATACGAGTATTCCACTTTGTGCTTTGGGGAGCTCCTCTTCCTCTGCTATAGTATGTGAATTTTTATTACAATCGTTTCAAAAGCTTCAAAAGCTTTAAATTTTAAAGGTTACATTTTTCTACATCGTTGTTTTTTTGTTTGTTTATTTTTTTATTGTTTTGAAACTTAACTAATTTTTTATTGGCAAATTAGTAAATAGAACATTAGAAAAAATTAGACATTTCACCAAAAATCCTTGGATTAATTCCCTTTAAACTCTGTTTATTATTTTAAGAGTTACATAGATTTTAAAAATTGTTTTCTTAAAAACTATTAAAGGTGCAAATTCTATAGCCAAAACATATTCAGGCCCATACCATTGTAAAGTTGAGAAGTTTGCCATATATTTTTTTATGGCTAAAGGAATAAAGATTTAACATAGATTTTTTTTCAGTGAAGCAGTTCTAATAAATAACCTCTTAAGCTTCGATATTTCGGATTGTGTTCTTAAAAATAATTGAAATAAAAACAAGTAAGAGTGCTATATTCGGATGTGCCGAATCTTATATACCCTTTACCAAAGTGCGTTTATGTAGTATTGAGATACATACATAAGCACAGAGATATGTAGGTAAATATTCATTTTGTGAAAAAATTCATACTTTTTTCTAGTGCAATTTTTAGGTTTTTGCCATTATGTTTAATTTGGTGCGTTTTAAATTTTGGCGATTTTTTTTTCATATAGTTATTTTTTTTGTTTTTGGCAATTTTTTTCGGTTTTTGGCGTTATTTTAATTTTGGCGATTTTTTTGTTCCGGCGACTCTTTTGTTTTTGACGATTTTTTTCATTTAGGCGATTTTTTTATTTTTTATATATATAATTTTTTTTTTATTTTTTTGTGACAATTTTTTTAGTTTTGACACTTTTTTCTCGTTTTGGAGATTTTTTTCGGTTTTTGGCGTTTTACCTAATTTTGGCGATTTATTTTCGTTTTGGCGATTTTTTTGATTTTGCCGATTTTTTTTCATATAAGCGATTTTTTTTAATTTTTGGCGATTTTTTTCATACGGGCAATTTTTTTTTTTGCTTTGGCGATTTTTTTTTGGTTATTGGCGATTTATTTTCGTTTTAGCGATTTTTTTGGATTTTGCCGATTTTCTCATTTAGGCGATTTTTTTTTAATTTTTGGCGATTTTTGTTCACATAAGCATTTTTTTTGTTATGGCGATTTTTTTCGGTTTTTGGCGTTTTTTTAAATTTAGCGTTTTTTTTTCATTTTGGCGATTTTTTTCGTTTTGGCGATTTTTTTAAATTTTTGGCGATTTTATAATTTTCGAGTTTTTTAGTTTGACCGTTTTTGAAAATTTCAAGAGTTTAACTCTTACAGTTTCCACGATATAGCAATTTGTCAAAATTTCATTAACTGATGGACCACCCTTTAATTTAAAGTTTTTTAATTTTAGTGTTAATTGTTGTAGCATATATAAAAATAAACTAATTTTACAAATTTCAAGTGTCAATATACATATGTACATACATACATACAATTGTATGTATATTACATGGGATTTTAAAAGTTTTCTTCACTCATTTTGGAACACCTTTTATATATTTGTTGTTGTAGCGACCAAAGTTCTACATACACTGTCCAAATTTCAGACCCGTAGCTTTTACCGTTCCTGAGAAAATAGCCTTCTTCCTAAAACATGAAATATGTTTAATTATTAGGAAAAAAGTTAAAGTTTTCCAACCCTGGAAACGTTTTTTATTTTGTTAATTTTTTAATTTTTTTTAATTATAAGTACCAATTTTATTCATACGGAAGTATAAAATAAGTTAATTTAATAAAAAAGTAATAAAAACTTGTTTTCGGTAGTTATTTTCTATGGGAAAATAGAGTTTGAGTTTTCCAGCTCTGAAACCGTCTGCCCGATTTTGCTGATTTTCATTAGCAAAATTTTTTGGAAAATTTCTGACACACAAGTCCAAGAACGAAGTCTCTAGCTGTTCTGGGATTTTGGGAAAACCGATTTCACGTACAGACAGACGGACATCGCTTGTTCCTATGCATAAGGATCCAGAATATATATACTTTATGTGTCGCTTATTAATATTGTAGAAATTACAAACAATTATTTAAAATCCAACAAAATACTAAAAAGTTATAGGTGAAATACTAAAAAAAGGTAAAGGAAAGTTTTTTTGTCTGAAGTCAAATATCTTCAAAGTTATGAGAGATATGAAAACACATCTTAAAATATTGTTTCTTAAAAACTTTGAGATTAGCTCAAAACGCTTTATCCCATAATAATTTTTGTAATAATTTTTCTAAAAGTTACAAGCTTCAGAAGTATTTTTGAGTCCCATGTGATCAATTTAGGCCCATTGTAACTCCTGTCCAGGGTAAACCAGAAGGCTGCCAAAACATGTGTTAAAAAGTTAAGTTCTCCTCTACGGATGTTCGAAGTTTCATATAAATTCAATGAGTTGTTTAGAAGTTCGAGATTTATTACCATTTATTTTGCAAAAGTCCCCTGTTTGAGTAAATGAGCGAAATTTCCAAACCATGCAACAACAACCAAACAACCAAAGTGCGCCAAAATACAATGATAGTTCTGTGGTTTTCATTAAAAAGAGCGTAGGTCCAAAAATTGCATTTTTCAACAGAGCCAAACCAAGTTATTTTTAGCGCTACCACCTAGTTAGATCCTTGATCCAAACATTACAAAAATTTAAACTTTTTACGAATTTTTGCTTGTTTTTTTTTTTGGTTAATATAATAATAATAACAGAAGACGCGGTTCTTCTCTTATGTTTTTATGAATTGATTTTTTTAATATTTTCTGTCTTTTTGCTAGTTTTGAGGTTCTCGTACACGTGAAAAGGAACCGTATTTTCTTCCGCTACGCTGTACCTTTCCGTCACACACACAGCTACGGATCTGATATTTTGACAGAATATGTAGAACTTTAGCTGTCACATCAACAAATATATGACAGTGGTGTTTCAAAACGAGCAACGAAAAAATAGTAAAATCATACAAGTATACATATATAGGCACTTGAAATTTGCAAAATTAGTGTATTTTTATACAAACTACAACAATTAACATTAAAATTAAAAAAAAAACAAATTTAAAGGGTATTTTATCGTTTAATGTAGTTTTTAATATGTAATTTTGACAACTTGCTGTATCTTGGAAACCGTAAGAGGCAAACTTTTGAAATTTTCAAAAACGCCAAAAGCGAAAAAACCAAAGGAAAGAATTTTTTTGTGATTAATAATAAGGCTTAAAGGTCTTACTTTATAAAAGTAGAAGCAATTTTAAGTTTTGAAATTTTTGACGGAAATATACAATTTAAGAAATATTTGTTTTGCTGAGCATTTTTGCGAGTATTTAAAATAATATTATTTGTTTATTTTTTTGTAATTTGCAAATTTTCTATTAACAATACCTTACTCATTGACACAAAGAAGGAGAGCGGAGTTATAATATCTGATGTTTTTTGACTTTACTTTCACTTACATATATCTTAATGTCGTGTCCGTCGTCTAAAATTACGAGTAGTATTAATTTTTTTAAGCAGTAAATAAGCATTTGCTATGTGTTATTTACATATTTTTAAATTATAGTTCAATCGTTATTATTAGCAAAGTTACTGTTTTGTTCTCTTGGAAAAAATTTCGCGTCCGTTTTGTCGCGTCCGTATTTGTACTCTATCGAATTTAAACATATTGAAACAAAAGTTGCATATTTCATAAACCTCTGAAAGATGGTCTTTCACTTTAATTTCCACATTCACAAAAAAAATTATTCAAAAATTTCGCTGAATTACCTATAAGTGCATTAAAATAAATTCTATTTTTTTCGCAAGAAATTTTCCGATGATGTCACCCGATACCAAGCGAATCGAGTTTTTGTTTCAGTTTTGGAAAAAGGCAAATAAATTCATTTCACAACACAGAATAAATTGTAAGCAAAAACATATGTTTGCATACATGTATGTGTGCAAAATCTTATGTTTATACGTACTAGGGTTGTTAGTTGTATTTTTCGAAAAAGTGGGACAATTAAAAACAAGTAAGAATGCTATATTCGGCTGCGCCGAATCTTATATACCCTTTACCAAAGTGCATTTTTTTCATTTTGGCGATTATTATAACGCTAGACTTTTTCCAACTTGAGGATTTTTTCGTTTAAGTGATTTTTTTCGGGTTTGGCGTTTTTTTAATTTTGTGATTTTTTTAGTTTTGGTGCTTTTCTCGTTTTAGCGTTTTTTATGTTCCTGGATTTTTTTTAATTTGGCAATTTTTTATAGTTTTGGTGCTTTTTTCTCGTTTTAGCGGTTTTTTATGTTGTATGCTTTTTTTATTTTGGCGATTTATTTCAATTTTGGTTTTTTTTTTCATTTTAACAATTTTTCAATTTTGGTGATTTATTTCAGTGCTAGATTTATTTCCAATTTAGTGCTTTTTCGTTTTGGTGATTTTTTAAGGTTTTGGCGTTTTCTTTTAATTTGGTGCATTTTTCTCGTTTTAGCGATTTTTTAAGTTTTTTGGCGTTTTTTTAATTTGGTGCTTTTTTAAGTTTTGCTGTCTTATTATCGTTTTAGCGATTTTTTTATGTTTTATGCGTTGTTTTTATTTTGGCATTTTTTAATTTTGGCGATGTTTTTCATTTGAGTTTTTTTTTAATTTTGGCGATTTATTTTAATGCTAGATTTTTTACAATTTGGTGCTTTTTCCATTTTGGTTATTTTTTCGGGGTTTGGCGTCTTTTGTTTTAATTTGGTGTTTTTTTTATCGTTTTATCGATGATTTTAATTTTTTGTCGGTTTATTTTCATTTTGGCGATTTTTTTCATATTAGCGATTTTTTCATTTATTTAATTTTTTTTGTTTTGTTTTGGCGATTTTTTTTTGGGTTTTAGCGATTTTTTTGGTTTGGCGATTTTATAATTTTGGGATTTTTTAGTTTTACCGTTTGTGAAAATTTCAAGACTTTGGCTCTTACGCTTTCCAGATACAGCAAGTTGTCAAAATTACATAGTCAAAATTACATAAACTGATAAAACACCCTTTAATTTAAATTTTTATAAATTTTAGTGTTAATTGTTGTAGTGTGTATAAAAATACTTTAATTTTACATATGTACATACAATTGTATATATGTATATTACATGGGATTTTAATATTTTTCGTTACTCGTTTTGGAACACCCTTTAATTTTTAACTTTCATATATTTGTTGTTGTAGCGACCAAAGTTCTACATACTTTGTCCAAATTTCAGATCCGTAGCTCTTACGGTCCCTGAGAAAATAGCCTTCATCCTAAAACATGAAATATGTTTAATTAAAAGAAAAAAGTTAAAGTTTTCCAATCCTGAAAAGGTTTTTTTAATTTTTAAAATTTTTTTATTTATTTTTTAAATTAGAAATACCAATTTTATTTATACTGAAGTATAAAATAAGTTAATTTAATAAAAAAGTAATAAAAACTAGTTTTCGGTAGTTATTTTGTAAGGGAAAATAGAGTTTGAGTTTTCCAGCTCTGAAACCGTCTGATCGATTTTGCTGATTTTCAATACCAATCTTATTCGGAAAATTTAATAGTAATAGATTAGCAAATTACTAGAAAATTGTGAAAACTCAAAAATTGTACCTAGGAGGGCGGGGCTGCGCCCATAAGGCTCAGAATTTAAAAAACCAATCTAAGGCGGTAAACTCAAGCGATTTCATTGAAATTTGGCTTACATGTTGCAATAATACAAGGCTATAAATTTTCGTTGAAAAAGCCTCATTTTTTATTAAGCCTCATATTTCATGTATGTACTTCAGGTCATCACATTTACATAAATATACCACATATTTATATATTTATTACTATCCATTTTCAACGAAACTTGACACGAATACTAAGCACTGGGCGAAAAAAATTTCGAGTTTGGAAAAGTGGGCAGGGTTACGCCCATAAAAATTTAAAATTAAAAGTTGCGATAGGGATATGAAATTTGATATACAAGTAGGTCTAGGTGAGAAATAAACTTGAAAAATCTGAAAACCTGGAAATTTTAGTTAGAGGGGCGCTGCTCACAACAAAATTTTGAGTTAGAAATAGAGGCAGAGGTAATGCTCATAAAATTAATTAATTAAATTAAATTATTAAATTAATTAATTAATTATCTAGAAATTGTATGACACGCTTACGATTACAAATTTATATAATACATAACATATTTCTGTGTTAGGTATTGTTGCAAACAAGAACTTGGTCAAAATTTATATCTCACTACTTTCAATGGGCGAAATTTTGGACAGGAACTTGGCCTTTTTTCACATTTATGTTTTTGGGAGGATTTTTTTTTACTTTCAAAAATTGGCTTGTTTCTATGGTTAAGCATTTCGTTCCCGCTTTTGGAACACGTCAGTACACTTCAACCAAAAAAATTTTTGAATTTAGCTAACAAACTCCGTATGGTTATACTATGTATTTTTTTATTTACTAAATAACACTTTTTTATATCTATAAAATAATTTGTAGAAAAAATTAAAAAAAATTAGACAAATTTTTTAAAGTATGTAAAAATAAATTTAACTGAAAAATAAAAAATTTAAATATAAAAAATTAAATCTAAACAATTTTGTTACAAATTTTACTTTATATAGATAATTTTCATTCTGTACAGTTTTTTTACATAAAATAAAATTGGAACAAATAATATACTGGAACAGTAAAAAAATTTACTGAAACTAAATTTTATTTCAAAACACACGTTTGTTTGAAAATTTTTTTGGAATAATTTTTTCTTTGTAAAGAATATATTTGTTAAAACAAATTAACGTTTTTTACAAATCAAATAAAAATATACATACATTTTTCTTACATCAATTAAGAATTAACGAATTTTAACAGTTGGATTTGAAAACAAAACATAATTGGAATTCACTGGCAAGTATTTTAACATTAATTCATAGATATAAAATCGATTGTATTTATTAATGCAATAAAATACATACATATACATACATATATCGCACTTAATGAACAAGAGGGCATTAACTCAAAATTTCTAAAACTTCACTTTTTGCAAGAAATCAACTAACAACATCACTATCTATCTACTATAAAAATTCCGATTACTCTTTCATCTCGAAAATCACATTTGAGACCATTTTTGTGAAAGTGTAGTGACTACCTTTATATCACCAAAAATTTATTATTTTGAGTTAATACAAAAGTGGACATAGAAATTTATCGTATATTTTCATAAAAAAGGTATTATTTCGATTTGAACCGTTATTCAAGTTAAAAACAATCAAATTGTTTTAATTTAAATTTTGTTGTATTTTGATTTGACACTGTGTTATTGATAAAATTTGTTTTGCTTTGTGAGTACTATAATTCGAAATGTGACTGTTTTTATGATACAAAATGTGCAAACATAGATATTTTTCCTCAATAATTGCAAGATTTTAAAATAAAAAAATAATGTAAATATATCTTCAAATGGAATTATGGATTCGGATTTTCAAATTCTCTTAAAATGTAACCTTTGTGTTTTTTTTTTTTAAATTTTGAGTTGATCAAGTGCGATATGTATATTAAATTTTATATATTTGTAAAGATCTTTACATAAATTTCCATGTGAAACTTACATTACGCAGGCAAATACGTCGTGTACGTCGTTGAAAGTTGCTGATGTTTAATTGAAAATCATCTAATAATACTAAAAAAGCGTGTTTTTTTAATTCCTGCGCGGTACGCGTGATTTATTTTAAAAAATCGGAACAATCTCGCGAATAGCGGTACGTATGGTAACACATACACACGTATTTGCAGAAAAAAATTAATTAAATTAAATATTTATTCAATTAATAACTTACGGCCCTATGTATAAGCAGAAATTGGCATGAAGTTCGCAAAAGTGACGAAATTGAATTAGGTGTTAACGAGTACCTCCATACAATTTGACATTAAAAATGGTCGCATTTCCTAATCTTAATCCACCCCTAAGTCCTAGCATGATTTTTAATGTGAAGTTTCATGGCAAAATTATTTAAGATCGTGTTCAGTTTTGCCACTTATGCTAACTTCATGCCAATTTTTGCTTATACATAGGACCGTTAATAATTAATTAGTGAAAAGTTAGAGAAAAGAACACTAGCCATATTTTCGATTCTTGGTTAACCAGAAGCAGTTAGTTTCTTATTTAGATGGTTGTTGGATGTTGGTTGATTTTTTATTTTCCCTGACAACTGTTGCGCAAAACATTATTTTCTAAATCAGTGTATCTATGTTATATTTAAAAACAACAAGAAATTCTTTATATTTATATATACATATATATTTATACGTACATACATTTATGCATACGTTAATTTATACACTGAAAAATTTTTTTTTCATAATTTCTATGAATTTCGACATTAATCCAATGAAAAAATTCATTAAAATCCAACCAACGTCACGCTTCGTACGATTAATGAAAACAGTTTCGTTAAAATTGTTTTAATAAAATTACGTCAAATGTATTAAACAGTGTCATCAATGCAATGAAAGAACTTCATCGAAACAACGAAATAATTTCATTAAAACGTTCAAATAATTTTATTGAAATAAAATTCAAATTCAATAAATTTTTAAATTGCTGTATATTTTATTATAGTTTTTAGTTTTAAAGAATTTAATCTTTAACTTAATTGCTTTAAGGTATGTACTTATCTACATATTTTTATTTCAAGCAACAACTGTAAATGTTTCTTAAATATAAAGAGGTTTTTTAATAATTAGAAAATATTGTTGTCATAAATCCAATGAAATATTGTTACGAAACTAAAATACCAACGAAGCAATTCCAATGAAATTCTTTCACAATATTCGTGAAATTTTCATTAGATTTGTGAAATTATCATTACATTTGTGAAAAAAAATCTAATGAAATTTTTTCGTTGGATTTATGAAGCAAAATTCTTTCTGTGTAGAATATGGGTTGTGCGCCGTTGCACTGTCCCTTTAGAATCCTATATTCTCCAACCCATCATGGCTCTGTACCGTGCGCCGTCTACAGTCGTCGCTTTGCCCGCGGTGTTCCCAAAAAAGAATGGCCAGTATGAATGCGATGAAGACCGGATGTATTTATTCGTCATAAAATATAAAATCAAATTTTTATATTTTTTGTTTAAATTACCTAATGTATTTTTCCAAATATTCACATAAATTTTGAGAATATTAGTGCGAAACTCAATATCAAGATACTTGTGACGCCGTTATATTACAATTGTTGGTCCGAGAACCAAAGGTGTACAGGCGCCAATATAAACAAAAGATTAGTCAATGCAGAAATCAGGGGGTCTACTCTGTAATTCGAAACGAAAGCAAATGTTTTTGAATTGTAATGTTCATAACACGTAGTACACCCCCGGTTCTTAATACAAATCCATATACATACATACTACAGTGAAACTTCGATATAACGAATTTCAAGGCAATCCGAAAATATTTCGTTATAGCCATTCATTTGCTATAAATATAATCAGCAAAGCCTTTATATAACGAAATTTGAAGAAATACGAAAAAATTCGTTATAACTATAGTTTTGTTTATTCAAATTCTATTTAACATGAGAATGCTAATAAAAGCTTATATTTCATTTGCACACACATTAAGAATTCGTTCTTTTGATAACGGATCTTTACCATTTTGCTATACATAATGTTATTCTTACTTCGTTGTATAGAGGCTTTTGTACGAGTACTTCGTTGTACTCATATAAAGGCTTAAAACTTAAAAAAATATTCGCATTCACTCTTGATATAATTAATTTAAACAATTATGTTTTTTTTTCTCTTTTTAGAAACTCTTGGCAATAAAATGTGCCAGTCATGGAAGAAAGAGCTAGAAAAGAAAGTAAATTCTAAGAAAAAAGCCAGCCTGCTGCGTGCCTCTATGCGTGTATTTGGGTTTCGTTTTGCATTATTGGGGATAGTTTTGTTCGTGCTAGAACTGGGCTTAAAGTAAGAACAATTTGTGTATTTGACTGAAATACATACTTAGATAAAAGACAACTAACTGCAAGGGTAGTTTTAGACGATTTACAAAATTTAAATAGTTGCCTAGCGTACACATTACTACAAATTTCATTTTAATAAATGATTCTTAATCCACAGAACCCTGCAACCATTGTTTCTATTGGGATTGATTGCGTATTATGCAAATGATGAAGGTAACATCACAATGGCTTATCTGTATGCGGGTGGAGTGATCATGTGTTCAGCATTAAATGTGATTATAATGCATCCATATATGCTGGGCACTATGCACACGGGCATGAAGATACGTGTTGCCATGTGCAGCATGATCTATCGTAAAGCTTTGCGTCTAAGTAAAACCGCTTTGGGCAATACCACCGCTGGTCAAGTTGTCAATTTGATATCTAATGATGTGGGACGCTTGGATTTGGCCATGATATTTATACACTATTTGTGGGTGGGTCCACTGGAGACTTTGCTCATTACATATTTAATGTACAGAGAGGTATGTATGAATGCGTAAATTTTTAGTTTTAAGTTGCATATCGTCCACTAAATCGAAAACAGTTACAAATCATGTAATATTTGTTTCTATTTTTCACTAGAGCTTTGTTTGTCTTGGGAAGAAAATTTGTTTTAATTTAGTGTCTTTGACATAGAGGCTAGGATTTACTGCCCTATACAATCATACGAATTTTGAGAAAATACAACCCTGATATAATGAAGTTTATGAAAATTTTCAAAAGACAAGAGTTGAATTTTTTTTAAAGTCGTACGTTTGTGTAGGATAGATAGTGAGTCCCAGGATTAAGAAAACACATATTTATATTTTTTTAATTCTAGATTGGCATTTCCGCCGTGTTTGGTGTGGCGTTTATGTTACTGTTTATACCACTTCAAGGTTGGCTGGGAAAAAAGACATCAGTTTTACGTTTGCGCACGGCCCTACGCACTGATGAACGTGTGCGCATGATGAACGAGATAATATCTGGCATCCAGGTTATAAAAATGTATGCATGGGAAATACCTTTTGGCAAAATGGTGCAATACGCACGCAAGAAAGAAATCAATACCATTAGACAAGTGTCCTACATACGTGGTATATTGTTATCCTTTATAATGTTCCTAACGCGTGTTTCGATTTTCTTAAGTTTGGTGGGTTATGTCATTCTTAGCCACTTCCTGACGCCGGAAAGAGCATTTGTCATAACAGCTTATTACAATATCTTAAGAACTACAATGACAGTATTTTTCCCTCAGGGTAATAATTTATTGAAAATCCTTAATATTAAAAAAGAAGTTTGATAAGAAACATGTAAATTTTTATTTAATTCTTAGGAATTTCCCAACTGGCTGAAACACTGGTATCCATTAAGCGTATACAAAATTACATGCAATTTGAAGAGACTGATATTATAGACAATACAGCAATTGATCTGGTCGCCAATTATGATTCCAGTAACCAGTCTACTGTTAAAGACGATGATAAAAACTTAGATGAAAATTTAGAAACTGAAGATGCTGAAAAGGAACCATTAATATCCAATGGTCATGCAACACTGTCAGAGGCTGGCGTTATTATAAGCAATGTAAAAGCGAAATGGGATTCAAATTCTTCCGAATATACTTTAGATGATGTGAACCTTCGCGTGCAGCCAGGTACTTTAGTAGCAATAATTGGACCCGTAGGAGCTGGCAAATCAAGGTAATAAAAAGTTAAATCTAGGTTGCATAATATGAAAGTATGTAGTTTAAACATTTTGACAACTGCTATGAGAAACATATTAGGTGTGTTTTTTACTTTTGCAGTAAAATGCAGTAAATGAGTAGTTACTTCGAAAATTTTAAAATTTACTCTCACAAAGAACTGTTGCTGAAAAAAGTATGCTAACGGAAAAATAGTGAAAATTAGTAAGATTAAACAAAAGCTGACTTCTACTCCACATACTGTTGAAAAATATATAAACTTTTGACTATTCAACTATTTTAATTATTGGTACTCGATACAATATTTTTATAAAACGAACAATCTAATTACCTCTAATTACCTTCTAACCTCTGTGACATTGACAAAATTATAACAAAACTGAGGTGAATGACTAATTGTATATTTTTGGTATTCTGGAAAATATTGTCATGAATAAAATATAACAAATTTGTCACCTTATGAAAAGCACGTAACAAAACAAAAATTTATTAATTTTTTTTTTAATTTACTTTTTAGGTGTGAGAATTAAAGGGAAAAAAGCGTGATTATTGAAAAATTGTTAACATCTTGTGCCAAAAAAAAGACAATTTCTTTGTGCACTTTTTTTTTTGCAAAAGGAAAGGAAAAAAAATGTATTCACATTTTTCAGAATAACACAGCGATTTTGGAGTTTTTGCTCACAAAATCCTACGATAAAACTGAACAACTTTTGCAAAATTTATTAATACAATTTCAAAGCTTCTAGGCAGACCAATAGCTCATACAGACCACTTTTTACATTAAAAATTTAAATTTCTCGACGCTAGAATTTTTTTAAATCGTATAATCAAGTACACATATCTCTACTGACCTTCAGTAACACTGTGCAAAAAAAAACCAATTCTTGTTTGCACTGTTTTTAAAATAGAAGAACGAATATTTTGTTTTCACTTTTTTCAGCATAACTTACAAGGACTAATAACTTTTCACTACCAATATTTGGCAAAGCAACAACAAAACCTTATAATAGTAAATACTAAAATCTGCAACACAATATCAAAGAAAGGAAAAAAATGTTGTATACATAAGTAAAAACTAAAGTTTTTAATGTGCAAAGTGGTCTTAATGAGGTACATGTGTACATAAATAGGGCACCTAGATACGTTCAGGTTATATTGATGTGTTCCAGCTTTACCGCAGATACAATTTTCCCAAATATTGGATGTAATACATATGGCTGTAATAATACATATGGATGTAATACATATGGCCTCAAGGCCAATACAAAAATATATTACAAGTATAAAATACTATGAGTATCATTAATTATCAATCAATAGAGAAATAACAAATAATAAAATATTCCTAAAGATCTTAACATTCAACAACTCCCACAATACTAAGAAAGTTAGAATTAGTAAAACTTATGGAAGACCCAAATATTAGCTGCTTAATTAGATATATTCATAAAAAAAATCAAGTAGTCTCCTTTTGAAAGTAGTCAGAGGCAATGCAAAAGTACGCAAATCTCGTGGCAATATGTTCCATAAACGAGCAGCTCGTACAACCAGTGAGTGCTCGTAAACAGAATTACCAATGCGATTTATTAATATTTGTTGATTTCTAAGCGATCTGGTGAAAGATATCATCTGAACAATATGTAACGGACTTTGTGACTTGATAATTTTATAAAGATAAATGAGCAAGCGAAACTTCAAATAATCATCAAAAGTAAGATTTAAAAAAGATTGCAGATGGTTAGAAACATGAGCCTTTAATCTAAGACCATAAACAAATCTAATGATTTTGTTCACAATGAACTTGATTTTCTTTCTGTTACCTATGTGGCAGCCTGAGTAAACTTCAATGCAATAATTAACACGTGACATTAACAGTGCATGCGTCACAGATTTTCTAACATGCAACGGCAAATATAGGTTCAAGTGATACAATCTGCCCAAAGTCAGGCAGACCTTGGAACAATTATTATCAATATGGGGCTCGAAACTCAATCTGTCATCAATAATCACTCCCATACACTTCAGACTACTGACAATCTCTACCAAAGGGCTACCCATTCTCAACTGCAAATCAAGACTATTATTTCTATTGGACCTAAAAACAAGAGCTTTCGTTTTGTCTGGATTTACTTTAAGGAAGTTTATTTCCATCCAATTATACAAATTTGCCAAATCATAATTAATTGTAGCTTGTAAGGCATCACAAAATTGGTAGTCCCCAGACCAAAACAGCTGTATATCATCAGCAAAAGCAAATGGTTTACAAAAACCTAGGTGATAAAAAAGGTCATTTATAAACAAGGTGAATAATACAGGTCCAATGACCGAACCTTGAGGGACGCCAGATTTTACTCCCAGGACATCCGAGGCCAAGCCATTGTATGAAACAAATTGTGTTCGTTCGCACAAGTAGGACCAGATTAGACGACAAGCAGACAAAGAAAATCCATACTTTCGACTAAGTTTGTTAACCAACAAAGAATGATTAACTAGATCGAAAGCTATAGTTAAATCAATGGACACTAATACTCCTTCTTTGCCCATGTTATGATTTTTCTTAATGGGTTTCCGTGAGTTCTGTCAAAAGAAGGCTCGTATTGCGGCCTCGACGAAATCCAAACTGACACTCATTAATTATACCTCTGTCATAGATCCATTTCGAAATTTGATACTTCATCACGTTTTCAACTACTTTGGATAGCGTCGGCGAAATACTAATTGGCCTCATGTTATTGATGGAAAGTAGACTGTCAGTTTTTGGAATTGGTATAATCCGTGAAGTCTTCCAATTACTAGGAAATTTAGAAAAGGTTAGAATATTGTTAATAAAATGTAATAGGTGTCTACTAATGTAGGGAAATGCAATTTTTATTAATTTGTTGGGAATACCATCAACTCCAACCGCTGTAGAACTAACGGAAAATAAAGCTATGTATAAGTCAACTATCGTTATGTTAACACAGTTCGCATCAGATTGACTACACACAAAGTGTTCATTTATTTCATTCACATTAACGTCTACATCGACCAACTGTTCATCAGAAACACCAGCATTGCGTAAGCTATACCACATACCTTTCGTATCAGTAGTAGTAGTAGTAGTAGTATTTTTTTTAAACAATCTTATTTTTGATATAGTTAGATTACGGAGTTTTTTATATATTCCCGAGTTTCTATCACACCTATCAGAGTAGAAGGCTTTTAGGGGTAAATTAGTTAAGGATCTGAAATAGTTAACCTCATTACAAAATCTAGGGCGCGATAATTGCTTGATAGGAATATAAATCAATAGGTTATCAAATAAGGTGCAAAAAAAAAGAAAGTTGCTCATCGGAATCATTTGTAGTGTAAAGTGGAGTAAAATTCAACGAGAGCATAAACTACCAATGTTGCAAATTTTGGTACTTCTGGTCAGTGTTGGGTAAGCATTTTATGAGAAATTATTATTATTGTATGGCAAAGTACAACTTTTTTCAAATTGTACCACTGAAGTATAAAGTGTACCAGTGTACCAATGCTAATGCAATTGTACCAAATTTGGTACAATTGTACCACAAATCCCAACACTGATACAAACAGTTCCTCGGCAGCAATACAATAAGCAATTGTTATTTGTCATTAATTGTATTGTAATTTGGAAAAGCACAATAACTCTTATACTAGTTCTGTCGTATATTTGTTTTGGCTATACAAACAGTTATACAAATGCAACACTTTAATTGACATCTGCTAGATTTTGTGCAGATGTAAATGTCCTATAAGTGACAACCGATTTGGAGGTGAGAATAGAAGAAATCAAAAAAAGTCTCCATACAATTAACGGCCACTCTAATGTACATATGTGCCCTTAATTATGAAAGTGGTCTAAGTCATATAATTCTCTGCTAGAGATATTTAGTATATTACATTTGAACAAATTAAAAAGTGTCTTTATATTATGCAGCATTTTAATTTAGACTTGTACTAGTCTCGGTTAATATAAATTTATTTATCATTTATTAAATATTTATTAAAAATTTTTAAATATTTTTTTGATATTTTGAAGCAAAAATGTACATGACAGACCACTTTCATAGTTAAGGGCACATATGTACATATGTATGTGCAACATATTTGAATATTATAAAAAACCTTCTCTTAATTCTTTTATTTTTTGTCTCTTACGATTAAATCGAAAATAGTGTTTATCTGTTTAGGTTTATTTAATACTTATTTACTATGTCGAAGCAAAAATAAACATAACTGACTTAGACCACTTTCATAATTATGAGCACTTACATATGTACCTATACATAAGTATTTAAGTCTAAGTAAGTATGCATATTTGTAATAAAATTAATCACGATGCTTTTTACTTATATTTTTAATTCTAGTCTTATACAAAGTATACTCGGTGAATTGCGCCCTGAATCCGGTACAATTAAAACGAATGGAACAGTTTCTTATGCTTCACAAGAACCCTGGCTTTTTACTGGAACAGTAAGACAAAATATACTTTTCGGCCAGCCAATGGATAAGAGACGTTACAACCAAGTAGTCAAAAAATGTGCCTTGGAACGTGATTTTGAGCTGCTGCCTTACAGTGATAAAACCGTAGTGGGTGAAAGGGGTGCTTCCCTATCTGGAGGACAAAAGGCACGTATAAGTTTAGCCAGAGCTGTTTATCGTAAAACTTCAATATATTTACTTGATGATCCTTTAAGTGCTGTTGATACTCATGTTGGCCGCCATTTGTTTGATCAGTGCATGCGTGGTTTTCTACGTGATCATATTGTGGTATTAGTGACACATCAATTGCAATTTCTCCAAGCTGCTGATCAAATAGTTATAATGGACAAGGGCCGTGTTAGTGCCGTTGGTTCTTACGAGTCATTGCGACAAAGCGGTTTAGATTTTGCCCAAATGCTGGCAGATCCAGAAAAGGATGAAGCCATGGAAGCTAAATCTCGCTCTCGTTCGAGTAGTCGTATATTTGATCGCCAAAATAGTGAATCTTCTATTAACTCGGCAGCGGATTCAATCATAGAAGATAATGCCATGCAAGTGCAAGAGAGTCAAGAAGAAGGCAAAATTGGCTTGAGCTTCTATAAGAAATATTTCAAAGCAGGAGGTGGCTTCTTTATGTTTATTGTCATGTTAGTGTTTTGTATATTGTCACAAGGTTTGGCTTCATGCGGGGACTATTTTTTGTCATATTGGTGAGCTGGAAATTCAATATCATTTTACTTTTATACACTAAACTGTTTATTATTTCCTTAAAATAGGGTTAACAAGAAAGGCTCAATCGAAGCCAGCCGTGTCGAATTAGCTGCCAAAAATATCAACGACACATATTACGATCATAATGGTACAGTTTCAAAGTTACCTCCATCTCATTACCTAGAATCTCAACTCACATTGTTCTTGGACCAGTACGATATTCACGTAGATCCAGAAATGCTTGATATTTACATATTCACCGTTATAACTGTAGCCACCATTGTAATTACGGTGGCAAGAAGTTTCCTATTTTTCAGTGTGGCTATGAAAGCTTCACAAAATCTACACAATTCTATGTTTAGGGGAATAACACGAGCCTCCATGTACTTCTTCAATACAAATCCATCTGGTCGTATACTAAATCGCTTTTCAAAAGATATGGGTCAAATAGATGAAATACTACCAGCTGTTATGATAGATGTTATACAAATTTTCCTGTCCCTGTTGGGTATAGTTATTGTAATAGCTGTAATCAATCCATTGTACCTGGTGCCCACATTAGTTTTGTCCATTATTTTCTATTATTTGAGAACATTTTATTTGAAGACATCCAGGAACGTTAAACGTTTGGAGGCTATAAGTAAGTTGGCAATAATTATAAGATATTTTTTTTATTTTTAAGTAGAAAAAACCTTTTTAATTTTTATTTCTATAATTAATTAATTGGTGGCTGAGCTGTAGAAGTTTTCTTGGGCTTTCTCAGGGAAATATTTTTTAACCATTCCAATAGTTTGGCGCCCCATGCTCCAGTGGGAGTTAGAGGAACATATACATATGTATATATATATATATATATATATATATATATATATATATATATATATATATATATATATATATATATATATATATATATATATATATATATATATATATATATGCATGGAAGATAGTAAGGCGGCTTTTTGTTTACAAGTTACATACTTTGACTGCTTTTGCATGCTTTGGCGGCGTACTTTTTTTGCACGTTTTTAATAATGAAGTAGTGCAACGCCTCTGGTGTCATATGAAGCGTACTAAATTTTGAAGCTGTACAAATATACTGGATACATTGGGGTAGTCTTACTTTAAGGTCCTTTTTTTCGATTCCTTTTTATTTTTGAAAATGATATTACCTTGTTATATAATTCGTAATTACTCGCTTAGAGAGCTATAAACTCATTATATGTATGACATTTTTCAAGTTTAAAAGTAAACTTTAGTTCATTTGTGATGCCACACTAAACGTCTTGAATCCCATTTTTTCTCGTATAAAACAATCATTAACGGCGTGAGTACTAAATTTAATTGTCGGCATTGGTATGTTTATTGTGCCATCAACAGCTGAGCTTAGTAATAAACAAATCAAAAGCACAAAGAAACTTTTTTGAGATAATTTAGAAAATATTTAAAGAAATATTGTTTTGTAGATTTTAAATAGAGGCAGTACTTAGTTAAACTTCATTGTTTCTATGTACATATGTTTGTTTGCAAAAGTGTATATGAACATGTAACAGAAGTTTTGTATCATCCGGTCTTTGAATCTATGTAGTTTAGTTTATATCCAAATGAAAAAAAAATGTGTACGTGATATAAAATTAAAATAAAAGTAAACAATTTAAAAAACAGTGGTGATATAGCCTTAAAGGAGAAAATATTTGTGCCCTTCTGGGCACCAGTATCAACAAATTCAAAAATAAAAATGTAATTTTAAGAAAATAAAGTGAAAATTTTTGGTTAATTCCAATTTGAGTGATTTTTAAGATGATATATGTAAGGTTTTTGAACACCATATTCATTTGTTTTGATGACATTTAGAGAAGAAATGTATGAATAAAATAATAGAAAATTTTTCAAAAAATTAACGATAAAAAGAAAAAAGTGCTCAGGCCGACATAAGCTATATATAATTGATTTCCATACTCAGAAGTAATATTGTTAAAACTATCAACTCATTTCTGTGATTTTTTGTCGTAATAACACAAATGTCTGAAAAACTTTTTTAAATATTATTAACCGGTGTAATATGACTCAGGTAGATACTTTGTACATATCACCACTGTGCAACTTCAAAGTTATTTGTAAGATATGTATCTCAATAAAGTTTTGAATATTCTATTCTGTTATAATATTAAACAAAATTCCGCTTCATACCTCGATGCGCCATTTTAAACTTGTTTTTACATGTAAAGCTCATTTAAGCCTTTTGTTAATAACCAAATCTTATGAAAACATCTTGTTTTTTCTGTTCCTAGAACTTTTCACCCAGATTTGCAAAGAAAGTCATTAGAAAGTCTGTCAATTATAAAGTCAGTAGAAAATCTGTCAATAAATACTTCCGAACAGTACCTTTAAAAAAATTACCTGAATGCTTTATTCTTAATATCGAGGGCTTATATTCAATTTGTGCTATCTGCAAGTCTTGAATATTTTAGTAGACAAAATAAAACTGTTATTTTCTCTAAGTCCAAGACCAATAACTGTATTTGATTAATATTAGTAAAATTAATATGTCTTCTGCAAATGGTACTATTCATCAAAATTTAGTTATTAAGCCCTTGCATTTTGAGAAAATAACAGTTTTTGCGCTCTTCTAAAATTTTCCTTGCAGATGCCACAATTTGAATATAAGCCCTCGATATATATATGCATATGTATTAGTGATGTAACGAATATCAATTTTTGATATTCGCGAATACAAATACGAATATTTGAAACGATATTCGCGAATACGAATACGAATAGGAATATTACATATATCCAATATGAAATATTAAAAAATTGTTACGAAAAAGGACTTCACACTCTTGTTGGCGTACTTTAAAGTTAATAAAAAGTACCCAAAATTTTAATGATCGTCATTGAATAATATAATAATATAATATAATATTATTATATTAAATACGAATACATTCGTATTCGATTGAAAATTGCCGAATATTCGACAATTCGAATACGATTACGAATATTCATGCATCACTAATATGTATGTATATGGACATATTAAGGGGCTGCGTAAGACGTTCTAGAAGTTTGTATTCTATTTCACACTACTTAGTAGTAGTAGTGACTACTGCCAAGCAGTCTGTTTTATTGTTAACATAAATAATAAAACAAAACTAACGAAACAAGACTCACTAAAATAAATCAAGCATCATTCGAAAATTTTTTCTCTGCTGCTTTTTTAGTGGTTTTGCTCTCAAAACAAGTAGAACACCAAAACAAAAAGCGAGAATGAAAGAAAACAACAATAAATCATAGCAGAAACACCCAGTGCACTAGAACACGAGCACAAACATGCCAACTATATATATATGTATGTATTGGGTGTTTTTTTTATTGAGGTATAGAACTTTAAGTTGGCATCACTTTTTTAACTGGCGGGCATTTTGTCAGCTGTCAAGTGATTAATATTTAGTTTGGTTTGCCATTTCATCATGAACAGGTTGACAAAAGAACAACGCTTGCAAATCGTGCAAATTTATTTCGAAAATAATGGTTCAGTTCGCGAAGTTTACCGCAAAGTGTTGAAGAGGACCCGAATGAATCGATTCGCCACCGGAGACCGGTATAGAGCCATGATAACCGACTATTTTGTTCCCGAATTGGATGACATGAATGTGGATGAGTTGTGGTTCCAACAAGACGGCGCTACATGCCACACAGCGCACGTCACAATCGATTTATTGAAGGAAACATTCGATGAGCGCATAATTTCGCGGAATGGACCTGTCAATTGGCCACCAAGATCGTGTGATTTGACACCATTGGATTATTTTCTTTGGGGATATGTGAAGTCGCTCGTCTACGCCAACAAACCAGAAACGTTAGGGGACTTGGAAGCCAACATTCGTGGCGTTATTGCCAACATACGGCCCCATATGCTCGAAAAAGTGGTTGAAAATTGGACCTGTAGAATTGGCTTTATTCGAGCCAGCCGCGGCGGCCACATGCCCGAAATCATATTTAAACATTAATGGCATAAAATTATCCTTCCAATAAAGCCAAATTGATGGACACTAAAACGATTTTCTTGTGTTTTATTTCAATTCGAAGTTCTATACCTCTAAAAAAACACCCTGTATATACCTAAATTGAAAATAAAAATCAACAAAAAAAAATTAACAAATTATTATATATAAATGTACATAAGTATGTACAATATTATTTCATTGTAAATAAAACCTTTTCAGATTTCATATATCTAACGAAGCGCAATGTTTCTTTTATATGGAAAATTTTCTTTTAAAACATGTTTGAATGTACTGTGTGAATTTTGATATTCTATTTCATTTTTGTTTTGAAAGGATTGGTGTTACTACAACATTGTTCTATTGCAGTTTTGTTCTGTACTGCAGTATTCTTATCGTAAAATCAAAACACATATCTTTTGAAAGTTTTGTTTTACAATACACACACATTTTGAAATTAATGAGTGCTTCTAATCCTTTTTTAGGGCTTGTGTCACACTCTAGTACATATGAATATTTATACCTAAGAAAATAGTCACTTATTCTAAGGACAGAAATTGCGAAAAAAAAAATTAAAGAAATTCAATTTTAATAATTGCAAAGCAATTTATTTTATTTTGTTATATTTTGGAATATTTATGTACAAAAAACATCAGGAATAAACATTTTTATTATATAAATATTTTTTACTGAGAACTTACACAGAAAAAACTTCGTTTTGTATTCAATTGCCAAGTTCCGAAAATCAAATATTTTTTTTCGGAAATCGGACCTACAAGAGAATTCGTAAAACTAAATATAGTTCTTAAAAATTTGTTGGAATTAAAAAGTTTTTTTTCTTAATTGCAATAATTTACAATAAATTCATCAAAGCAAGTAAATAAAATAACTAGTCTTAAAAGCAGTTTCCAAAACATGTTTATTAAAATAAAAACTTACCTAAATTTTTTTCTGTGTCAGTCGATTTCAAACTGAAATGTTTACAGATTTAAAAAAAGCATTCAATCAAAAACTTAAATTAATACAGCTGGTAAAGCTTGGAACAAACTTATGAAATTACGTATATGTATGTATATGCACATGTTTATACATGTATATTTACATTTCAATTTAAGGGCTGTTATTACAACTTCGTTAGTTAAAAATCAGATTTTATCTGAGGTACATATGTAAAAAGTTTTCCATTATAACAATTTCAATTTAACCTAGAGAAAACTTTAACTTAAAGACAATTTTATCCCATCTGGTAAGTTAAATTAAATTTGTTATAACAAAAAACTTCTCACATGTCCTATAAAATCCTATTTTTATCTAATATTTGTTTTGTAATAATGGCCCTAAGTATGTTTTATTATTGTCAAATTTCTAGAATAAACTATGGCACTATGGTTGTGAATGTTTATAATTAAGTGCGATATGTAAAATATATTAAAAAAAATAGTTTTCATATTATACATGTTAATAAAAAATGTTTTTATTTTTAATAAATAAACTTTCAATAACATTTGTGTGTATTTCTAAAATTAGTAAAGTAATACAAATTAATTTTTAATTGCAGTAAATTTTATTGTACGCATATTTTTTTTAATTTTTCACGACATATTTTAGAATATCAAATTGATCAACATTTGCTCAATTCACAAGCCTTATTGCACCATTTGAAGTCGTATTTGACAATTTTAAATAACATACTTACTTATGTATGTATATCAAAACATGAAAATTTTTTGGAGAAGTTTTGTTTGTAATTAAAAACAAACAATTTAAAATTAGTGACGAATGTAAAATATGGATAAAAAAGCAATATCGTACTTTACTACGGAACGTTGGCTTTTTAAGAACTATTTAAGATCACTAAAATAAACAGTGAAAAAATGCAATTAAAACATTTAAGAACAAAGTCAAATAACTTCAAAATTATTATGGAGTGCACATACGGGTATGTTCTGCATTCCACGTAAAATTAAAACGAGTGAAATTCCCACATAGCATTGTTGCTATAATTACATGTTTCCAACAACAATCTTATGGCAATCCACATGTTTAAATTTCACGTGGAATGCAGAACATACCCGATAATGTAAAAATGCTCACTATTCCAGCAAGCACATTTTAAATTTGAAAATTTGTCGAATATTGCCTAGACGTACATATAGTATGTATCAAGGCGAATTCAGTATCAGGTGACCTTATCAGCCCGGCTGATTATCAGCTGTTGATACAAAATTGAGCAATTTGAACCAAAATGTCAAAATTTGCTCAGAAATCTTTTGACAGATTGGTTTTCTAGTATAGCAAACTACATGTGGTTTTTTGTGTTGTAAAATTGTTGTACTGATAAGGTCACCTGATACTGAATTCGCCTTGGTATGTATGTATGTATGTATGTATATTATACCACCCAAATTGCCGAAAGTATTTATTTTATTAGCTCCACAGGCAGTTTCAATTGTCATACAAAATCACATATGTGCAAAGTATGCACTAAAAGCATGCGAACCAGCCAGGCATATTGAACAGTTCACCGAAAAAATAACTTATCCTCACTATAAACACTTTTGGCGTCATAATGCTTATAACGCAAATTTTCCGACGTTTTCCGGAAAACTTGTTTGTAATCATTTTTGTTTAGAACAAATAGCACAATCTGGGGGCAAATCACCGCATTCGAAATCGAGTACTTTTTCTTCGAAATGTTGTTAACGTTGATCACGGCAATCGCTAACGAAACGTATCTACTCGAAGTTGCACTCGATTGGTAGTCTACTATCGAAAACTCTTAGCTTTTTGCCGCGAAACAAACCAAAGAAACAAAACAAAGGAAAAAGAAAGAAGTATGTAATCAAAATATAAGTATTTTCCGAATATTTTCGAACAATTTGTTACACGCCCCTTATATTTTGGAAGAAATTCTCTTCTGTGAAAATAAAGATCTAGTAGACACAAAAAAATACATCGTCAAGTTGGCATGGTCAGATGTACGCCCCGACTAGCTTTCTCAGGGCAGGAAAATTCATTGACCCGTATTAATTGTTGCGCGTGTAAGCATATAAAAAACTAAAACCCTCCATGCCGCTTCAACCCAAGAGCTTAGTATGTAAAATTGGAAAAAAACATTACTATAGTGCAATGTATGTACTTTGTATGACCAGATGTTTTGCCATACCAGGTACACTTAGCCCTCCCTTATGCCTTTGACAGTGTGAGTACCCTTATGTCACTGTCCCACAATATTGTCCCTCTCACCTCACCTTACCACATCTATCATCCAGCATACCTCAGTTAATCCTTTAGCAATTCATTTTTATCTTTTCTATCTTTATTTACAACAAAACTGAAATAATGATAGGAAATAAGCAAGTATAATTCATTTGTGCTAATTTAAATGTATACATTAATTTAAATTAAATTAAAATGGCCATTTGCATACGAAATGTACATAAGTACAAATTTTAAAATACACTATTTGTTTATATGTATATTATATTTGGGGGAAAAAAAATAAAGTTTAAATACTTTACACAGAAATAATTTTTATGTTTTACCAGTATTGAATGTCCAAATCCAAAAATCAAGTGGTTCACCACCGAAATGCACTATATAAATATATACATGTATATGTATATGTCAAATGAATATACATCAATATTCATACACTTGTGCGTAACGACAATAATGAAACCTACATCAGCTTCAAGACTCATAAAAGCGAAAAAAAAGTTCTGTGTATAATGATATAATATGTTCTATAATAGTACAAAAAAAAAATATACAATAATTGTACTTAGCTTAAAAGGATACAATTAATCAAATAATCGCCCTCTGCATGGAACGACGTTTCTAAATGCTGGCGGCAGAAAACTGATGACGGCTGCAGGAAACTGATGACGGCTGCAGGAAACTGATGACGGCGGCAAATAAATTTCGGCGACGTGCTTTGCGTTGGCTTTTCTCTTCTGCAATATTAATTGCTCTCATTTATGATTTTTGTAGGTTTTAACGTTTTTTTTTTTTTTTGGTTTTTGTTTCTCACTTGGTATTTTGTGTTTTCTCTATTCATATTTTGCGTAATTTAAGTTTTGAGTATATTTAGTTGCTTTTACTGTGTTTTTTTTTTGTCTTCCTATTTTTATTTATCGGTTCTTATTAGTTCTTTCTTTTCTAGGTACATGGGATTTTAAAAGTTTTCGTCGCTCATTTTGGAACAACCTTTAATTTTTAGTTATATATTTGTTGTTGTACATACACTGTCCAAATTTCAGACACGTAGCTTTTACCGTTCCTGAGAAAATAGCCTTCTCCCTAAAACGTGAAATATGTTTAATTATTAGAAAAAAAGTTAAAGTTGTCCAACCCTGGAAACGTTTTTTTAATATGTTAAATTTAATTTTTTTTTTAATTATAAATACCAATTTTATTCATACCGCAGTATAAAATAAGTTAATTTAATAAAAAAGTAATAAAAACTTGTTTTCGGTAGTTATTTTCTATGGGAAAAAGAGCTTGAGTTTTCCAGCTCTGAAACCGTCTGCTCGATTTTGCTGATTTTCAATAGCAAAATTTTTCGGAAAATTTCTGACACACCAGTCCAAGAACGAAGTCTCTAGCTCTCCTGGGAGCTTGGGAAAACCGTACAGACAGACGGACATCGCTTGTTCGTCTTCCCTATGCATAAGGATCCAGAATATATATACTTTATGTGTCGCTTATTAACATTGTAGAAATTACAAACGGAATGACAAACCTATATATACCCTTTTACCATTTTTTGGTAAAGGGTATAAAAAAACTTTTATGTGTCCGAAAAGTTGCTTTGTTCTTTGTTCGTTGCTTTTGTTTTTTCCTTTGTTATGTTTACTTACTTCGTACTATAGTGAAAATTTGTCAAAGTAAACTTTATGTGTCTAAACACATAAAGAGAGAAAAGAAAGAAAACATAAATCTAAAATGGATCCATCTGCAGACATACAATTGAAATAGTGAAAGCAAGCGTTGAGAGATCCTCTGCTTAGGAATGCAATTCCATAAGACTAGAGTTTTGTTCGCCATGTTCCACTTGATATTTCCTTTTTCCGAGTGTCGTGTTTGCTTTACTATGTAGTCAAATTCAGTGATAAGCAAATTAGCAAATATGAATAAATGAGAGATGAGAAATGAAAAAGTAAATCTTTGATCCCACAATATGATTATTTTGATACCCGTTTTAAATTAATATGAATAGCCGACCAACAGTGAAAAAAATGGAAGTCATTCTAGTGGAACTACATTTTCGTTGCTTCCAAAAAATCAATATTTTTAATTTGCCGAGAGTGAGGAAAAAACCATGTAGAAGCTTATTTTAGTCAAACAAAACCTTGTAACTCCTCCATAGTGTTAAAAAATACTGACCAGAATTAAAAAAAATATTTTTTTAAAGAAATTTATGAACTAATTTTATTTTAAAATTTAAAAATTATTTGCTTAAATTTTCATGAAAACACTGTTTCGGGCTTAAATTTGTATACAAAGAAACGAATTGTTAAAATAGGAAACTATTTACAATTTTTCCTAGATGAAAATATTATCATAGAACACAAAAAAGAGAATTTTTCTTAATATCGCTTCCAATTCAGTGACCAGGCATCGAAAAAGAGAACTTCTTGAAATGACAACCCTATGTAAAAATCATTAGATCGGATCGAAATTTTCACTACTTCCAGATCGCTAACTCTACATTTTCATGACTTTTTTGGAGTCTCTTTTTTTGCTGGGGTATGTATTTGAAAACGAATTAAAAAAGTTTTCCTCTCATCCGCGGGAGCGTTTCAAAAAAGCGCATCCGGAAAGCATACAATTTTATTATATTATTAATTAATTAATAATTATTAAATTAGTTTTTCTCAAACCAAATGTTGATTTATACTTTTGTTCCGGGTTTTCTCTCAAACTAAATGTTCCTTATAGGCTAAGTCCATTTTTAATTGTTAACTAATTCTATGTATACATTTAATTTTTTTAATACAGCACGATCTCCCATATATTCTCACATGGCTGCCTCGCTAACGGGTATATCCACCATTCGAGCTTTTGGCGCGCAACGTGTCTTAATAACTGAATTCGATAATCATCAAGATTTACACAGCTCAGCTTTTTTCTTGTTCATTTGCACTTCTAGAGCCTTTGGCTATTGGTTGGATTGTTTCTGTGTAATTTTCATAGCCATTATAACCTTGAGTTTCTTTGTATTTTCTCCCGAAAATGGCGGTGATGTGGGCTTAGCTATAACACAGGCCATGGGTATGACCGGTATGGTACAGTGGGGAATGCGGCAATCGGCTGAATTAGAAAATACTATGACCGCAGTAGAACGTGTTGTAGAGTATGATGATATAGAACCTGAAGGTGAACTAGAATCCAAAGAAGATAAAAAGCCACCAAAATCTTGGCCAGAAGATGGTAAAATTATATTCGATGAGCTAAGTTTGCGTTATTTTCCTGATCCTAAATCGGAGTATGTACTCAAATCGTTAAGTTTCGTGCTGAAATCATGCGAAAAAGTAGGAATTGTTGGTCGAACTGGTGCTGGTAAATCTTCGCTAATTAACGCTCTCTTCCGACTGTCCTATAATAGTGGAAGTATTATAATAGACAACCGTGATACAAGTGATATGGGTCTACACGATTTACGTAGTAAAATATCAATTATTCCCCAAGAACCTGTACTATTTTCGGGAACCATGCGTTATAACCTGGATCCATTTGATGAATATTCCGATACCAAATTGTGGGAAGCATTAGAAGAAGTAAGTAAACATTTATATGGATTATGAATAAACTTAAATATTAAACAATTATTAATTACTAATTTTAGGTTAAATTAAGAGAAGTTGTGTCCGACTTGCCTAATGGGCTACAAAGCAAAATTTCTGAAGGTGGTACTAACTTCAGTGTAGGCCAACGACAACTTGTTTGTTTAGCACGAGCGATATTGCGCGAAAATCGTATACTGGTGATGGATGAGGCAACGGCTAATGTTGATCCCCAGACAGACGCCTTAATTCAGACAACAATACGTAATAAATTCGAAAATTGTACTGTATTAACAATAGCCCATCGTTTGCATACTGTTATGGACTCGGATAAAGTTCTGGTTATGGATGCCGGCAAAGTTGTGGAATTTGGTTCGCCCTTTGAGCTGTTAACTGAAAGCGAAAAGGGAATTTTCCGAAGTATGGTCCAGCAGACGGGAAAATCAACATATGATAATTTATTTAAAGTTGCGCAAAAGGTAATCCTTAAAATGAGAGCACGTAAATTAAAAATAGTGTTAATATATAATGTTTCTTTTTCAGGCCCATGAAGACTCTTTAAGAGATAAAATGGAGTAATTTTTAGTAATTATGTGAGTAATGTTAAAACTTCCAGCATTGAGTACCTATTACCTATTGCTTTTTAATATTTGCGATTACTTAAATCAAGCCAACACGAAAAGACTAAAAGAATACAGGCCTTTATTTAATAGTTCAATTAACTATAAGGAAGTATTTATAATTCATTTTTGTGTAAGGTTATATTATTTTTTTGTAAGTGAATACAAAATGTTTAAAGTTACTTATGCCAATTATATTTTCATAAAATTATGTATGTATGTAAATAATATTTTCGTCCACAAATCTGCATATACATTTATATTATCTCTTTTATAAGGTATACTACATATATGTAAATTCGAATTAATTTTTTTGAACAAATCAATTTTTAAGTTAAATTTAAGTGCTAAAAGTTGAAGTAAATACTAGATACTATTACGTGCCTTTATATATTGTTTAATGTACATAATAAATGTCCATTGAAAAACAAATGAAAATAAAATAAACTGTCCGAAAGCGTTATTCAAATCTTAGCAAAAATAACGTGTTTTTATATCTGCACTGAACATACTCTATTTACCTTATGTTTATTACGAATGTGGCAACCATGGCTATTTTCTCACGAAAACAATAGATTCTTTCTTTTCCTTCTCATTTTTTGTGGTTTTGTTTTGCTTCACAATTTCTTTTTAGTTTATTCAAGTACACAATTTTCGTTTAAACCTTTTTATTTCGAGCACCTGAAAATTCTAGTTTTGCACCGTTTTTAAAACTTAAATAAATTAAAATTAAATTAAAATTATAAATAAAACTATTGGTAAAACAAATAGTTTTAAATCACATGTATTTATTTAAAAAAAAATAATTCAACAAAAATTAGTAAATTAGTGTTAAAATTAAACGAATCTACCCCCAAGGGGTTTGCTGTTATCATTTAGGAAAAACTTGGAAAATGTTATTATCAAAGGAAAATGTAAATGTACTACACGTGTGTGTTGGTGTGCTACTTAATGGCTTAAGCAGATAGTGCAAGAGTGTGTATTTTAAATGATTTGTGCGTATTTTAATTCGTTTACACATTTCTTTACATTCATATTGCAATTCATATAATTAAAAAAAGAAATAACCTAAAAGCTAAAAATTTACTGTTAATTTCCCAAAATGCCTGCTACATACTAGTATGTGTGTATGTACATTAATAAATATGGTTCTTTTAACGAAACAACAACAAACAAAATTATTGTTTGTCATTCACTACAGTTAAAACAACAACAATAAAAAATGAACGTAATTGTATTTCCTTTTGAATTCGTTTTTATTATGTCAATGTTTTCTTATGTTGTTTCTTCTCTTGTGCTTTGGAAATGAACGGAAATAGTTGACTTAGCGGAAAATTGGCAAACGGAAACAACTGGTGAATTAAACGTTTGCACAGTGTTTACATGCATGAAATTTTTGAGAAGTTTAGTTTAAAGTTAAGTTAGCTAGGTATGTGGCGGAAAAAGATCGTTTTGAAAACATGCGGTGAAAAAGTTTTTTAGTCGACTTCTAATATTTCAGCTTTAGTTTGGTTTATTTCATTTATATTGGGTGTTTTATCACAACTTTTCTCTTGGGCCTTATTTAATTTTTTGGGTTTTATTTCATTAGGGCTTATTTCATTACTTATTTGAGCGTTATTTCCTTGGGATTTATTTCATAGCGCCTTGATGTTCTTCCCAATTATTAAGAAGTCAACATCTAAATTATCATATAGCTTTTTCTTAAGAATTAAGGCAGTAGTTGAAACAAAAGCTGATTTCCGTAACCATTATACGAAATTTTTTCCATTATCAATGTAGTTTAAGTCATGGTAAAATTATAACAGGTACATACACAAATGCTAAACACTATTGCCAAGAAACACAACTGAAACAAATGTCTTGCCAACAGTGTTGTTTTAGATTATTTCGCTGTAGTAAGGCATTTGAAAAATTTTTCATATCTTAAAAGGTCTTATAAATGGTCTTGTGCAGTACTTTATTCTGAATAAAATTATTACAGAGTTGTCAATGAACTTACACATTAGTGTGAAAGAGAAGAAAATTACACTCCACATTATTTGTGTAAGTTAAAATTAAAAAATAAAGAACCCGAAATAGAATTACACACAGATTATACAAGAATTTAATTACATGGCCTGCACATATTAGTACAAATTACACACTGTCTAACTAAAAAAGGCATTTGTTTCTGACAATTAATCGGTTGATTAATGTACCAACAAAACTCATGTGTTTTTTGGTGTTGTTATTTTGTTGTAGTCGTGCAAGTACCTAGTATTATTTTACAATGGTTTAAGTATTAAGTTTTTTTACAGATTCAGTAACATACAGCTATGATTTAGTCGAAAGCTGAAGAACGGCGTACATATCGCTCATTTACTTTAATAGTGTCATATCTCAAAAAATAGGTTTTTTAAATTTAAATGCAGAGTAATGTAATTTTACAACTTCACGTTTTTTGTAAAACTAGTTTTTTTAGTTGTGACACTTCCAGAAAAAATCATCAGTTCGTGCCATAACCGGCAAAAAAAGGTTAAGCGACATAATTTTCGAAATTAATTTTTTGACCAAAATCGTAAATAATCAATTTTTCGTAAAAAAACATATCCAAAAAATTTGTGGTTTTAGCTTGTTTTTCAATCAGTTCCGTCGCACAGTGGTTCTCAAAGAAAAAAAGTTGTAATAAATAACGGGCCTTATTACGAGTGTCGCATTTCGACTACGACTACGACGGTTTTGTACTAAATTAAAGAAAAAATTTTGCAATTTTGTTTGCGTCGTTATTTTTTATTGAATCACAAAGTACATATGATAGAATTATTTATGGCATAACACATCAGAAAATGGCCCCACAGCTTTGTATGCTCATACGCACTTGTTTATTGAAATTTATAATGACCATTTTACATAAATACGGCGTGAATGTCCTCCTTTAATGCACGGGACGTGCGATTTCAAATAACCCTATAAAAATATAGTGGTGTGAAATCATATGATATGTGGGGCCAAATCTAATCACCGAAACGAGCGAGTACACGACCTGTAAATGTCTCACGCAGTAATTGAATTATTTCACGGGGTCGCAGTATCGATCACTGCTAGACCAGCGTCATCGTCAAAAAAGTATGATCTAATTATGCCTGCAGCCCAAAATCCCCACCAAACCTCTACACTTTGTAGATGCATTTCCATTCGACAATCACATCTGGGTTCTCAGAACCCCAAAAGCAGCAATTGGGCAATCAAAATGAGCATTAACGGGAAAATGTGCTTCATCGCTTAGTATGATTTTGCTCGTAAAATCAGCATCCATTTGTTGATGTTCAATAATCCATTCAACGAACTCTCTTCGCTGTGCATGGTCATTAATCGTGGCTACATTTACTAACCCTAAAATGTCAGCTGTCGAATTGTTTTTTAGGATTGCCTACACTACTGCACAAATTGCAACAAATTCAAGTATTGCGTTAATTTTGGGACACCTTCTGATTCAAGAAAATTTATTTTATTATACTTTTGACGAAAATGCATCCGTGGTCTTATATTTGTTTCAAAAATTAAAAAAAAGCAATAACAACTCATCATGTCAGAGCTGCATTTTGCACAAAAGTATTAATACTTGTATAATAGTCTGAACGGGCCTTAAATAGTTATTTGGAAATACCTCGACTGATTTGATGATGCTTTATTATGAATAATGTTTGCTGAACTTTCGATAAGCAACTAATTTATATTTCTCAGTAGCATAGTATCGGAAGTAAAATTTTTACAAGTTTTTAGTGCATGTTGACAAAATATTTGTAATTAATCAACGGTGTAGAAACTAAGAAAATCTGTCAATACGATTTTTGTAACGTGTAAAATAATTACAGCTTTATGTGAATTTGAATAGTGACTTTGGCAACACTAATTTTATCCCAACAAGTAAACCGTACACTATCAGTAATTACTGTTGTTTTACGATCATGTACATTTAGGCGTCAGAGTTAGAAAATCGCCGATAAGAGAAAACTCACAGCCTTGTACAAGAACCAAAAAATTATGAAATAAAGAGTCACACAACTCAAATTATTACTATGCACAATTTGATTTTATGCCAACCAGTGTTGCCATTGAAAAAAAGAATTTCTGGGTATTTTGAAAATTTTATCAAATCGTATTATATCTTTAATTTTTAAACATCCGAAAAAATTATATTCGTTATTTTGAAAATAAAACTGAACTAATCTCATTCCAATAATATAACTGCTACATAGAGTCTTATGTTGATTCATCATAAAAATGGGCGGAATATAATGGAGGTGATATCTTTGATATCTTTTTTGTATAGTGTAATATGTATCTTTATTTATTATAAAATTCTAAAAGTCGCCTCTGGTGCCACCCATCGATTTTATACAATATCCAATTATTTTAAATTTCAAGAATATATGTAAGTTCGCTGATAACAAAACAGCACTGATTTGGAAATTAAATTTTACCTCCTTAACGGCCATTTTCACAATGTATAATTAAAATCTAACAGCGACCTTAACGGCAAGTTTTGTATGAAGAACTTTCAGTTGAAGCTAATGTTAACTATTAATCATACTGTAAGAGAAGCCAAATAATGGTGGAGCTGGAACACATTGGAGAAGCTTTCAAATATTTTCTACAATATACATATATACATGCATTTTAAATTGTATATACGATTTTAATGATATCCAGATTTTTTTGTTGTATTTTTCTCTTTAAATTTTAAATGTTTAAAAAATTTTGGGCGATTTTTCATGTTAAAAATTACATAAAACTTGTATGAAAAAATTTTTTGGCGATTTGGTTTTGGTCGATTTTTCGTGGAGCCAATAATTGCTATCAAATCTGGTGGGAAAAGTTTAACAACGGCAACGCTATTATTAACTTACCGACCACTCCCGCCGTCTTCTCATTGCATTTGATTTTTTAAACAGAAAAATAATTGCTTAAAACAAAACATTAGGCAGAGTAAAGTTAACACTACAAGTATTCAGTTGTTGGCGCGGTTTGACATAAATCACATGGTATTATTTAATTATTAAATGTAAAGTTTTCTTCGTTGATGTTTCGTTTTTAGAAATTGTGCGTACAAAATCTACTTGTAATCATGAATTATCGTAATGAAATTTAATATAAAAAATGGCATACAATAAAAATGTTGTAAATTTTCAAACAGCAGTAAAAATAACGCAAACACCGTGACAAAGCAAAAAACCGAAACTACTATAAATAATAAAACGTCTTGTGTATTTAATTATGTGATCGTGTTGGTGTGCAAATTGTTGAATATAGCTGTTTTTTTTTGCAAAGTATCCCCAAATTTAAATTTCAACTTCTTGGAGAAATTTCATTAAGGAAACTATTGTTTTCTGTTTTGAATTAAAAAATACAGAATTTAAATATGTATATAGTTGTTTTCTTCTCTATCGTACTTACATACATACTCGTAAATAACGAACTAATACGCACAAAAGTTTTGTTTACACACATGATGCATGGTCAGCAAGTGTATAGAAAGAACGTAAGGAACGTTCAAGAAATCTATGTAGATCATATTATATCCTTTATATAACAAATTGGACAAAGACGATTTAATTTTTCAAGTGTATGACCGCTATAAAATATTTATGTAGTTAATATAATCTCGATTTATTTTTAGGTGCATTCAAAATTTTTAATTTTTGAGATATGAATAGATGCAATAAAAAAGCGATAAGTAATTAATTTCAATGTATGTACATATGTATGCATATGGTATATAACATCAAATTTTAAACCAACAATAGATTTTAAATTAAGTCTAGTCAAGAAAGGAATAGCTCTCGCCGATGACCTGTACCCATTAGAACCATGCATTTTGTTCATACGAGTATAAAAACTTTCACAGAAAAGAGTAAAGAAATCATTAAAAAACAAAAGATTCCAGTAAAATAACTTTTTCGCAAAAAAGTTAACAAGTTCTGGATCTTATTCTCCGAAAGTGTTGTTAAATCTGCTCATTCCCACATATTTTAGTTCGATTATGAAATTCCACGATTATGAAATTTCACTTTTTGATACTGGGTCCAAATAATGATTCAGAGTAAACGCAAAACGTTGTTTGTTAGTTCATTTAAATGGGCACAAAATTTGATTTTATTACTTCTATGGAGTTCAGCATATTATATTAAGTCAACAGAAGATGAGGTTTCATTTCCAAAATGTAAACATGTTGGTGGGCTTAATCTTATTTTGTATTTTAATATTTTTTATTTATTTAGTTTTTTTAGTGGCTATATGAAATAATGCCCAAAACAAATCCGCAAAGGAATAATTGTAATAATAATATAAATAAAATAAATGTGCGAAAAATTTTGGAAGTCATTGCACTACTAATTAAATTCCAAATTTTAAAAAGCAATTCTTGGGAGGATAAAGATAATTAAAAAGCTTTTATTTATTAACCCTGGCCAAAAAAAGGGGTGTTATAAGTTTGTAGTGTGTGTCTGTGGATCTGTCTATCTGTGTGTCTGTACAAGTAATCGTAACGACCAAACGGCTGGGCCGATTTTAATTTAGTTTTTTTTTGTTTCAAATGTGACTTAATCGAGAGTGTTCTTTGCTGTGTTTTTTTTTAATTTTAATTTTCGTTATTTATTGATTTATTTCCATTTAGACTTGAAAAATAAAATAGCAAAAAAAAAAATAAAACATAATGGGCACCCTATATTGACAATATTAATATTTATCAATAATACAAAATAATAACAAAAATTAAAAATGTTAAAAACCCCCGAATATATGTATCTAGAAAATATGTGATATATTGTACCGATTTTCTTCAAACATAGCTAAGAACCCTTTCGATCAAGTCACCTTTCAAACACAAAAAATTAAATCAAAATCGATCCAGCCGTTTGGCCTGTACGTCGACACCGACAGATACACAGATACACAGACACACACTACAAACTTCCCGCCTAACAAAATGTTTCGACTTTTTCTGAAGTCAGACTTGTCGTACCGATTTCGTTAAGACATTTCGGTAGTTTCTCTGAACAATTGTTTAATAAAAATTTTAAAAACAATAAAACTTTGATTTCTAAGTACATAAGTAAAAATCTGTGAAAATTTTTGTTTTATATATACATATGTATGTATATACATACATATAATAAATAATAATTGTAATAAATATTAAAAAATGTAAGTATGTGCAAATTATTTCGGCAAGTACAGCAACATAACGGTGAAGCGGTAATATGCTGTACAAACAAAAAGAAATTGTACCTACATGTCGTTACGAATTCGTACCGACATATCGTATCGATTTCGTACCTACAGATCGTTACGAAGTCGTGTCAACCATTTAATGCAAAAAATTTAACGATTTCGGTAATATTTCAGTTGCGAAATCGGAAGATTTTGCTGACTAGTCGTTACAAATTCTTTACGAATTCGAAGCATTTTGTTTGATGGGTCATAACACCCCTTTTTTTAGTCGGGGGTTAAGAAAGAAAATAATTAAAATTAGACAAGTTAATCTTTAATAACAATGAGGCAATTCCGAACGCCACAACGTGTATCTTGCTAGAGTCTAGCAGCTAGACCATAAAATCCACCATATATTTTGTTGTTTTAAATTATAGAATTAAAGTTTTGAAGTTGAAATGCATACAATAGGTCTGTTCATTTACTTTCCTTGCAGAGAAACTTGCGACGATAGAGTTAGGCAGAAATGTAAAAAATTACTCTCCAAGATACTAAAAAGTAAATGAACGCTTTTCTTGTAAAAACTTGCAAGTAAATTTTATTCATATCAGAACGATGGAGGGAAATGATACAATTGTACTTTTTCTGTTGTATTTTGTTTGATAATGTTTCAAATAATTTTTTTTTTAATTTACATTAAATATTAACGGTCTAATGATAAAAAAATATTTTAGGTTTATTACAGGTTTGACAAATTTCCCATAGAAATATGTCAAATAAGCGCTTAATAAACCTGAAATATTTTTTATGAATAAGGCAGTATGCATGAAAAATAGACGATGTATAGTGTTTTTAGTTTTTTGCATATGGAATGAACGATTTATAGTTCATTAAATTTTTTCATAAAAAATTGAAAAATTGACGATGTATAGTCCATTAAATTTTTTCCATAAAAAATTTTATTTATAAAAAATGGATGATGTATATTTTATTAAATTCTTTGCACGAAATATAGACGACGTATATAGTCCATTTAAGTTTTTGTATGCGAAATGGACAATTTATAGCCCATTAATGTTTTTCATAAAAATTTAAAAAATCAACCATGTATAGCCCATTACATTTTGTATCTATAGCCCATTTAATGTTTTTGCATGAAAAATTTACGATGTATAGTGTTTTTAGTTTTATAGTTTTATAGTTCATTGAATTTTTTCATAAAAATTTGAAAAATTGACGAAGTATAGTCCATTAAATTTTTATCATAAAAAATTTTTTTTCATAAAAATTGGATGATTATATTTCATTAAATTCTTTGCACGAAATATAGACGACGTATATAGTCCATTTAAGTTTTTGTATACGAAATGGACAATTTATAGCCCATTAATGTTTTTCATAAAAATTTAAAAAATCAACCATGTATAGCCCATTATATTTTGTATCTATAGCCCATTTAATGTTTTTGCATGAAAAATAGACGATGTATAGTGTTTTTAGTTTTTTGCATATGAAATGAACGATTTATAGTTCATTAAATTTTTTCATAAAAATTTTAAAAATTGACGATTTAATTAACGATGCATTAAATTTTTTTCATACAAAATTTTTTTCATAAAAAATGGATGATGTATATTTTATTAAATTCTTTGCACGAAATATAGACGACGTATATAGTCCATTTAAGTTTTTGTATGCGAAATGGACAATTTATCGCCCATTAATATTTTTCATAAAAATTTTAAAAATCAACCATGTATAGCCCATTATATTTTGTATCTATAGCCCATTTAATGTTTTTGCATGAAAAATAGACGATGTATAGTGTTTTTAGTTTTTTGCATATGAAATGAACGATTTATAGTTCATTAAATTTTTTCATAAAAATTTTAAAAATTGACGAAGTATAGTCCATTAAATTTTTTTCATAAAAAATTTTTTTCATAAAAAATGGATGATGTATATTTCATTAAATTCCTTGCACGAAATATAGAGGACGTATATAGTCCATTTAAGTTTTTGTATACGAAATGGACAATTTATATCCCATTAATATTTTTCATAAAAATTTAAAAAATCAACCATGTATAGCCCATTATATTTTGTATCTATAGCCCATTTAATGTTTTTGCATGAAAAATAGACGATGTATAGTGTTTTTAGTTTTTTGCATATGAAATGAACGATTTATAGTTCATTAAATTTTTTCATAAAAATTTTAAAAATTGACAAAGTATAGTCCATTAAATTTTTTTCATAAAAAATTTTTTTTCATAAAAATTGGATGATGTATATTTCATTAAATTTTTTGCACGAAATATAGACGACGTATATAGTCCATTTAAGTTTTTGTGTACGAAATGGACAATTTATAGCCTATTAATGTTTTTCATAAAAATTTAAAAAATCAACCATGTATAGCCCATTATATTTTGTATCTATAGCCCATTTAATGTTTTTGCATGAAAAATAGACGATGTATAGTTTTTTAAGTTTTTTGCATATGAAATGAACGATTTATAGTCCATTAAATTTTTTTCATAAAAGATGGATGATGTATATTTCATTAAATTTCTTGCACGAAATATAGACGACGTATATAGTCCATTTAAGTTTTTGTATACGAAATGGACAATTTATATCCCATTAATATTTTTCATAAAAATTTAAAAAATCAACCATGTATGTATAGCCCATTATATTTTGTATCTATAGCCCATTTAATTTTTTTGCATGAAAAATAGACGGTGTATAGTGTTTTTAGTTTTTTGCATATGAAATGAACGATTTACTTTACGCAGTTTAATATTTTTATGATTTTTTTTTGTATTTTTTTAATTTTATTCTATCAACAAAAACAAAAATGCAACTATCCACCTCTGTTCAGATATGATAAACGAACAAAATTCTTTAAAAAAAAATTACATTTATGTGGCGTATGCCCGTTATTTCTAATAACAGGTAACCTACCAAAGGTTTTTACCTACAAGTTTGCCTTATAAAATTTTACTTACACAATAGATATCTGTCGGTAAAAAAAAACGGAAATTAATGAAAGAAAAACACTAAATTAATTATTTTTTCATACGTATACATATTTTTTAAATAAAGAAATGCAAATTTTTCAGTATTCTTTTTCAGATATTTTTCAAATAATTAGTTTGAACATAAAACACAGAACAGCTGTCTTCATAATTTTTGCAAGTAAAAATTTTACTTGTAATAATTTGTAAGTTTTTATTAGTCTCTAAATTTTTTCTCTCCTTTGGCACTCTCTCCTTGCACATTTTTGAGTTAATGGACACTTCAGTAACAATTGTTACAAATCCGTAACAATTTTTAGTAAATGAACAAACCTAATATGTCAATCAGTTTGAATTGACTCTAATATAAAATTTAGCACAAAAAAAAAAAAATTAAAAAAAAAATTATAATAAAAGTGTAGCAAGAAAATGAAAAATAGCTATTTATAATATATATGTAGTTTTTCCTCTTAACTCCTAGGAGGAGCATAATATAATTACACTATTTATTAACTTTAGTTTTCTTAATGACAATAACAAAGTCTATAAGTCCAAGAAATTTATTACATAAGCGTGACAATAATAATTTAGGGTCTTATGCAAAAAAAAACTTAACAACGCTTTGCAAAGCAATGTTAAGTAAAGTTGAATTCTAAAAAAATTATTATATCAAATTTCTAAAGTAGGTCCCCACGTTTATTAAAACTACTTTAAGTTGATATTATGAAAATGTGTATTTTGTACCTCAAATATTTTTGTTAATATAACACATATTGATTCATGTTACATCTGAAAATGAAGCTAGAAGTGTGAGCTCTTAGCTTAGATTTACTATTTCTGTCAACTAATTCAAAATACATCGGAAAATCCATAAAAAATATTAAAATAAATACAATTATACGAAAATGTTTTAGTGATGTACATACAACCAAAACAAAACGAAAAAAGCTGGATATTCAAATACTTATTTCATTCAAATAAAAGAAATTGTGACAATTCTTCTTTGTTCCTCACATTTGTTTTACGTATACTTCATAGAAATGTTTATCTGTTTTCCTTTCTATGTCAGAAGCTCATATTCAAATTATGTTGCTTTACTTCAAGAAAATACAGCTATTTATGGCTCGATTATGGATGGCAACCGAACTTCAGTTTCCGAGTTAATTAGCAAAGCAACTGAAACTAAAATTGGTATTATGTATGGCAACTTCCTCCAGTTGCCAAAAAGTTATCGAAAATACGATTATGACTGATTGGCAACTGAAATTAATGTGAATCAAAATGCAAAATATAAGAAATACAAGTGCTTAAAGCAAAATCATTAAGTAAAAGTGCTTAAAAAATACTTAAAAGTTATTAGTTAAGTGGAATTAATTGCTGATGAAGAGAAGGAAATGCAAAATGTTAAATCTATTAGACGGCCTAAAATAGGTTTTAACAATCTGTTTTAACTTTAAATCATATTTTATTTTTAATATGCAAAGAAGAAACTCAAGAATAAAAATAATATAGCACATAATTTTTAATTTTTTCACTTTTTACTATGCAGCAACTACAAATTTGTGGTTGCCAATATGGCAACCGAAATTACCAGCTGTTAGATGCCAGTTGCCATCCGTAATACAATTTCGGCAACTAGCAACGTAACTACAGTTCGGTTGCCATCCATAATCGAGCTATTAATAAAATAAGAAAATATTTGAATACCCGAATGAAATTCTGTTTAATTTTGTACATCATAAACTGTGAAGTGGTTGTTGAACACGGTGGTGTTACCAGTATTTATTATTAAATAAAAAATTAATTGAAGTTGTGTTTTGCATAGAATTTCTAAACAAAGCAATGTTAGCGTTAAAGTGCTTGTCAACTAATATGAACTTTAAAGCTAAAGTAAAATTATTTTTTTGTATAAGGGGGTTAAATATTAGTCGATTAATAAGAAAGGTATATAAAATACAAGAATTATGCGGTGATAGATAAACGACCCGGTTCTGTAAACCGAATTCTCGTTTTCAAAATATTAATAATGGTCCTGCAGACGTGTTTTAAATCATACAAGATAATTTTCTTTCAGATATGATGTTTGGGAATCTATAAAATAAAATTATTTTAAAAAATCTAAATCTAAACAAATATTTATATTGTCGGAGTTAGTTTTCTAAAATCGTGCGGTTTCAAATCGATCGGTTTACAGAACAGAGCCGAAAGTCTTGACATAATATATTCCCTAAGGGCTTTCATGAAATTCTGTTTTTCGACAATCAGTCTTAAGTTTGTGTGCAATGAGTTCCAAAGTTTTATGGCATTGATTAAAAAAATATATGCTTGTATTTAAATAATTATGCTCTGGTGGTATTAACGTAACACCCCTGGATGAACCACCAAGTGACATTTTGTTAAACAAGTACACCGGTGATTTGATATTTATTAGTCTGTAGTAGGTAGTCCACTATGTCACAACCAATAATCATAGTCCTACAGCACGAGGTACTTCTGAATCTGTGAATACCATATAAATACATATCGCGTAACATTGTTAAAGGAGACTTGTAACTTATGGAATGAGTACGAATCTCATTTGCCATACACCTCAGCAGAGCTAGCGACACTAGGTAAAATTAGTTGTGATACATGGACGTTTCTTAAGCTCAGTCGGTGTATTGCGTAGTGTTAGATACACGTTGCTTATCATATTATTAATGTGGACACAGCATTATAAGGAGGAGTTTATGTGAAATCCGAGATATTTGACGTTTTGTACTTAAACAATAGGATAGTCATCGTGAGGCCCGGGCCTAGGTTGGCATGGCTTTGGGGACAGCAAAATATTAAGAACCATAAAAACTAACATTTTAAATAGTTCGAAATTATAATTTTTGGGATTTACTTTTTCTTTATACATATCAATGAAAATGCGTTAATTTATCGGTGCAATGTAAATTTTTTTTATATGATAGTATGCTAAAGCGCTTGAGTAGACCATTGTGAATTTTTAAGATTTAACGACAGTTCGGGTAAGTGTATTTTGCATGTTTATTTACGAAACCAGAGCATATACGTATGTAAACTCCAGTTAAGAGGTATTGAGAAACAGCGTTTAAAAACTTCGGATTTGTGCAATTGCTTTTGCCGCAGTCAAAGCAAACGCATAAAACTAAAACCTATACACAACGGAGAGTTTCAGCATTTGACATGTTCAAACAGTTGACGGATTGACTGACTGCTCCTTTAAATAAATTGGCACAGTGTAATTTATATATTTATAAATTGCATATTTAGTTTTAAAAATTCATAGAGCAAAAAGGTCGGCATATCTCACGGTGCCTAAGGCGATATCAAACATAAATCCGCCACTGAGAGTCAGCAAGGCTAACAATAAGAAGCTGGTTAAAATGGAGTCCGTTCTTACTGATGGTAATAAAATCGATTTTTCTGGATTCAGTGTGAGGTTATTCGCTTTAGCCCACATACCGATATATTTAAGATCTTCATTAAGTTTATAACACAAATCATCCACAAGACCAATAGGTCTGGATATATACAGTTGAATATCATCAGCGTGCGCATGAATGCTAATCGACTTAACGAGTTTAAATATATCATTGACATAGATACTAAAAAGTAAAGATCCAAGAACTGAGCCTAGTGGAACCTCAGTATTCACACCCTTAAAGCATAACTCGTTTAAACCAACAACCACTTTTTGCAAACGTTCAAATCACCCATCGCCGGTCTGATATCATCATGTAATTTTAGTACTGTAGTAGTATACTTATGGCTCTAAAGTCACTAGAGGCAGTCGGAGAGGTTGTTTTTGCTACCGGTATGATTCTACCTGTACTCGTACTACCGAACCCATGTTATCTACTAGAGTGGACGAATTTTTAGATGCGATATAACAGAATTTACTAATAGCATTCTTACTTGTTTTACTAAAATGTTAGTGTGTATATATTTTTCCACATCACTGTGCTTATTTAGATTAAATATCAGTATATTTTCTTTTAAAGGTTTCCAATGGGGATAAATAAAGCACACATTTATATCACTAATAATAAATTTCTTTTTGTCTTATCTACTAAAAAGTGCTTGACTGTGAACTGTTTGATATAAAATGATTTTACGTGCTAAATCATTCGTATAAATACTTCATGTTTTCGACATGTGTGCATACTCGTGTAATTAATCAATGTTAATATTTTATTTCAATGTACATATTTCAATGATGCTTAAACAGTAACGGCCCTATGTATAAGCAAAAATTGGCATGAATTTAGCATAAGTGGCAAAATTGAACATGAGCTTAAAGAGTATTGCAATGAAACTTCACATTAAAAATCATGCTAGGACCTAGAGGTGGGTTAAAATTAGGTAATGCTACCGTTTTTAATGTCAAATTGTACGGAGGAATTCGATAACACCTAAGTCAATTTCGTCACTTATGCTAACTTCATGCCAATTTTTGCTTATACATAGGGCCGTAACATTTTCGAATTTTCGACAGCGACAATTTTCCCCCGATTAAAGAAAACAACTACATACGAGTATGTACATATGGATATTACTTAAACAAGGACAAATTGTTGCAACCTGAAATTCGATTATGATTTATGTACGTTGATACATAATCAAGGTGCATATTAGTTAATACTGAAATAAATCGTTCGGTTATAGAAATACTTTTATTGCATTTTGTGGAAGCCTAAGTACTCTATTTTTATAATGCTGTATAAATATTAAGTTTGAATTGTAAATATTATTTTTACATCACTTCTTCTATTATTTTGAAATAATATTTTTGTGTGTAAATCGTTTTTCATCACATATCTGATTTTCTAACACTTGAGAGCTTGGAATAGAAAAATATTTTATTACTTTATTTTCAGTATGTTATCTATACAATTAACAAATACAGTAGAATCTCTCTTGAGCGGACACCGAAAGGACCATTGAAATGTGTCCGCACAAGGGGGTTGTCCGCTCAAGAGAAAGCAGTGCTTTGCTTATGGAGATGTCGGGACCTGTCCAAAGTGTCCGTCTAAAGGGGGTGTCCGCCTATAGGAAGTGTCCGTTAAGGGACATTCCACTGTATTTCACTTGAATTCAAATGGAAGAAAATTTTCCTTTAGATTGCGTTTTTTGTCGACAAATTTAAATTTTTATTATTCTTTTAAATTAAATATAACATTTAGCAGCTTATCATGAAAGTGGGGGTTGCACATCAAAAGCAGAGAAAACGATCCACACCATATTCTTGCTATCAAATTTTTTAACTTCGGTTAAGTCAAATAAATATTTCCTTTATTTCAAATTAATTCAAGCTCATTCCCGTGTATATTAAGTAAAAACAAATGTGATTATCTAACATGAAGTAAAATATTACATAGAATTATTTAAATAAAAGTAGTGTATTAAAGTATAACTACGAGTTTAACACAAATAAAGTATTTAAATAAAACAAATCGGACAAGTGTTATCGGGAAATAATCAATAAAAATTAATTCCCAATTCTGTATTTTAATTATTTCTTTTAAAAATATATCTTGCAGTTTATTTTTTTATTTGATGTAAAAAAGTGAAGAAAAACAAAACATAAATCAAAATTTTATACGACTATTATATTAAGCTGCCAAATATACTGCCAAAATGCAGTCTTTTAAAGCGGATGAATTGCCAGAAAATCCGCGGGAGACCGCAAATCCCTTATCAGCATTAATGTTTTGGTAAGTATACACATTTTATCCATCTCCAATACATAAAAATAAACATACGTAACCACTCACATGAAACCACATATGAACATTTCCATAGCCAGAGCCGTTACTGTTCATACGCTTTTGAACTAAAAAAATACGTGTGGAACTCGGGGACTGCCGCGGTAAAGCGGAATTGTCTGTTTGTCTGTGTTTATCATTTTTTGTCAACTACGATTGCTCTTAAGCAGTGTTGTCAGATATGGCGATATCTCGCCAAACGTGGCGGCAAAATTTTGTTTTTGGCGATGAAAATTTTGAAATGGCGATTGGCGATTTATTTGGTGATATGTGAGCTCCTTGGCGATATTTTTGGCTATATTTTTACGATTTCAATAAAATAGAATAATGTTAAGAATGTGAAATTTTTTAAGGAAATTTCTCTACAACTTAAAATATTTCGTGCAAAAAAATCTAAATGTGTGACTCTTTATCTCAAACAAATTTTTCTGAAATTCAAGAAGTTTTAAAAAATTGGACCACAAAATCTGATTTGGTGTTTCTGAAACACAGTGGGGAAAACTTTATTTTATAAGTTATAACCAACATTTGTATAATGAAGCAACAAAAAGCCTGCACGAGTTCTCGCCTAGAGTTTATGAATACGACAATGCTGCTGGTATTTACCACTTCAATGATGTGATATGTTTACTTAAACACACAATTAAGTAAATGTTAATTCAGTTTTATCACAAGATTTAAGTAATAATTATTATCTTGGTGTTCAAGTTAAATTTGTCGGATTGATCTTTTATTTTATTTTTTGTACGCCAGTTAGTGGCCTGCGTAAGCAGTCTTGAAATGTAAATACGTCATGTTTTTTAAATGTATTCTCTTGGCATGTATTATACTAAGCCAATAATAAATGCTGTCGTACTATAAACGAAGCACGATGGTTGTATTGCGATGTCGAGAAGACATCTTGTTTAATCAAACAATGAAAATAAGTACTTTTTATACATGTATGCTTGTTATTTTGCATATTGTACGTTTGGGTGTGTGTGTGTAAGATTTAGATGGTAAGCTATTATGTTTGTGTTTAAGGGAGGATTTTAAAGCAAGCGCACACAACTCATGTAAATGCATGTGTGCGTTTGTATGTGCGCAGAAAAATAAGAGAACATACACAAATTATAAAGGTATGAATGTATGTACATGCATGACGTTAGTATACGCGTCAATGAGAGAAAAAAGCACAAGCACCACAAATTCTTCAGTCACGAACTATTTTCTTCTTTACTCTTATACCTGCAATAAGTTAAACAAGTGTATTGCCGAACACGTTGTTTAGCGTTTGTTTCAGAAGATTTCACTGTAGTAAAGTATTTGAAATTGCCCTCATGTCTTAAAAGTTCTTATAAAACATCTTTTGCAGGTCTTTAACGCCAGTTAATGTACACACTTTTCTTAATTTTTTTAAATAACATAATTATTATGTTTTGTGATAGACGTTACCTACTGAATTTAAAATTTAATAATATTTGTAATGTAATTGCAAAACAAAAAATATTTTTGTAGCTATAATATAATGTTTTATTAAATTGGCGATATTTGTCGATATTCGCCAGTCATTTGGCGAGGAGGCTGAAAACAAAATCTGACAACACTGCTCTTATGTACGCCATATTGTGTTTTCCTACATGTAAAAATCTGTTCTGGCAATACTGTATGTTAATGAAATCAATAGCATACTTGAGGGGTTAACTCGGCGATTTAAATAAAAATAGGTTTAGGTTTTTATTTTCGTTATGGTATTTCTTGATTCTGTCGATACCCTCAAAGCCTGCGATAATAGCTATGCAATAGCTTAAAAACAAAATAATACATATTACTTTAAATAATTGCTAAACCAAGGCTTAGCAAAAATAATATTTCTTATAAACCTTTCAGTTTTATTATTAAAAACAAAACCGTTTTCTTGAATTACCCATGTCCCTCATTTACTTCAATAGTGTCAAAACTCAAAACATCGTTTTTTGAGTTAATAATGCAAAATAGTTCGGCATTTCGTATTTATCTTGTGTAAAAATTTCACATAAATAGCCTGTACTATCACCTCCTGAGAGAAGAATATTTTTTCATGTCTTCATTGAGTTGTATGCGAATTTAAAATTTAAAACGCGTTTTCTGCAAAACTGGTTTTCTTAGTTGTGACACTATTGAAGTAAAGGAGCGATATGTGTTCTTTACATCCGAGAAGCAGAGTATGTACATTGTACACATATAAGTATGTTCAGCAACTTTGTAGAAAATATTAAGTATACTGCAAGGTAAAGAGTTTTAGTGAAAATTCGTAATAGGAGAAAAGGGAAAAGTGAAAAGCTAGCGCGATAAGTTGTACGAATTAGCTAAACGGAGAAATTTAAATACATGTAAACGAAAAATTTGATTCGGAAATTTTCTCATGTGGAATTCATGATAATGCTATATAAAGAAAATATTGCTGCAGTTTGTTCCAATGCATTGTTTGAAATCCATAATTTTTTATTGTTTTTGTATACTTTTATCTAATTTATCTTTATTTCGAAAAATAGCAAACAGTAGTGCTTAAGCATAATGTTTTCCGCCGCAACTGCCAAAACATACCCAGCAAAAAATTTCAAAAAAGGAATGATTATGTGGTATAGAGTTTAATTATGGGTCTAATTATTCATTCCGTTACGCGATTGCGGAAAGCATTTTTGATGCGGAAGCAAAATTTACAATCATTCATTCCGTTGCTGTGGTATTTTTTCGCAGTTGCAGTATTACCAGATTATTGATTCCGCAATATATGTAGAAAGTTTTCTCTATTTTGCTTACGCTCAAATTTTATGACGGAAAGCGTACGGAAATAACAAAATGGCATGGAAAATATAAAAATTTTGAAAATTAAAGCTTATTTTAATTTAATTTATTTGTTTTATTTTTATAACAATATAAAAAAAGCAATTCTTAATTTAATTTAACTTATATTAAAATTTATTTATTCCAACTTACTCTCTATGATCAATCTGTAACTCTTCTTTCTATATTTTGTTGTTTTTACGTTTATATGTATGTATTTACATATGCTTGTAAGGATGTATGTATGTAAGTATATCTTTTAAAATGTTTTTTTAACAACAGCCGATACTACACCACGTCAGAATTAATAACAACGGGGACGTTAAATCAATTTCACCCCAGTGAAAAAAATGGAAGTCATTCTAGCGGAAGTACATTTTCATTGCTTCCAAACAATCGATATTTTTAATTTGCCGAGAGTGAGCAAAAAACCATGTAGAAGCTTATTTTAGTCACACAAAACCTTGTAACTCCTCCATAGTGTTAGAAAATACTAACCAGAATTTAAAAAAAAATTATTTTTTTAAAGAAATTTATGAACTATTTTTAGTCTAAAATTTTATTAAATTTGCATGAAAACACTGTTTCGGGCTTAAATTCGTATAAAAAGAAACGAATTGTTAAAAAAGGCAACTATTTACCCTTTTTCCTAGATGAAAATATTATCATAGAACACAAAAATTTTTCTTAATATCGCTTCCAATTCAGTGACCAGGCATCGAAAAAGAGAACTTCTTGCAATGACAACCCTATGTAAAAATCATTAGATAGGATCGAAATTTGCACTACTTCCGCATCGTAAACTCTACATTTTCATGACTTTTTTGGAGTCTCTTTTTTTACTGGGACGGAAAGCATTTACCGCAGGAATGAATAATTGCAATTTGCTTCTCGATCGATAGCTCTTTCCGTCGAATTTTAATTTCCGTGCGGAATCAATAATACCACCCAATAATAAAAATAAGTACCAGAATTAAAAACACAAAAAACTTTGAAAAATTTACTCAATTTGAGATCAAAGATGAAAAACATTTTTTGCAAAGCTCCGAATTTTATGGGAAAATTTAACTTAATTTTAGAAAAATTTTATTTAAATATAAAAATATAATTACTATAAACTAGTTCATTAATGAACTAGAAACTTAGTAAATATGTTACTGGTTTGGTGCCATACGGCAACTTATTTTACTCAAATTTAAAAAAATTTCGAAAGTTTTAGTTAGTTTTTTTTTGAGTTTATGTAGATTAGTAGGAGAACATAGAATAAAGAGAACACTTCGTTGTATCACACACTAGACCAAGATTTCATAGTCAGTAAGAGAATCTGATTGAAACCCTTATCTAATCTGAGTTAAAAAATTAACTAACAGAACATAACTTACTCTGACTGAAATCCTTATCTAATCTAACTTATCACTAACTAACATAACATCACCTTACCTAGCCTAAACTAACCTATCCTAACCTATTCTAAGCTACCCAATTTAATTTTTTTGATTGCAAAGTTCTGTATTACATTAGAAATTTTAACAAAACAACAATGATACATACACTGAGAGAAAAACCTTCTTAAATGCATTGATTTTTAATATTATATTTATGATTTTGTCATTATTTTCCAACCAATGCAACGCTTCACATTCGCATTACGAAAATTGCAATGAAACTTTTTAGTTTATACAATAAGTGTCGTTAATCTTACATTTTTTAACGAACTATTTCATTGAATTAACAACAGTATTTCAGAGTATTTCATAACTGAGAATCATTTTTTGATGATATCTTATCATTGTTATAATGACTCTGATTCAGTAATTTAAGATAGGCACTGTATTTTATTAATTATTTAACTTACGTGTGTGTATTATACACACGTATATTACACCGTCAATTTTTGAACCCCACACTGTCACTTTGTCGTGCATACTCATGTTTTGGATAAACTTACCTTTATTTATGTGTTTAGTCTTACAATATTCATATTTACAAAGGTTTCAATTGCCGCTTCCCCGGGCAAGATTTTAAATTGGAACTCATCGCGTGGTAGTTAACGTGCTTGCCGCTGCAGCCACAATAATCTCAAAAATTATTAAGATACACACTAAATACACATATACCATAATTAATTAAATTTTAATTCAACACTACTTATTTGAAAAGTCATAACTTATAAATAAATATATAAATATATATATATATATTAAAAAAATACTTTGACTTATCGCCAGTATTCGAACCTGTGACTAAAAGGGTAGGACACTGCCTACTAGCCAGCAGCAGCAAGTTTTATTCATTGTAGTTATGAAAATATTTCATTAAAGTTGCAACAAAACTATAATTTTAATAATTATAGATTAATGTGTTTTAATATGAATTCTACATAAAAACATGTATTTAAGTTTTTCATTACCCGAACGAAAATTATTTCGTAAAATTAATGTAAATGTAAAATATAAATATATATAAAATATACCGTAATGCTTCATTTTATTAATGAAATTTGTCATTGTTTTAATGAAAGGGGCTTAACGTAACTGTTCATTCCCATTAATAAGGGTTTTTTTCAGTGTATTCTTTGATCTTAATATTTTTTGCTTCATACTAATGTGAGGGTAGATAAATGCAACGAAAATTACAAACAGCGTTGTCAACTTTAAAATTTCAAAACGTTCCGAAATGGAGAAAAAACGCATCATTTGATAAAAATCACACCAATTTTATACATTGAGAAAAAAAACTTTTATAAATGCAATGATTTTTGACATTATATTAAAGGTATTCATTTCAGGTTTTTCTCGTTCCTGTGTTTGTTGTAAAAAAATACATTTTTCAAAAAAAAAATTAAATGAATACCTTTATTATTTATACTTTAAATGGGAAAATCTGACAAACTCGCTATATTTCGCAAACTAGAACGTTTGATGATTCGAGATTATGTATTAAGAGTAGTTATGCCAGAGACATCAATTGTATAAAATTTCATGAAAATCGGAAGCGAAAATTTTTGAAATGTTACTTTTGTTATTTTGCTAGAAATTTTTTACCCAACGAATAGCTTCAATTTTGATGCCTGATGCCTCTCTGCGGGAGCTATGTTTTGATTGTAGACTCCTAGTTGCTTAGGGTAATGTTATTAGAATTTTGTGTATATTTTATTTTTGCTAGACGTCTGTTGCTTTTTTTCTCACACGAACAAATCGACCTAATCTATTTCAACATCAGTAAAAATTATGTTTGAATAAATATAAGAACACTGCAATATATTTACATGATTGATTTGTAAAGATTTTGTTTGAGATTTTTAAACGTGCTCCGTTTGTATAGATATGTGACTCAATAAAATTTTAAGAGTCTTTTTATAAACATATGAAGTTCTTTAGTTAATTTCAGAAATGTTGAGTTGAAGTGTACTGAAGACTTTTTTTAGAAGAAACGGGTGTTTCTTTTCATATTGTAGGGATTTCTCAAGGACTTTCATTCTGTATTTTATTTTATAATTTGTATATGAAATTATTGCAGCATTATCGACATTTCAATTGTTGTTTTGTTATGTAAAATTTTGTGATATGATAACATAATTGCTGCCTTTACCAAGGCGACATCATGAGGTGACATCATCAGCCCTGATGATGATAATCTGTTTGGTTTTTTTTGTATTATTTTACATGTTGTAGCGATAAGGTCATCTGTCTATCCATTCGACTTGGCCTTCGCATGAATGTTGGCTCTTTTCCATGAGCAATATTTGTGTAGATTGAATTTAATTTAATAATAACTCTAACTAAGAGATAATATGCAGTATTAATTACTTGAATCTATAAAATTGTAAATTTTTAGCATACTTCAAAAAACTGCAATTTGATTGCAAGGCTGCGCTTAGGAACATGTGACATTGTTGCTGAAAATCATAATCCTTTAGCAAGGCAACAGTACTGCAATTTGTTTAACACGTCTCAAAAAGTTTATTTAGACAAATAGAGCTTGTGTTCAGATGATATTAGGCGGGCCTCTCCAATCCCTGCGCTGACTTTCATAATTAGATTCATATGCCGAGTTTACATCTGTGTGCCATGTGACCAAAAAACCGTAACCACTAATTACTAATGAAAAACTGTTTGGTTCAGACATGTATTTATTGATTTAAACAGTTTCCAATCATGTTGAATTCCACAAAATTGTCTATTAGTTATGTATTAAACTGTTTAACTTAATAAATATGTGTCTGAAACAAACAGTTTTTCATTAGTAATTAGTGGTTATGTTTTTTTGGACATATGGCACAGATGTAAACTCAGCCATACAGAGCTCGATTTAAATTTACCGATCTATGCCACCAAAGTGCCGTTCTTTGAACCAGATCTTTCCCCTATTCTATTCTTCTTATTCTGTATAAGAAGTCAAAATAAGATAAATTTCACTACAAATCGAAGTGTCTTTATTATTCTCTGGAGATTTTTAAGAATAAAAAGCTCACACTTTGCGAATGTGGCGTTGAAAAATCTGAGGACCCTATTTGTCATAATATCTAATAAGCTGTTTTTTATAATACAGGCACTATACAAATCAAGATCTAAATAAATAGGAACTATAATACCCGCATATATACATATAATAAAAATGTTCGCTGATAACGCCATAGCGAGATAAAGCCAGTAGTAACGAAGAATGTTTTATTTTTGCAATCCAATATTTATAGGCCTTATAAATTGACAGGTAAATTTAGAACAAAATTATCGATTTGCCTAAATCGCCGAAAGAGAATGTTCTATCAGGAAACATTTCTCAGAACCAGTATTGCACAGCGACTTCAAAGTGGAAAAAAATTATAATAAATCTGTATCTTTTAAAGTTTACTAACTTTCAGTTAATAATTTAACATATAATTGAAAATGCAAGTTTGTGGGAAACTATAGCTTATAGATTTAGTTTTGTTGTTTTTCTTATTTCAGCACTGACCTAATACAAAGAATAATAAACTATAACTCCACTTGAATGGAACTCGCTCTCTAGTTCATCTTTGACACAAACCGATGATTAAACCCATTTGGTGTGAAAACGACCGACTGAATGAGTTCGACCAAAGTTTACTTACGAGTACAATGATTTTCTATTGTCAATGCAACATGAATGTAAATATATGTATGTAATATACAGATACATACATAAGTATATATGTACATACTTTTTTTTAATTTATAGTTTTTAGTAAGTGACCTCTCGATATTTTTCGACTAAAGAATTTGATTCAAATATTTTATTTTCGATATTAGCAATACTTAAATATTTTGTTCTACACTCTATATTTAAGAAATAACTTACATTCACCCTTATTCCAGTTATCAACATCGTCGCCACGTCAATACAATACCAAACAAGTAAGCCCTCGTCCAGACTTGGAGTTTTTGTTGCAGCAATTTTTTAAAATTCTGCTTTGAAATTGCATAAGTGTCCACATTACGAAATTCTAATTTTGCAATTATGCATTAAAAAATTTCTATTAAACCACAAATTTCCCTGAAAAATTAAAAATTCTATTTATTTTTTGTTATATTTTTTATTTTTTACAAAACTGAATAAATATAATAATAAAAAACGTCAAGTACAACTAAAAACTTAATATAAACAATTACGAATTTCAAATCAAAAGAGAATTGCCGAGTACATGAAACTGTGTACACCTCCCCAATCTTCTCACCCCTTTCACCAATAAAGTCAAGAATTGCAGCAACGAAAATTGCAAATTTGGTCAGGAACTAAGAGTGCTATATCTTATATCTTATATACCCTTTACCAAAGTGCGTTTATGTAGTATAGAGATACATAGATAAGCATTTTTTATTTTTTTTGATATTAGCAATAAGTTGCCTTACTTTCTTAAAAAATACAAGTTTTCAGGAGAGCAAAAAAGAAACTTTCATCTCTTTATACTTCACTGTTTGGATAAAAGTTCATATGCAATTATTAAGGAATTGAATACATCTATATATATTAGTTGTAATAATACACTAATCTTTTTTTAGTTTAATTATGAAGCGCATTTATTGAGATACGAGTTTGCTGCATTAACCCCCATTTTTTGACTTAATAATTGAATATATAATTAGCTAATTTTTATTTAAAATTAAGCTGTAATTAAATACGGTTTAATTTTTTCAGTCGTTAATTAAAGTTCTTATTAAATTACGATGAACAGCTGTTTACCATAAACAAAAAAGTTAGGTTATAAAAAATGCAGAAAAATATTGCATAAAAACACATTTTATGAAATCAAAGGAGCATCAGAAAAAACACAATTTCATATTTAATTCGAACTTAAAAATAATTACAGTTCGATTACCAAGTCAAGAAATGGGCATAAGAGTTACTCATTTGTTGCACTTATAGCTAAACAAACAAATAATGCCGATATATCAAAAGTAACCAATGAAAAAAATATTTAATATCCCACTTGACCTGAGATTCGACAAAAACGAATGCTCACTAAAGAGAAGAAATTTCGAAACAAGATTGTTCAATATTTGTTCGAAAAATTAAAAAAAATTAATGTTCGCTAAAGCTTCGAACTTCGAAAATAGTTTTATTATTGTGCCTCCATACTAAGTAAACTTAGTAAAAAAACAAGTTTATTTAATAACATTTGATTTTGCAAAATTGTTAAGTACGAAAATTTACTACAAAGTCGCCTGCTACCACCAATTTTTTAAAAGAACTTTTTATTATAAACCAATATTCCTGTAGCATAAAATTGTATAACTCTTTATATATGTATATGATGCAAAATTTTTCTCAACAATACATTTTTTACAGTCTAACAATATTTAAGGGACGAACAATTTTATGTCATGGGCAACGGCTCGAAGCGAATGCAGCGGTTTTACGTTTTATGATACCATGCAGATAAATTTATGACAAGCACCAAATGCTTGTCATAAATTTATCTGTTGTGTCAAAAATTCTACTAGCCCCTAGGGCTAGTGAAATTTTATTCACCTCAGAAGTGTCAAAAATGTACTTACACTAGTACTTTGGTACCGTTTGGCACAGGACCTTTGTATCATTTTCAAATGCTATTTAATGACGATCATTAAAATTTTGGGTATTTTTTATTAACTTTAAAGTACGCCAACAGGAGTTTTCATATTTCATTTTGGAGGCGCAAACATAACCCCAATTGTATGGCTATAAAGTTCACATATAGTATTCGTATTCGCGAATATCGTTTCAAATATTCGTATTCGTATTCCCGAATATCAAAATTTGACATTCGTTACATCACTAGTATGTACCATAAATAAATTATGTTATAAGTATATACAACCGTCTTTGCGCATATTTTTAAATATACATATATTATTTGTGTAAAATAATTTAATCTTACATAAAAATAATTATTTGTCATTTTCCAAGTGAAATTCGTAGGCTTATTTGACAGAAAAATAAGCACTTGAAAGTCATTTTGATATTTTTAGACACAAACGCATTTTGAACACATTTATGTCACAAATTTATGACCATCGTAAAAAACAGTACAACAGGAAAACTAAAAAGAAACTTTTGTATTTGAATTATAATACACATTTACAACTTTTTCCAATGTATAAAATAACACAAATAAAAATTTGCAAACTCAGATTTTAAATAGAAAACGTTGGTTTACATTTACTATTTCGGATCGTTTGCGGTGTTGCCAATTTTGTATTTGGGCAAACTCTTGGAGGAATTTTCTCACATGTTCATTATCCGATTTTTATTTTTTACAAATATACATATTTAGAATTTTTTAGAAATGTTCAAATATTGAGCCTGTTTTTCATCAAAAACAATGTTTTTGTACATATTTGATATAAGCTATTGTGAAGAAGTTCTTAAAACTTCTTTTTTCAAGAACCATTATACATATTTCGAGCTTAAAAAATATATAACAATATAGTTTTCATGCAATTTTCTTAGATATTGGCAATTTTATAGGTAACAGCAAAAAAATCATTCTGTAAAAGTTTCAAATTAATATTTTGATATTATAACACGTGCAGCTTTAGGATTTAAAGTTACGTACATACATATGTATGCATGTATGTACTAATGATGAGCGAGAACGTGATTTTTTAATAATGTTGCTCCTTGTGAATGTGATTTCTAAATCGCTGTTCTTTTAAACTGTGACTGTGATCACAGTTTAGCAGTATTTTCTTTGCAGCAGTTCTGTTATTTTGAGAAAATCTAATAAGAAGAGCAGCAGTGAAATTAAACTGTGACTGTGATCACGGTTTAACTCATTTCAGCTCTTCTGCTTTAAAAGTCTTTATTAGTATTGGTATAATAAGAAGAGCGACAAAAACAAACAATTAGCAAATCAACCCCGTCCAAATATTGAGATTTTCGTATAAGAGGCAGAGAGACAAAAAATTGCAAATATGAACATGTGAGATGTACATAGTTGCCAGAAAAGTCGATTTGACACAATTTGAAGATTTTTTTATCTACAAAAGCTGAAGGTATAAAAAAATTCATGTGGTAGTCTTATCTAATGTTAAGTAAGCATATAAGAACAATCATAGTTTGTATAAAAGAACTATATTTCCAAAACCTGTTACTCGATAGATTCAGTCACAGTTGTGACTAGTGATTTTTCAATCGCTGTGAAAAAAGAACAGGTTTCAAAATATCGCTCAACTCTAGTATGTACACAATTCCACCTAACACATGCATTTGGTATATATCTGTGTCAAGACGAATATTTTTGCCTTTTTATATAAAAAAAACTCAAATTGTAAATTCATGCGTGCATAGGTACTAGGGTGACAGATTCGGGTTTTCAACCGGTTTTAAAACCCGGGATTTTTACAATACGGCTGTTGGGTTTTTCAAAATTTTGATTTTTCCAATGTCGAATAGTCTAGTTTTCTACAATTTAAGAACCGGCTGAGTTCTTTTAGTTTAGTTTATTTTCCTAAGTATTTTTTTTCCATTGTTTTGAGCACGGCAACACTTACTAAAACATGAAATTAAAGTGAAATTATTATATGAGGTGGTAGTAGAGACAAATTAAATTGGTCTTATGGAGTGCAATGGATGAAAGTGTTTTTTTTTAATTTTGTTGACATATTGCTTCTTATTTTATATAGAGGTAGATATCCACCTTGTTCATACATTCATATGTACTAGATATATGTATGTACCAACGGACGCCACTATCGTCCGTATTCTAGAATCATAATGTAAATAATTTTATTAAGATTCAAAGAAAATGTATGTAAACGTCATAAAAAATGCATTAAAACACAGCCACCCACATTCTTATAGCGTAGACAGACGACAGCGTTAATTTGTATTAAAAGCAAATTAAAAATCTACCCTGACAGACGACAGTATTTGAATTAAGTGAACAACTAACAAAATTTGTGCATCCCTTACACACACTCTGAGATAATTTTCCTTGGAAATCTTAAAATGGGACAAATTTTTGTCGAGCTTTTAATATTTCTTTTTCTAGAAACAATTAAAATAACTTATATTTCCTGACTTTGAGTCCATTTTAATTTTGAAAATTAAAAATTAATTTAATTTTGATTGACTTTTGACGGTATTACCATATTGAAATAGCTAAATTCAGTATTAATTCACTTTCATTTACTGCATTTACGGTAAATCTAATGCGCATTAGGATGGGGATAATTCACAAGTTAATTTGAATTAAGACAGTTAATGCAAATTAACGCTGTCGTCTGTCTATGCTATTACATACATGCATATGCATAATTAAATAATACATGAAATTAAAAACACAAACGAAATCCCTTTAACTAAGCTAATTCAATTTATTGAACTCTCTTCCTTTAAGTATTATGGCCAGAAATGATAAAGTTGGTACAATTGTACTTTTTTTAGTACAATTCAAAGCTTAAAAGTACGTTGGTCATTTGGTACTATTTTAAAAATTGTCGAGACTATCTCTTGTTTTTTCTTTATACAAAAAATAAATAGCGATCATTTAAAGTTTATCCAGTTTGACAGAAAAGTGGTGAATTTGATTCATTACTTGTTGAGAGCGACTACATTTTCAGACATGCATTACACTTTGATTTATTATAAAGAGCTGCATCTAAATTCACCGATGTTTCGTTTTCAATAAGATAGATTTAAAATTTATAGGAAATAAAAAACTTGCTATATTTATAACAATCAATCGTTTAAGGCCCAAATTTACAGTCATTAGTTAACTAATAGCAATGGTTTAACTATTAATATTTGATTCACAGCTCTTTGTTTACCATTAGTTAAACTGCAACACATTCTTTTTATTTTATTTTCTATTACAATTTGGTTGTTCTGAACCAATTTCAGCAATAATTCAATATTTTGCTCGGTAAAGTTAGATGAGCGCGCACTGCTTTATCCATTTTAAAGAAATAATACAGCAAATATAAACAAAATCATATGCTATAGCAGAGCTGTCGATAATGAAACTTACTTGTTTGATAGGGTTACCATTATTTTCTCATATTAAGAACTTTAGTTAAAAAATGCACTGTGAATATGAAGTATTAGTTAAATAATAGTTATCATTTTAGTTTACTAATAATTAACTAATGACTATAAATTTGGACCTAAATTGTTAAAAGTACACATACACATACATACATATGGGCAATTCCCAAGAGACGGGCGCGACATTCGTACACTTTTATTTGAGCAAAAAACAAGAAAGGAATGGAAAGATCCAATATATATCTTAGAGTTTTAAAGCAATGAAGGAGTAGTATATTTAAGGAAAAGTTCTGGCCGATATCAATAACATAGTAAAAAGATATAAGCAAATGTCAGCAAGAAACGGACGCGACAAAAATAGAAGTTATTTTTGTGCACTTATAGAAATATACATAATACAGCGAAATTTTATGAAGATTTTTTTTTTGTAAATTTAGAAATGAAGGTGAAAGAAGATGTTTTATGTGTAGATTTATGAAACATGAAAATTTTGTTTTAATTTTTTTAAAGGTTAAAGTACAAATACGGACGCGTCAAGGCGGACACGACATTTTTTTCCCATGAGAATTAAACGAAGTAGCCTTTCTAATATTTATTGAACTTTAATTAAAAAGTAATAAAACGATAACAAACGCTTATTTACTACTGAAAAAAGTTAATAAATATTGATTTTATGCGACGAATGCGACATTAAGGTATAGGTGGAAGCAACCTCAAGCAACTTCCCTTATTAGAGCTCCAGTCTTCTTTTTTCCTGCTAATGCGTAGGAAATTTGGAAATTAAAAAAAAGAAAAATAATACAAATTACTTTAAATAATCGCTAAAAAAAGATTCAGCAAAGAAAATATTTTTTTTAAAAGTCTAATATTTTGCTAAAAAAATTTCACAAATTAAAAACGCTTTTACATTTGTAAAGTATAGAAATTTATGCTTTATTATTTAAAGCAAAACAAACATTTTTGAGCAAAAAAATCTTTTTTTTGTTGACCTTTTTCTGGAATTACCCATATGTAAACAACTAAAATGTACTTTGAAATGAAAAAGTTTATATATCTAGAAATAGAATTGAAAGTTTTATAGTTACAGATTTTGAGAGAAATGTTAAACAGTTCTATATAACGAAACTATTGCGAAACTAAATAAAATTACTTTTCATGACGAAATTTTAAACTGGCTAACAAAATTCTACTTGATATCAACGATATGTATTTACTGCCTCTTCCACTATGTCGAAAGAAAATCCCTGCAAAAGAAGACTAGTATCTCAAATGCTAATAAATTTTAGTTTTTGAGTTAATGATGCAGATTTATCCTCATTCTTTTTTTAAACAAACACAAAATTTTCTTTTAAATTTCATTTTATGTTCTAAAAATATAATAAAAGAAAGTTAAATCAAAAAAACCGATTTTAGTACTATTGGGATTGAAAAAGTACTATTTTAAAAGCTAATTGGTACGAAACTAGTTTTCTCATTTATCATCCTTGATTATGGCTTTCAGAGTAATTGGAATATGTTGAAATTTTTACAGTAAAGAGATACATATTGATGTTGTTAGTTTATTTCTTGCAAAAAAAAAATTTATTTAAAAATTTTGATTGAGCACAATATATACTAGATATAGGTATATGCAGTTAATTTTTATGTTTTACTTTTAATTTTTGTATTGTTTTATTATATTTACATGAACTAGAGTTAACAGACTCTTTTTTTTAATAAAGCAACTTAAAATCAAAACTTGTATAATAACTTTCTTAATTAAAAAAACCGGTTGACTGGTTTTTCCTCAATTGTAAGACCCGAAACCAAGTTTTTCTATAATTTCAAATATTCGAACTATTCGAAACCCGGTTTCTGGAAAAAGTTGAATAATTGATCACCTTAATAGGTACATTTAATCATTTACATATGTATATTTTTTATTAATTTTGTTTATTATTATTGATTTGTTGTTAATTTTTATGAATCTCCAAAGATTCCAAAAGACACTGCGCCATCACAAAATTGTGTTATAGTTTTTTTGCCAACAGATAATTCAGACATAGCGCTTTACTATATACGAAAATATTGTAGCTAAGAGTACACTAAATAAATCTCATTAACATATTATGCCGAAAAAGTTATTTCTGCAATCACTTTTTTTCAAAAGTAATTTCATTAATTTCGTTTAGAATAACTAACAGGGATTCCTAATTTTTTGCTAACAATATTTGGGTCTACGACCCAAATAGGTCATACAAACCACTTTTTAACTTAAAAATTTCCTTTTTTCATAATTTTTTACGCTTATATTTTTTTTTAGAAAATCATATAATTAATGCACATTTTTCTGTTGAGTTTCCCGGGAAATAATAAAACAAATAGTTTACAACTTTACATATAGAAAACAACTGCTTTCATTTTGGCATTTGTGAAAATTTATTGCGAGCAGCGGTTTTTCTAACAATTTTTATATTTAAAGATGTATCTCGTCACATAGATTGATGTTTTAAGCAGGAACATAACTGTTATAAGAGAAATGGCGAAAGATTTTATAACGATTTACTGAATTTAAATAATTTTTATAATCTTTGTAGTGTACCACACTTATAGTAATGCACTGTAACAAAATTACTTGCATTGCTCTAATAGCAGTTCAATGCACAAGCATTGCAACACACCCCAAAAGAATAAGAGTGCTGAATGCAAGATATTGAGTGACATACTTTTGAGTCACAATATAAATTAATAATTACCAAATCCCTTTTTTTTTGATTGGTCGTTTAAAATAATACTTACCATTGTCATTGTGAAGAAAGAAACAAAAGATAATTGTAAATATTAAACGTAGGTTAGAAGGGCTAATTAAGATTTGTAAAACTAGTATATAAGCAGGGAAAATTATTCAATAAATCAGACTTTAATTTCTAAACGCAAAGTGGCAATAACTTGCCTTGTTTTTTAATTAAATTCTCAAAATCTTTTGGCACCTCCTTTGAGCGCCTACTGATAAGCTGGTCTGCCTGACAGCTGTAAAAACTAAACAAGGGACTATAGGGCCTCACAAATACACGCACGATAACTAATACACGTTAGGGCTAACTTTTGAATCCTGCACATTCACACATGACATGTCGATCCTGCAACAACGATCCTGCGGACCAAAAAGAGCCTTGTGACAAAAAGTTGAAACGGACTTTTGATAAACAATGAAATAATATCTTGAAATTAGCGTACACTAAAAATATTCGTTAACATTTCTACAAACTGGAATGTAACCCGTGACTTTTAACAAATGCCCGAAGAAATAGTCGAGGAAGTTATACAATATACCTACAAAAAACTTTTCAACAGGAAGCAACAAGATGTCTTCAATAAATACAAAAATTTACATTTGAAATCTATTTTTTAGGGTTCCGTACACCAAAGGTGAAAAAAGTAACCCTATTGTTTTCGCTACGCTGTCCGTCTGTCGGTCTGTCCGTCACACGGTATTTTCTCAGGAACCGTAAGGTCCGTAGACCTGAAATTTGGACAGAGTATGTAGAACCTTGGCCACTACAACAACAAATACATGAGAATTAGAAATTAAAGGGTGCTCCAAAACGAGCGACGAAAAATATTGAAATCTCATGTAATATACATACAATTGTATGACCATGTGTATATTGACACTTGAAATTTGTAAAATTAGTGTATTTTTATATAGACTACAACAATTCATATTAAATAATTAAAAAAATTAAATTAAAGGGTGGTCCATCAGTTAATGCAATTTTGAATATGTAATTTTGACAACTTGCTATATCTTGGAAACCGTAAGAGCTAAACTCTTGAAATTTTCAAAAACGGTAAAACTAAAAAATTCGAAAATTATAAAATCGCCAAAACGAAAAAAAATCGGCAAAACCTGAAAAAAATCGCCAAATCAAAAAAAAAATTCTAGCATTAAAATAAATCGCCAAATTCGAAAAAATCGTGTATATGAAAAAAATCGCCAAAATGAAAATAACGCCAAAAACCGAAAAAAAATCGCCAAAACGCGAAAAATACGCCAAAACCAAAATAATTGTTTATGGAAAAAAAAATTGCCAAAATGAAAAAAAAATCCCCAAATTAAAAAAAATCGCCAAATTTAAAAAAATCGCCTAAACGAAAAAATCGTCAAAATTTAAAATAAACGCCAAAAACCGAAAAAATTCTCAAAACGAAAAAAAGTGCCAAGACTAAGAAAATCGCCAAAACCAAAAAAAAATCACCTTTATGAAAAAAACGCCAAAATTAAAAAGATCGCCAAAATAAAAAATCGCCAAAATAAAAAAACGCCAAAATAATAAAAATCGCCAAAATTAAAAAACTCCAAAAACCAAAAAAAAAATCGCCAAAACGTGAAAAAAGTGCCAAAACTCAGAAAGCGCCAATAAATTCAAAAAAACCCCAAACTAAAAAAAACGCTTAAAACCGAAAAAACCCAAAAACGAAAAAAATGCCGAAAGTATAGTTTATATTGGCTAAAGTTCGTATTGAATTACATATCTCGTGCTCGTACGGAACCCTTCGTGCGCGGGTCAATGTCGCTCTTCACTGAATTTATTTAAATACCAATGTAATTAAATCAAACTTTGTAATTGCCGAACGAAAATTAGTTCAAGATTGTCAGCACTCTAATGAATTCCCAATACGTTGATGAATTTAAAAAACGATTTTTTTTAGCAATTATTATTAAAATCTTAATACATATATTAGAATAACTTATTCGTTATTAAAAAAAACGTAAAAAAGATACATTTAACAAATACAAAATTAGTAAAAATGGGAGGAAAATCATCAAAAATAGCTAACCCAAATGCCAATGTAGTAAATAATGTTGAAATTGTAGATCACACTAGACAAATAGATTCAGTATTTATACTTATGTTAATATTAGTTATATCAATCAAATTTCCATAGAAAATTTGTTTTATTAACATCTTATAAAAAGACATATTTTTTATGAATAAGACAGTTAATAAATAAACCAAGCAAATAACAATTTTGAGTAAAAATATTTTTATATTTATTTTTTTTTCAATTAAATTTGTTTAGAATTGTTATTTTGTTTTTTTTCAACATTGTTAAATTAAATTTATTTATTATTTGACCAATAGAACAAATTTATGATTTTATGACGGAATATTTGAAAATCCCAGACATTCAAAAGTGAAAAATAATCATTTTACTATGCCCTGTTTTATTACGCACACTTGAATAAGAAAAAGATTATATATAAAAAAAATATTTATCATTCTAATGTTTGATTGAAATTTATTAACGACTGTTGAGGAAAGATGACTGTCAATATATGTTTCATATTGTCACCTTAAATGCAAACGGACGTAACTACACTTTTATATATTTTACAGGAGAAACAAAAAACGTTTCAAAATCAATAATAATAAAGTGTCCTTGAAAATTTTTTTCGAAATTTACTTGTAGTATGGATACTTACATATATGTTTTTAACCATTTATTTCCTTTTTATATATATTTAAGATTTTATGTTAATTACGTTCCTTGCAATAAAAAAAATAGATGCATTCCTAATTACGTCTGTTTGAATTTATTTAATAAAGTCTTAATTTTTGATTTGGGGGGGGGTCTAAATATTTGCGTGAACATGTAGTTTGATGAAACAAAAAATAATAAATCAAAAACTCGATTTAGAATTTTTGTGTAGTTACGTCCTTTTGCATTTAAGTTGACGATATGCTATAAATATTATTACGTTTTTAACTCTTTTTTTATTTTTGAATATTTAGAATTAATTGAAAATTTTCCAGTGTTCAATTCTTATCATATCAGAACACTTGATTTACTCAACACTGTTATTAAACATTAAAAAAAACACAACAGGTCTGTTCATTTACTTTCCCAGCAGAAACTAGTAACGAGAGAGTAAGGTAGAAATTTACAAAATTACTCTCCCAAGTAAATGAACGCTTCAATTCATATCAGAAACATGGATGTAAATCGTGATGCAACTAAACTTTTTCTGATGTATTTTGTTTGATAATGTTTTAAATTGAAATTCTTCTTCAAATTTACATTTAATATGAAATAATTTGCACATGTATTATTTAGTATATAATATTTATACGTATACGTATTTTTTAACAAAGAAATTCAAATTTTTCAGTTTTTCTTTTTCAGATATTTTTAACCTCCGACTAAAAAAGGGGTGTTATAAGTTCGAAGTGTGTGTCTGAGTGTATGTGTGTCTGTCCGCGTCCACCTACATACCAAACGGCTAAACCGATTTTGATTTAGTTTTTTCTGTTTGAAAGGTGACTTGATAGGAAAGGGTTCTTAGACATGTTTTAAGAAAGTCGGTACAGCCGTTTAGAAGATATCGCATCTTCTCTAGATATATTCGGAGGTTTTAAAATTTTTAATTTTTGTTATTGAAATAATTAATTTGACAACAAAATACGCTGAACAAAAAATAGTTGGTTGGATAATTCTTGCAAGTAAAAATTTTACTAGTAATAATTTGTAGGAATTTTTTTGTCTCTAAATTTTTTTCTCTCTTTCGACGCTCTCACCTTGTAAACCTTTTGAGTTAATGAACACTTTCCAGTAATAATTGTTACAAATTAGTAAAAAATTTTAGTAAATGAACAGACCTAATGTAAGTAATTCACTGGTAGAATACCAAGATGCTAACTATTGCTGTTCTTTACGCAATATTGCCTTTACTCGACTGACTGACTGACCACCATTATAATCATTTTTACACCAAAGGTGAAAAGGAACTATAAACTTACGGCATTTTGGATTTAATGAATAAAATCGGTATTTTTGAACATATGTGAGTAGAATTTTAAGGAAAGATGTACTTTGGTTAATCACATCATAATCAATCAAAAAGTCTATTTTGAATTTTTTGTGTTTTTACGGCCTTTTTGATTTTAGGTGCCGATACATATTTTATGGTACAAAGCAATATTTTTCCCATGTCCGAATTTATGCAAAGGCTTCTTAAATTTTAGTTCAAAGTATTTTAAACTATCTACATAATAAAATGTAGTTAAAATTTTCAAAATCTACGTCAAAAATTTTAATAAGCGCTTAAAAACAAAAAATATTTTTAAAATTTACGATTTTCGGACTTGGCTGAATGTAGGGTACATGTCCAAAATACAAAATAATTGGCTCTAACCACATTCTTATTGGAATGCCCTTAGCGCTATGTGGTTAAAAAGTGAATGTGTTTTTAACAAAATTTAAAATAATGAAGATACTTTTTTTTAAGAAAAACATAGTTTTTCCAGGGAAATTTTATAACCTTTTCTTGATTTCTCGAAAGCAGATATTAATTAATTTTTCCCCAGTTTTATTTTGAATATTGTCCTCCTCTTAAATTTGGCCATCAAGCACATTTATTCAATGTATTTTTTTAGTTTTCTTTTGACTATATGTATATGTATGAAATAATTTCATAGATATAAGCTCTTGTTGTACCTGCTTAATAATAATAATTTCAATATAAATATAATTTTGTTACATAAAATTTTTTGTATTTTGTTGGTTAATTTCTTCGTTGTTTTCTAAAATATTGATTTTAGCAAAAAACTTTCTTTGAGACTAATGTTAATGTTGTAATGAGAAGAGCTAAAATATTGCCATATATCATATTCTTCTAAAACGATTTTTTAAAAAGATAGTTATATGCAAAACAAGGCCAACTTTGAGGGGCGGACGCATCCCTTAAACACAACTTATCGCTATGAAATTTTTTTGTATTTTTTTACATAAAAGTGAACCGATTGGGGGGAGAGAATACAAGAAATCAAAAAAAAATATTAACGGCTACTTTAATGTACATACATGTACATATGTATGCATGTAGTTCACAACACCATGACTCCAAATGCACTTCCTAGCAGAAAATGTGACATTGTCAGTAGTACTACTGACCAAATGTACCCAGGCCAATGAAATCATCTATTGACATTTAACATTAGCTTGTCATTGAAAATCTACCACTAGACTGTACCACTGCTGAGTAATGCCCTTTATTTATCCATAGATATCTATTAGTGTATCGTGTAAGTATAATTTTATAAGACAAACTCGAAGGTAAAAACCTTAGGTAGAGTACCTGTTTGTAGAAATAACGGGCATAAGTAGTTCTTTTGGGACCACATGGGGACATTGAGACCAAAGATTCACTAGTAAATTTTAAGAGCTATAGTCTACAATATCGATATTTCCTCGCTCGATGTCAATAATAAATTAGTAGTGATTTACTACTGACAGTGTCAATAGTACTTCTGACTAGGTGTACCCTGCCAATGTAATCGCGATTTGACATATAACATATGGTTGTCATTGAAAATCTACCAGTAGACTTTAGCACTATTCTTTTACGACCATATGGAGACATTTGAACCAAAGATTCACTAATACATTTTAGTGACCCTCGTCTACAATTTTATAACGGTTGGGGCAACAAACCTAAACACATACATACATATGTATGTAGTTTTTTAAGATTATTGCACAACATAATAAAAAAGAAAAACAAACTATTGAGTGTTAGGCAACTGCATTAGGAGGAATTCTTATTACTCTAAGGCAAAGCACAAAGTTTTTCAAATTGTACCACTGAATCATAAAGTGTACCAGTATACTAATGCAAATGTAATTGTACCAAATTTGGTATAATTGTACCACAAATCTCAACAGTGGTCTGTATATGCACTCAAAAAAAAGCTAACTAAATTGAAGTAAATTTAACTTAACTTAAAGAAATTCGGAGATGATTTGGCTCTAAGGAAAATTTAACTCAATTCAAGTATACAATTTTCATAAGAATTAGTAAAATAATATTCGTTCATAATCTAGAAACGAATAAGCTTTTATCACGTACCGCATGTAGCAGCAATGCACTTTCTTTCAAAGAAGAAAAGATTGCACTTTGTGCTTGATTTTTAACAAATATGAAAAGAGAAAAAATTAATTAGTGCCATAAAGTATCGAATAATGACTTTCATACCTTATCTTATATACATATAGCAAGTACATTATGTATTTCATTGAGTGGTTAAATCTATTTTCAAAGATGGCGAGTGTTGCCAATACGCGTTTGTACCACTTTGTATATTTTCAGTTTTCAGCACATTACGAGTATAAAGTTTTTTTTAATAAACGCATGAAAGTTGCAAAATTTATGTGAAAACACACATGTACTTACATATGTATTACTGCATAAACCATTGAAAGCTGGAAAGATAAATTTAATCTTCTTTTAACATTTTTCTCTTTGTAGTTTTGCAATGCCAACATTTTTAAAAGGACGTAAAAAAGTTTTAGATGAAACTGATCTATACAGAGCATTAAAAGAACACAAATCGGGTAAGTAGTGAACACATACATATGTACTCATACTAGCTACAAGCTAGTAAATTGTATAGAATTCATGATGATTAATAAGTCCTTTAGGATGAACTCAGATGCAGGAAATTTCACTGACTATGAAAATTAATTATTGATTCTTCAGTTTTAATTTCTTTGACATATTCCGAAATTAAGAATTTTTAACTTCCCGCGAAGTTATTGATTTTATCCCAATTTTCAAAAATTGTTCGGTTCGGTAGAATAGATCTGGAAATTTTTCGAAAAAAAATATTCACAAAACTTTTTTCTTAAAAAAATTTAAAACTAAAAACCTAATCAGCTATTTACCTCAAAAAGATACGACCATTGCACTAAAAAAAAGACATATACTATTATTAAGGAAAAAAGTTTCTAAATTTAAGTTAAAAAAAATTTCTAAGTTTAAGTAATTTTTTCTAAGTTTAAGTAAATTTTTACAAAAATCTAGTAAAAATTACTTAGTACGAGTAAAAGGTAAAAAGCAGGGTAGGAAGACTGCTCGAATTAAATTCTTTCGCAAACGAATTTAATTCGAACGAATTTTATTTTCGATATTGTAAAGAATTATTCTTTAAAAAAAAACAAGAATGCAAAAAAAATTCTCGAAAATTTAAAAATAAAATTCGCAAACAAATTCGCGATTAAATTAAATATACAAATAATTCAAACTAAACATTTAAAATTTTTTAAAAGATATTTTATTAGTAACGACTATAGCTAGAGCACCAAAATATGGTTTCCCTTCCGATGTATAGATCCACTAAAAAGGAATTTTTGGAAATTCAAACGCGAAAAGGGAAAAAGGGGCAAAAGAGGGCAAAATTAGTATCTTTATATACATTATATAGACTAAAAATTCTAAAAGCATATGAATTGTACTTTCAGGGATTAAAATGGGGTAAAAAAAGAATTCTGCTACCTTTTTTGCACTCGATATATCTTCTAAATTATTCAACGTAGCGGAAAGCTTTTTGGTGCGTTCCTTTCTTCTGGACAGAATCTTGAATGGATTTGTCACTTTCTGAAAATTTGCACTTATAAGCGGTAAAATTTTACCCGTTTTCGGTACTTTTATGTTAATGATAATGCACACATATACATACATTTAAAAATAATTTACTATGACTTCTTACCGCTCACTAGAAGCTGGGATAATAAAATTTATGTTTTTTAACTGCCCAAAAAGTGCTAAGGGGGTAAAAAGGGTAAAATTTTTATCTTTATATCTCAGAAACTACAGTAGATAAAGTAAAAAAAAACTTTATAGAAAAATTTACTTTTTGGGAAAAGAACTTTTTAGAAAAAGGTGATTTTTGTTAAAAGTAGAACAAAAAGTAAGCAAATTAACTCACATGTGCATAATTAGTAAAGAATAAACGACAATGGTAAGTCTCTTGTAAATAAGAGATGGTAAATTTGGGCTTTCATTACAAAACACGTTTTAGCAAAATTGAAATACGATGAATCAAAACAATTCACGTATTCCATTTGCAAGAGAGTTTCGTATATAAGGCAGAAATCTACATCAACAACACCACACACACTGGACCAACACAGAAGAACGCTGATGATGAAGGTTTAGTGGCCTTCGAAAACGGCTGGCTGTTCCGTTTAACTATGTGTTGTCAGAATATTTACAACTAACTTTGATGTTATTTTGTTCATAAATAATTATCACATGTAATTTGGCTTAAAAAAAAGCGATACGAACTTTAGCCCATTCAAATAAATCATAAATATAGAAATCAACTTTTGTTTATTTAATTCGTTTGCGAGGAGAACGAAAAAACCAGAAACTTAAAATAGAATTCTTTTCCGAATTTCATTTTTAAAATTCCGAAAACAAATTTTAAAATGACGAAAAAATAAAATAGCATTTACGAGCAGAATTTTTTCCTACCCTGGTAAAAAGTTCACACAAAAATTCTCACATTCATGGACAAGTTTAGTGGCTTAAAGGAAATATTTACCAAAAAATGGAAAACGGTTTAAAAGTTTAGGGAAAATGTATTTTAAGAACTAGTCAATCTCGTTTGAAATCATAAAATAAGTTTAAGGAAATGACTTATTCCTATTAGTTCATCAAATTTTATTTACTTGAAAGATATAAAAAGTTATTCTAAATTTTAGAAAAATATATACCAGTTTTAAGTATTTTTTCTTTAAATTATAGAATTTATCTTTTATTTGCATTAAGCAAAAAGTTTTAGTAAATTTTTCATATTTTCGAGGAATATTTGAATTTGAAATAAATTTTTTGTAAATTAAATTAAATTTTAAAACTCAGTCAGAAGGTTGTTGGTTCAATACTTGTCTCTTCTCAAGGAATTTATATGCATGTATGGTGAATTAATTCAGAATATAGTATGAAGATATAACAAAAAACATACATACATACATACAAAAATAAGTACCAGAATTAAAGACAAAAAGAATTTAAAAAATTTACTCAATTTGTGATCAAAGATGAAAAAATTATTTTGCAAAGCTCCGAATTTTATGGGAAAATTTTACTTAATTTTAGAAAAATTTTTCTCAAATATAAAAATATAATAACTATAAATTAGTTCATGAATGAACTAGAAATTTAGTAAATATTTTACTGGTTTCAAGTAAAAACAGCTTTGCCGCCATACGACAACTTTTTTTATTCAAATTTAGAAAATTTTAAAATGTTTTAGTTAGTTTTTTTTTTGAGTGTGCTCTAAATTTTACGTAAATCGTATGATTCGTTCGAGAGACATCGTTGACGAAAAATCTTTTTTTCTCGAATAACTTCGAAAGTCTGCGTGAAATCGATTCAATATGTTCACTGATTTTAGTACATAGATTTAAAAAGTGTATCCGATGCTGCTGAGTTGACCGATCAAATCCTTTTGTTTATCGCCAACCCATTCCTATTTTTTTAACTTACTCTAAATTAAAAATCATTCCAAATTTAAAAGTAAAAATGTTCTTAAAATTTGAAGATCTACCATAGAGGAAAAAAGCTTAACGGGCCGAAGGGTCAGCTATGCGGAAACTCTTCTGAAGAAAATTCTTGACTCCCATTTGTGGTGTTCGAAATATCACTAAGAAACAAATTTGATGCATTTTATTCAAAAAATATTTCTTCAGGACAGGGTGCTTTTTTAGGAGTATAAGGAGCTCCTAAAACAGTTTTACTCTTGTTAGTTTTTCAGTTTTTGTTATACTTCGTATATGTATTTACAGTTTAAAGCTTACATTAACATACAAATTAGCATAAATTTGAATTTTTGTTACTCTTTCTGTACATTTATTTCTGATGTGAGTTTTTCATGAATGGTCAAAGAAATAGCCTCACAATGTTCGAAATATGTACAAAAAAATTTTAAATTTTCGAAAAACAGGAAGCATTTTATGAGTAGCAATTTTATGTAAAATGCAAAGCTAGAAGTTGACAAATGTGCTATGAGTTTTGCTTTTGTAATTTAAATTTTTCCTACATATATTTATGTATGTAAATTTTTGTCAACGCGTAGCCTTGCGCTCTTCAAAATTAAGTCTAATATTTGATTCTTTGTTTGCTTTAATAAGGCTAAAGTTCATATTTTGAGGAAGCCAAAACACAGAAAGACTTCTAATCCCATTTGGAATAATAGCTTAATTTAGGTTACACTTTGGTATATTTCGCATTAAATTTATTACTTATAGTGTATAGAACGTTGTTTGCTTAAAAAAAATTAAGGTTAACAGAGAATTTTCCATTTCTGAACATCGTCTTGAAAGCTTAAAAGTTATCTCCTGCAAAACAGTAATATATGACTTAAGCACTTTTTCCTTATTGCCACAGAAATAATGAAGTGTTCTATGTTCAAGTGGCAAATAATCTGCTGGTATTAAAAAAGGCAAGTTTGTTGCCGCAAAAATTTAATACAATTTTAAGGTAAATTGAACGTAAATTGATTTCATAAATTAAAATTTAAAAATGTAGGAACAACTTTAAAAGGAATTGAGAAAAGTAAGAATTTTTTACGAGATTTTGTGGGATAGGGAATCACGGCCTTTAGGGGGAAAATCAACAAATTTATATTGTACGTGCGTGCGGGTTACTTTTTAGAGTTTTATTTTTAATTATTATTATTAGATGGAAATTAAACTATTTTATTTTTATAATGTGCCAGGTTATATCAGCAAATGTTTCTTGCAGAAAGTCTTCCTTATTGGCGATAGTAGGAAGACAATTCGGAAGAGGAACACTCGTTATATGTATGATTAGGCCCATGTAATTTAAATGAATTTGATAATCGAATTTTGTCAAAAATGAGCTAGTGCATGAGTTCGACCCAAGTCTGCCCGATACCATGATAGAATAATATAGGTAACCTCGAAGGGCCAGCTGATAGATTTTTTATTTGCGTGTTTCGTGAAATGATCTGCCAATATTATGTAATGTGCGTCCTATAGATTTTCTTTATGTGCGCCTGTGTAAACACAGCAATCAGGCCGATAAGGCAGTACGCACAGCTGATAGCTGGTAATATATTAGCGCCAGCTGTAAGTATTTGCAATAGGCAAAATAAAAAACAACAACAAAAATATACATATATTGGGTGTTTTTTATTGAGATATAGAACTTTAAGTTGGCATCACTTTTTTAACTGGCGGCCATTTTGTCATCTGTCAAGTGATTAATATTTAGTTTGGTTTGCCATTTCATCATGAACAGGTTGACAAAAGAACAACGCTTGCAAATCGTGCAAATTTATTTCGAAAATAATGGTCCATTTTATGGTCGACATAATCGTCCATCAGAGCAATTAATTCGGTTAACCATGAATCGTTTTCGCACTACGTTTACTCTGTGTGATAATACGCATCCGCAGAGACGTCGAACAGTGCACACCGAAGAAAGAATTGCCGCTGTAGAGCAAAGTGTTGAAAAGGACCCAAATGAATCGATTCGCCACCGGAGACCGGTATAGAGCCATGATAACCGACTATTCTGTTCCCGAATTGGATGGCATGAATGTGGATGAGTTGTGGTTCCAACAAGACGGCGCTACATGCCACACAGCGCACGTCACAATCGATTTATTGAAGGAAACATTCGATGAGCGCATAATTTCGCGGAATGGACCTGTCAATTGGCCACCAAGATCGTGTGATTTGACACCATTGGATTATTTTCTTTGGGGTTATGTGAAGTCGCTCGTCTACGCCAACAAACCAGAAACGTTAGGGGACTTGGAAGCCAACATTCGTGGCGTTATTGCCAACATACGGCCCCATATGCTCGAAAAAGTGGTTGAAAATTGGACCTGTAGAATTGGCTTTATTCGAGCCAGCCGCGGCGGCCACATGCCCGAAATCATATTTAAACATTAATGGCATAAAATTATCCTTCCAATAAAGCCAAATTGATGGACATTAAAACGATTTTCTTGTGTTTTATTTCAATTCGAAGTTCTATACCTCTAAAAAAAACACCCTGTATATAAAAGTCAGTCGTTAAGCAGCTCTAGGTTGGGGAACATCCCTCGCGTCATCGTAATTATTTCTTAAGTTCGGTCAGGCTAGCGTTTGTTGTTTGGCCTTTGCGAGTTTTTCGTCTCACTCGCACTGGTTGACTGATCTGCACGGATTACCGTATAATCTTGCGGTGTTTTGTGGAATTTCTTTAACAACCACGTTGCTGCTTCCTATGTGAAGGCATAGGTCGTGTACAGTCAGTCACAGAACTTTTTAAAATACTGTTCATAACATCTTGGGAGTATCTCTTCCAGGAATGCGGTTTTGTTAGCGGTGCTAGAGCAGCGAAAAATTAGAAGATTATTTTTGTGATACTTACCGAGGCGAACAGAAGAGAAGGAATCCGGTCAGTGTTTTGTTAAAGCAGGTCAAATTTTGTTAAAAAAATATCAAATAAAATTATATATCCTTATATATACATACGTTTAAATAATAAAAGTGTTTGGTTATTTCATAAATAAAAGAACAAAAGGAAACAAAACAAGACATTTCAATTGAATATTAAAAAAAAATTTAAGTGCTTCAAAGCAAAAGTCCACCAGCCAGGGAAATACCCAAGAGGTGCTGAACTGTTCTACTGCTGGAAGAGGGGGAACCATCATAAATAGTGGGCATTAAACGCCACCAAAAGCCATCATCCACCATTACTGAAATTTGAAAAAGTCAGGTATTGCGCCAATTGACTAGGACGAAATACGACTGACTCTAACATTAACAGACTGTAATATACACATATGTATAACTTAACTTTTAACTTTTTTATTTAATTATTTTGTATAAAATTAATCGCTAGTGATTACTTACGTTCTAAGAAAACATTCCTTTAGCAGTTTTTAGGCTAAAGTGCGCATACTTACTATAGGGTTGAGCTCAAGCCATATGTAATCAGTTTCGGGTAGGGAGTTTAATCCTATAAATAAAAAGTTTTCCCTGAGTATTTTTTTTATAAATAAAAATATATAAAAAAATGAAATATATACATATAGTGCGTGCATAAGCATATTTTTGTTGGTACTTAACTGAGAACAGTTAACGTGAACTTTAGACACAGCCACGAACAGACGGCCATTCCAATGACCATTTTGGTCAAAAATTAATAGTTGACAGAAATGTAAACTTATTTTTTTTATATAAAGAAAAGCGCTAATACGAAGAAGTAAAACCACATAAATTTCATTTGTAAAATTTGTGAATACATATTTTTGATTAATTAATTTTTTTATGCTAATTAAATTCTAATACAAAAATTTTCTCAACTTTTATTTTATATTTTCTTGATTTTTTTTAATAATATTTAGATTTACTACAGCAAAATATTCTAAAACAAACGCTAAACCACACTGTTGGCAAGACATTTGTTTCAGTTGTTTGTCTTTCCAACAGTGTTCTTTAGCGTTTGTTTTAGAATATTTCGCTGTAGTAAAGCATTTGAAAAAAGTTTCATTTCTTAAAAAGTTTTACAAATGGTCTTGTGCAGGACACTAATGCGTAATCTTGTATTCTTGGATTCATGGCATGCAATTATGTTTTAAAAATACGCTCATATAGTGCGTATTAAGGCCGGTTCACAGTAAATATGTCTTACGTTAAACTTCGGCATCAACTGACATTAACGCAACGATGGAGAAGGTTGGTACAATGAGTACTTTATTGAAGGAAGCATTTGAATAACTTCTATAGGCTGATTCTCCATTTTATATATAAAATTCAAGTTTTTTTTATTTATTTTGTTTATTTCTTTTGCTTGATTTTATTTTTGCTGCCACAAAACACAAAAACCTAAATCAGAACATACCAAAAAACCAACCAATACCTGTCAAAATACTCAACGTACGCAAAAAGTTAAAAGTTGAAAAATTTTTGTACTTTGCGTTGACGGACATGTACTGAATGTAACAGACTTCTTAGCTGTCAGTTGTCTTAGATGTCAGTTGAAAAAGGCGAAGTTTAACGTATGATGGATTCATTGTGTCCCGGCCCTTAAAACTATACTTATACAAATAAACTTTGCAAAATCAAGAGAAAGCGCAAGTACATGTCTCTTATTTTCTCTTAGTTTGTTGACAGTTTTCATCACAAAACAGCAATAAAAAGCCCTGTTGTTTTATTTGTTGCACATTTCGTCTGGTGGTTACTGATTTGCGGCACAGTATAATAAGAATACATTATAACTGCGGCAAACCATTAACCACCCGACGATTTGTTGTAGATTTTCGCTCATTTGCTTCAATAGTGGCATAACATACATATTATGTATGTAAGTACGTACATAAGTACTAGGGAAGTAACGATACGCCGTTTTGCCGATCCGATCCCATACCGATGCCAATACTCAAAAATAAATATCGACGATACCCATTCCGATACCGTTACGCATATTGAACTTAAGTTAAAATTAACAAAACCTTTTATTATACAAAATTATAGTGTAAGAGGTTATTAACATTTAAAATTGATATTTGAATTCATTCTTAACAAAAAACAAACTATTTTTTTAATACATACATGATTTAGCATTGAGATAACATTTCACTACTATGGTGCAAAGCAAAACAAAAGAAAAGTTTACATTTTCTGTTTAGACTTTATGCTCTGCTTATAATATGTTATTTCTCTTAGTTTGTATGCAAAAAAATCGTTGAAAATTTAATTGTTTGTTCAAAACACCTCTAAAAAATTTAAGAAGTATCGCCGTATTGACAGTAAAATATCGCCGATATCGATATACCGGCAAATCTGAAATATCGCCGATACACATATCGGAATCGGTATTCGTATTCGTTACGTCCCTAATAAGTATATTATTCTACCATGTCCGATACATTCTTTATTTTTGTTTATATTTTTTTCTCTTTTTGTTACTTTTTCAGATACTTTGGTTGTACATATTTTTGGTGGAGTCAACACTGCTCATGATTACTAATCAATTTAGCAATCAAAACACAACCATTTAGTCTGTCATTCGAAGGTTATAATAATGTTTTGAATTCCCAATATCCAAACTAATTTAAATAATAAATTTGGGGAATAAAAATTTATGATTGTAATATAATTTCTTTACACGCTTAATGATTGATATCATTTCATTTAAAAATGATCCGATAGTGCGGTTTATTTAAATAAATTGTATTCAAAAATTATTTGTCAAAAAAAGTATTATTGGTTTTTTATGAATTAATGATTTTTACTTCTTTTGATTCTTGGAAATATTTCACTTATTGATATTGTATGTCTTTATGCGTGTATGCATGCATGTACATTATTATATGAATAAATGCATCATGCCAAGCACCATGGGTAATGTGTAAAATGTATCCATAAAATACAATTAAAATTCTACTCATATACATAAATAGCATTTCTTTTTCTTTAATTAAGAAAAAGCACTGGTCACAAAAACGATACGATACATTGGTTACCATACTCATGTTCATGAATTTGTACCAGTATTTATTTATAAATATAAACATATCGTCAGCTCATTATTGGTTTGGCACATTTGCCAAAAAGTCGGAGTGTAGAAGAACGACAAAAAAGGTTACGAGAAGTTTTCTCAAAATATATAACGGATAGAATTTTGGTGTATTTTCATATCAAATTAAAGAATTAATCCGCATATTGTTTCCCATTGTTCTGTAACAATTTCATACAGATATCATGAATACTCACATCTTGAAAGGAAAATCTTTATAATACTTTATCTCTAACAGGGCAAATTCATAGCAGGTGAAGCCATTTCAGAAACTAGTTTCTCTGGTCCAATCAAGCAAAAGGTTCGTAAATATTTTTGACAGCAGGAAATTTTACACAAATTTTTTTTATGCATTGTGGCATTTCGCATAAAAATGAGTTCGCCTAATTCAAAGGACCTTTAAGTTGTTATTAATTCAAAACGTTAAACTCGTTTTCTGTAAAACAAGCGTTCGTTAGCATATACATAATGATCTGCTTACATTGTGTGATAGATTTGTCTATAAAAATGAGATTTAAAATAAAAATACTTTTAGGTATGCAGTCACATACGCATGTAACTTTTTGCATGCCGTTTTAGGTTTAGATTTAATTTGATTTAACGGTAGCATCATAGACAACAACCTGCAGCCGTGTAGCTATCAAAATAATAATTCTCATATAAACATTTTAAACTATTTTTGATATTTGTGTCTTTTCACCTTTTTGTCTGCTTTTAGTAACAGTATGACCATTACGAAATTAATTAAATTGCCATTACTATTTGTTAAGTTTTTAGAACATATTAACGGCCCTATGTATAAGCAAAAATTGGCATGAAGTTAGCATAAGTGGCGTAATTGAATTAGGTGTTAACGAGTTCCTCCATACAATTTGACATTAAAAATAATCGCATTACATAATTTTAACCCACCTCTAAGTCCTAGTATGATTTGTAATGTGAACATTCATGGCAAAACTCTTTAAGATTAAGTCCAATTTTACCACTTATGCTAACTTCATGCGAATTTTTGCTTATATATAGGGCCGTAAGAGTTTTTCTTTTAACAAATTTTATATACATATGTATGTACGTACGTATATATTATAAAGAGTTTATTTTTATTTTTTATATGTGTCTCTTTTGGCAATATGAATATTTTGATTTATTATTCCTATTTTAAAAATTTTTACTTGTTGATTTTTTTGTTTCTTAAATTTTCTATTGTTTGTTTTGCTTATTTTGCTAAACAATTCATAACGAACTCATTGCATTTGTCCCTTTTTATTTGACGAATCAACTGTTTGTTTGATTTTATTTCGTTATATTTCTTCAAAAGAGCGGATGAACGAAATGAACGAACTCGTTCTTTTTTAGCAAATGAACGAAAATGAGCGGTCACTTGAATGAACGATTTGGCACAGCTTTAGTATCCTGCAGAAAATGTTTATTTTTTTCTATATGCTTCAGACACGAATGAGACAACTTTTCTCACACACACAACTATAGATTTCATTTTGACATCACTGCTCTAGAACAGCGATCAATACTGATGTTTGAGTTTGTGCTTCATTTTTGAGCGTAAAAGCTTTTGCTCTTCTTATAGCAGGGCTGGCAAGATATATTTTTAAAACTATAATTCAAGTCAATTTCTCGTGTTCAAAAAGAGATTAATGCACATTTGATGTATTTTAAATAGTATATAATAACTTAGTTTCAGATATGATTATTCAAGCTCTGAAAAGTAGAAAGCATTGAAATTAAACTAATTTAAAAGAATCCATTGTTGTCTATTAAAATGCGACTACACAACCGGTGCATATGAATAGTCTGAGATTAGAGTGGTAAATCTGATAACAATTGAGTACACATAAATCAGAGTCTGAACACAATGTAACGATTTTTTATTGCGGTGCGGTTTTCCATACGATTTTGAAGTAAAAATCCGCAGTGCGGGACGGAATAATATTAAAATCTATTTTATTTTCATTGCGGACTTCCTTATTCTCTCAATTTTTGCTCAGCTCTTTTGCTGACGTTGCCGTAGTTTTTGAATAATTGGCTGTGTTCACAACATTTTTGTAAAAAAAGCATGATTTTGATGTTCAAACATTTTTGTCATAGACTATAAAAGTTAAAAAAATATATCAAATATATCCACGAATGTATAAAATGTTAATCATTTTTTGTTTTTAGTTATAAAAATGTATGCACAAAAAAATTAACGAAAATTTAAACAAACAATGACAAGTATTGCCGGCGCCGTCTTCCGTTGTATTATGTTTATTTTTTCTCCCGCAACGAGAAATCGCACCGCACAGCAAACATTGTGTTTAGCAGTGATGGTATTTTGGTGCGTTTCGGGTATTTTTTGGTGCTTTTTGCCTCTTCATAAACGCGAAATTTCGGTTAATATCCTTTTTTAAAAAGCGGGTATTTACAGTGCTTTTTAACAATTTCTCACAGTGCTTTTGGTGCTTTTTTGTAAAATAAAAATATTTTTAATTTACAAACCTAATGTACTTTTAAGAGCTAATAGCAGCATCTTTTTACTGATTAAATTTATTAATATTTAATTTATTTATTTATTAAATTATAATATTTATTTTAAATTAATGTATGAATATTATAAGGGTAATATATAAAAATTTGCGAGAGGATATACCAAATTTAAATTATTTTTATTAATAATAATTATTATTTAATTTCTTTACTAATTAAATTTATTAATATTTAATTTATTTATTTATTAAATTAATTAATTAAATTATTTTTAATGACAATAACGGAAGCTATGTTAAAAAAAATTTAGAAAACGTTTCATAATTGGGATTAAAAAATTAAAATACTTCTTGCAAAATAGAAATCGGAAGTACCACATAATTCTCTGCATAATAATTTATTGATAGTAGATCAATTGACAGCATGAGGTTGTCAGTTGATTTAGACAACGGGTAGCCAAGTCCCAATTTTTTGGTATCGTATTGACGTGCTGTCAGTGTTGGCAACTGGAATAAGTGTGAATATCGCAAAAACAAAAACTTTTAAGTTACTTAAGGAAAAAAGTGATGCTTTCAATGCTTTTGTATGCTTAAAATATTTTTCAGTAACATACATACATATGTATCTTAATCTAAGCCTAAGCTTCACCTACCAAATAACTAACACCGATCATATAACTACTAACATTTTGAAAAATTAATAAGGGTTTTCATGAGAACTTTTAAAATTGTCATTTGTGCAATTGGGGAAATATGTTTCATGAAGCCCCTTTGACTTTTTAAGGCAATTTGAATGAAATGTCAAAAAAAAATTAATTTAATAAGAATAACACAAGAAAATTTCAAGCAGTTTTTAATTTCATATATTTCATATACATATGTATTAAATATTTTGAGGCAAAAACTTGAAATTATATTGATGTTTACACTCCAAACTCTCCTTTTTTAAGTGGCTTAATGTATTAAAATTAAAAAAAAATTGTGTGCTTCTTTTTACCCTCTTTTTCTTATTTTTTTGCTCTTTTTACCCTTTTCGCAACAGCTCATTGTGCGTTTGCTCTTCGTAGAGATACCAACACTGGTGTTTAGACTCTTAGAAATACAAATTATCTCTTAGTGCTCTCTTCATTATTGTGAGAGCACTCGCACGCCTGCGCTGTTTTGAAGATCGCTGTTCTAGAATAATAAACACTATATTTTTTAGTAGTTATTTTTTTTATTACACGCAAAGAAAAAATATGACTGAAGCAATTAAACAGCAATATACTATGATTTAACTATCTATGTATGTATGTAATTATATGGTTGCAGTCAAATCCTATTATTATTAATATAAAAGAAAAACTCCATCAATCATAATGTTGTTGTAATCTTTTCACAAAATACTTCTTTAATTGAAGAACACCAGATTCTGTTTGGTTTTTTTAACAATATGAATGTTAACTCAAAATTTAGATTAAAGTTCTAAATTCTTTAATGCATACGTATCGTTACCTTAATATAGAAAGGCCCTAACTCATTATTTATTAGAAATCGAGATTTTTAAATACATTACATGTTTTCTATCCAAATATGATCAATGCCCTGTGCACTGTAACGACATGGTGTGGGAGACATGGCCTGGCGGTCAACTTATCACACTATTCTTGTACAATTTTCTCTTAGAAGAAAACTTGGTCTAGGGACAGTATCGTTGAATGGATGTAATATTCCTTAAATATTAAATACTTAGGGATTACCCTTGATAGTACACTCAAAAAAAAGACATGTACTATTATTAAGAAATTTTGTTTCCTAAATTCAAGTAAAAAAAACTTTATAAGTTTGAGTAATTTTTGCTAAGTTTAAGTAAATTTTTACAAAAATCTAATAAAAATTACTTCATATGAGTAAAAAATAAAAAGTTCATATCGTCAAAAATAGTTCATAAAAATACACAATAAATTTCTCACATTTCAGAAAATGTTTACTGACTTAAAGGAAATATTTACTAATAGTAAGAAAATGGTTACAAACTGAAGGAAATTTTATATTAAGGACTAGACAATTTCGTCTTAAATAAAAAAAATAAACTTTAGGAAATGAATTACTCCTGATAAGTTCATGAAATTTGACTTACTTAAAAGATGTAAAAAGTTATTCTAAATTTTAGGAAACTATTTACGAGTTTTAAGTATTTTTTCTTTGAATTATAGAATTTGTTATTAATTTGCATTTAGCAAATAATATTTCAACTTGAAATTTATTTTTTTTGTAAATAAAATAAAATTTTAAAACTCAATAATTTCAATGCTTATTCAGGCTGCCTTGTTAGGCAATTGGTTAGAGTGCTTGCTTATCAATCAAAAGGTTGCTGTTCAATACTTGTCCCTTCTCAAGGAATTTATATGTATGTATGGTGAATGGTGAATTATAATTAAGAATATAATATGAAGATATAATAAATAACAACATATCATTTGGTATAGAATTTAATTAAAAATAAGTACCAGAACTAAAGACAAAAAAAAATGGAAAATTTACTAAATTTGAGATCAAAGACGAAAAATTTTTTTTTGCAAAACTCCGAACTTTTAGGGAAAATTTTACATAATTTTAGGAAAATTTTACTTAAATATGAAAAAATAATTACAATAAAACAGTTCATTTATGAACTAGAAATTTAGTAAATATTTTATTGGTTTCAAGTAAAAAACAGCTTTGGCGCCATACGACAACTTTTTAATTCAAATTTAGAAAATTTTCCAAATTTTTACTTAATTTTTATTTTTTTTTGAGTGTAAGCTAACTTGGAACCGACATTTTGAGTGCGTAACACAGGAAGCCGCTAGAGCGATCTGGGTGGTGACGAGTTGTGCTGGGTGCACCTGGAGCATGAGACCGAAAATATTTATGTGGATCTACACAATGATTGTTAGGCCAATTATAACGTACGGCGCGATAGTTTGGTGGCAAAAGACTCGCCAGGTTGTGGCGACAACTAAAGTCTGCAAAATTCAGAGATTGCCGTGTCTTCTTGCAACAGGCTCAATGAGGTTCGACAGGAGATTTAATCACAATTCCACCCAGGGCAGTATGGGACGAAAACGGGCCCGTTGTCGATTACAGAGGTTTATGTTGGTATACGGATGGATCCAAAACGGAGGATGGAGTTGGTCCTGGAGTTTTTTGCCCATAAAAAAACTTCTTTGCCCATAGGCAAATGGCCTACGGTATTTCAGGCAGAAATACTATATAGGCAATCACCAAATGTGTTGATATTAATTAGAATAGGGGCATTAGAGGTGCGCATGTAGTAGGGTTGTTATCGCGTGATTTGTAAAAAGAGGACAGCAGAAGGAAAAAAAACCCGGACAATTGCTTAAAAAAGTAGGACTTAAAAATATAACGAATCTTTGTTTTTCCAATAATATTACTACCAATACTACTACCAATATTACACCATCTTACATATCGATGGTGTTGAGGTTTGTAGCCATAAAAAATAGAAATTAGTTTAATTTGGCTACAACGACAAATATAGCACGGACAAAAACCTCTAGCCTGTTGCCTTGCTGACTTCGTCATTCTCATATAAACATGTATGTATATTCCATCTTTGACATTTTGTAGCCGGTAGCTAGCTGTGGTGAATGTGTTTAATGCTTAAGAATTAATTTTTGGTTTGTTCTGGATGACATTGCAGTTAGCTTTTAGTCAGTCTAAAGTTACGGTCACACTTGTCAAACATTTGCCCAAAAAGCGTAACCACTAAATGCTAATGACAAATTTTTCAATTCAGACAAAAGTTTGAGAAGTTAAAGGGTAGACAATGGGCAAAGTGAATACAAAATAATCATTTGCTTTTTACTTGAAAATTTGTTTAAAAAAACAAAAAACACATACATATTTTAGGTTTTAAAAGAAATTTTTAAGTAAAAAGCAAATGCTTATGTTTTATTCACTTTACCCATTAATGTTGGATTCTACGACATTGTCTATTAGTTGTATTCAAAACTGTTTAATTTGATAAACAATTGTCTGAAGCAAAACTTCTTTCATTAGTGTTTGTTGGTTACGCATTTTTGGGCAAATATTTGACCGTAGCTAAAGAAAAGTTAACTATAAGTTAACTATTTTTGCCACACATTCTCCGACATTTTGGGCCTTGTTTTGAAGAACGCAACGCTTAGGCGTTGATAATTTTTGTAATTTAAATTTTTTCCATATAAAATTTGAAAACGTTTGGCATTGCGTTTTACAAAATTAGGCCCTATAATTTTATTATATGCACATACTTACATATCTACATACATATACCCAACAAAAATTAAACATACAAATCATTAGTTACAGAATTGATGAACTCAGCTCCAAGTGCTTCTATTTTTGGTGCAACATCGATGAATTTGACAAATTAATGAATGGTATGCGCTTAAAATGTTGTTTCGCACAATTTTTGATATAAACAACATCTTTAGAATATTAAATTCTGTACCTGTAGTGATTTGTATGCAATGTAAGTGGGAAACTCTTAAAACTAGTTCCGATTTTTGTGTGCTGCGTATTAATATGTGTGTAATTTATTTTATGGCTCTTAAATTTAAGTGAAATCTTAGCTATAAATTATTTTACTTGTGTTGTAACAACTTCAGTAAACAAATGTGTACATTAACCCATTTAAAATATAGTACATATTGATATCGTAAATTCTATAAATTATAATTTAAATTACTGCGAAGTAATGAAATTGCGTTCATAAAATGTTAACAGAAAAATTCAAAATTGCGTTTTTATATTACATACATGCATACATACATACACATGTACATATAGTCATGTAAATCATACAACCAGGGGGCAAATTATGGCACTCGTTATCGAACGAAATTAATTAATATTTCAATAGAGTTTATATGGAAATATTTCAAAATTTCGAACGGCCTTCAGTATCTCTTTATCTAATTAAATGATTTGTGGCTGTTAATTTCATTTAAGTGCCAAATTGTCAACTAAAATCCAAAAGACCTTAACAACCACAAAATTCAAAATAGACTTCTTGATTGATTACGATGTGATCAAAAAAATACTCACATATGTTCAAAAATACAGATTTTATTCATTATTCAATTTGGAATCTAACAAATAAATAGTCTTAAATGTATAAGTTTTTTTGCTTCTCCTGTAAAAAAGTAAAATGTGTACTTGCGGCCGTTTCCATTTTAGGTGACGAAATAATTAATTGTAATTGTGAAGAATTTTAACCAAGAAGAAGAATTTTAACCAATTGTTAGATCAGATGCGGAAGGATATTATGGATAAATCGACGATTGAATCAATCATGTTTTATGGTTTGCTATTTGAAGTATCACTCAGACTGTCGTTAAATCGTCTACCTGCCCGCCTAATCCTTTAACATTGGAACATATGGTATGGTACTCGTATTAGCAAGAATCGCTATTAAAACTATAATTTATTTTCTTTAAATGCCGAGTTTCGAAATCAACTAAATAAACCTCTACTATTAACATTTCTGATTTACATCTAAGTATTTGCTTCTGCCTTAAATTTTATTTAAATCAGAAAATAAATCTTTGAGATTAATAGCTCTAAAAAAAGCATCAGAACAATACTTGAAAAGTCTGAAAACTTCTATCAACAATCTCGATTTTGAAATGCTGTGACTAAAATATCACTGCTAGTGAATAGGCTTATTTTTGGCTTACACAGAAAGAAATATCATCAAAATGCAACCAGCAAAACAAAAAATATATTTATTTTAAAATATATATGAATCCAGTATTGCCGTATTCCCGATATCATAAAATTACTGAAAAGAATACTTTCTTAAACAACTTTTTTTTGTTAAAATGCATGAAATTCATATATAAAAGTATATTTAAGATGCCTTGTTGTATAGTTGTATTTTTTATATATTATATTTTATAAATATGTGGGAAATCTGCAATAAATATTGCTTTTATTATGCGAAGTACTAATAAATTTATTCAAATTTCACTCTCGGTAACACCGTTTCTTCATTTGACATTTTACTTACAATAATTCACTTAGAAGGAAATTGTCATGATACAATTATACTAGGTACATGCACAAGCCCAGCCTGTCACTGTATACATTGCACCTAATTGTCAAACTTTGTTTACAAGCTGCAAAAATGTTAATGTATGTGTGTAAATAAAATGATTACAGTGTTGCCAATGAATTTACACATGGCTGTGTCTCCAATTACACATTGAAGAAAATTACACTACACATCTTTTGTGTAGGTTAAAATTAAAACAATAATAAATAAAAATAGAACCCAAAGTAGAATTGCACACATATTATACAAGAATTTAATTACATCGCCTACACATGTGAGTAGAAATTACACACTGTCTAACTACACCCATATTGGTAACACTGAATAACTATAATCATGCAGGAATGCCGCGTCTGCAATTGTACTTTAGTTACCCTGTAATTGTTATTTTTATAAACAAAAGACAGTTGTTTCCGACAATTTGGGGTTTGTTTATACCAACAAAATACATGTGTTTTTTGGTGTTGTAATTTTGTTGTAGTTCTGCATGTACCTAGTGTAATTGTATCATGGAAATTGTGTTGTAAGCTGAGCAGTAAAGCTGGATTCACCCATTGTTTCCGAACAAAATTTTTGTCCGGACAAAATTTTTTTATATGGAGTTTCTCTCTCTCTCAAAAAGAGAAACGTCAAACTCCATATAAAAAAATTTAGTCCGGACAAAAATTTTGTTCTTAAACAATGGGTGAATCCAGCTTAAGTACAAAAAATGTAATTGTGTTAGTAAAAAAGTGTGAGAGTATTGAGTTTTTCGAACTTGCACTTACATGTGTAAATGCTAAGGCCCCTTTCACATTAGGCAACTTTACTTGAGCAAGTATAATTTTCATTTTTATTTATTTTCTTTGGAACTTGCTTCTATGTTCACATTCAGTTCATTTGTTGAACAAGTTTAATTTTCTTATGCTCGAGTTTTCTTAATTTGTTGACGTTTTGTTTCATTTCTGTATTCATTGTATTTTCTTAACACAAAATTAATTAATTAGACAACACCGAAGAAGAAATAAAAGACAATGTCAAAAACAAATCAATATCCCAAGCCAACAATGACAGCTGAAACAGAATTGTGGCAGAATTGCCAAGTTCAAGCAAGTCTGTACTCAAATCTCGGCAATTCTTTCCCCTTCAACCGACCTTTCCTCTCACACCCACAAACACAAGACTTGCGCAAGTAAAGTTGCCTAATGTGAAAGTGGCCTAAGTTACTAAGTGAAAGCGTTTATAAACGCATTACGAGGGAGGCTTGTTGGCCCGCCTATGACATGAAAGGACAACACTTCTGTCATAGGATGAGCAAGCTACTTCATTTCGTTTGTGTTTGGCAGCCATTGAAATAACAGACTGCCGCAGTAAAGTAAGGCTTTGTCTCGCACACGAAGGATTCCTAAGAACACTACATACATATCGTCTTCTAAAATCCAAAAGGCCGTAACAACCAAAAAAATTCAAAATATACTTTTTGATTGCGTATGATGTGATTAAAAAAATACACCTTTCACTTTAAATTTTACTCACATATGCTCAACAATACCGATTTGGCAACTAACAATTAAATGGCATGAATTAAATACGGGTTTTTACTTCTGCTGTCAAAAAGTAAAAAGTGTACTTGCGGCCTTTTGCATTTTAGGTGACGATATGTGATATTATGCGAACTTTAATCTACACAATCAAATATCTTAGACATTTAAACAAAATTGCTTAATTTTTTTATTTTCATTTAAGCGTTTTTTCATATTGACGATTTTTTATGTTCACTGGTAAAAAAAATAACTGCAATGGTTTTTTACCCGACTGCCAAGAAGGGTTATTTTAATGATTTTTTGCCTATTGCATTTTTTCTATTTTTTTAAATTTCATGTAGTCATTGTGAATTGCGTAAAATTTTGCAAATTTAAACAAAACCAATTTAATCTAAGATTAGAAGTTAGAAAAGATAAAGCTTATCATTAAAATATTGTTTGTTATCTCTAGAAAACTGAAAAAAAAATTCGAACGACTATTTGTATTGATGACAGAGAGGAAGCATTTGTATTTCATTGTTGTTTTCAATTGTGACTGTTGATACTTTCAATTAAAATTTCTCTAATGCTCATCCCACAAAAATATGAGTACTTCATTTCTTTTCGACTAAATAAAATTACTCACTTTTATATAAAAAAAAGTTTTCAAGTGGAAAAAAATAAAAATTATTTTCTAACTACTCTCCGTTTATTGGAAGTGGTTTTTCGTATTTTAGAATCTCGATTTGTCTTCCAAACTAATTAAGATACCACTTTGCTAATTTTGTGTTAAAATTAGTATATGTGATGCACTGCTGTGCATCATACGAGCAAACTTTAATTTAAAATGCAATACAAATTTTTTTTAGTAGTAACCATGTTAGAAGCCCATATTTGACATTTATTTGTGTGTTATCTATCCAGTGAAGCAGTTGAAGACATTCAAACATCCATTTGCAGGGCAGTGATGCATTTACGAACACAACCAGTATTTCATGCTTTATTTAAGGGCCATCCTAATACTTAATTGATTCTTGAGTTCTTGTTTCAACTTTAATAGTAGTTAAGGATATTTCACACTTTAGCTTGAGAAATAAGATTTGTCAAGAAATCAAATCAAGTGAGAAATTATAATAGTAACAAAAGAATATGTTTTTAATGCAGGAAATATATGTATAAAAATTGGCAGTCATAAAGTTCTCATCAATTTTAGAAAAATTTCGAAACGTTTAGAACCTGACCCACGATATTGACAAAAAAAAAACATCGATTTAAAATTTGTATTGAAAACTATAATACAATACGAGTATATGCTTTTGTTTTTAATATATATACATAAGTAAGCGATAGAAACTTTCTTGTCGACATCGTGGGTCAGGCTAGATTAGTTAGATTTTTCATTAAATCAATTTTATATATATGTATGTGAACCAGGGCTGCCGTTTTTGGTTATTTCTAACCAAAGTGGTTATTTTTTTCTTTAATGTGGAGATGTGAATATTTTTCTCATTTTGGTTATTTTTTTTTGCCATAAAAATTATACACATGAACATATTTTTTATGTTATACTTTTAAGCTTTTATGCTCTTCAATTTTTAGTATTGCTACCAAGGCAACTGAAAATAAAACAGCTGTGAGTAAAATCGCTAGTGCTGCCACCTGTTATGAATGCGCCTTGATTGCTACTCACTTGTTTACAATACTTTTCTTTTACAACACTGTCAACAACTTTTAATTTGACTAAATGGTCGTAACTCTGTACTACAGAACACTATGTGGTTCATAGGAGGTGACCACGTTTGTCCGCCCATATTGCCTCCTTCCTAAAAAAATTGGTCACATCTTGGAAAATCTTAATTAGTTGGACAAATTTAAAGTTTTTAGAAAGTCTCCTGAAAACTCGAACTTCCAGTAATTCTGAGTATGCACGTTTTTAGAGTACTATGTGGTCCATAATAGGTGGCCACTTTTGTCCGCCCGCATCGCCTCCTTCCCAAGAAAAGTGCGTAACCCTCAGAAAATTCCAAGTTGATAACTTGACGATCTTTGGTTCAAATTCCTGTTTTTCAGAAATAGATTCATGGGTTTTAAACACCTTATCTATAAATTTGCATTAATTTTTCCCGTCTCGGTTGCATCATTTAATGGAAAAGTCTTTTGGAAAAGCATTATTCGAATTTTTATAGCTTAACAAAGGTCTGTTAACACGCTAACAGACCTCTGTTAAAGCACAAGGTTTGTGTCAAGGGTTATAAATTTTAAAATTTAACATCACACACATTCAAACTATTATACTGTGAACTGCAAGTTTTGTTTACTTCCCAGTGAAAAAAATGGAAGTCATTCTAGTGGAACTACATTTTCATTGCTTCGACCATTTAACCATTATTTCCTTTTTATATATATTTAAGCTTTTATGTTATTTACGTTTCTTGCAATAAAAATAGATGCATTCGTAATTACGCCAGTTTGAATTTCTTTAAGAAAATCGTCATTTTTGATCGCAGAGGTCTAAATATTTTTGTGTGCACATGTAGTTTGATAAAATGAAACATGATCAATCAAAAACTCGATTTCCAATTTTTGTGTAGTTACGTCCGTTTGCATTTAACGTGACGAAACACTATATAATTTTAGAGATGGAGGAAAAAACATCTTAAAATGGAAAATATTTATGTGTTTAATGCGCATTTTTGCGATGGAATAAAATAAATAAAATCCCTATTTTTGTTCGCGCAGATTTAATATATTTTAGCGATTACGTTGATAAAGTACGGCATTTTACGTTTTAGGCAAAAGTATGGTCACACTTGTCAACAGTTGTTTATCAAATTAAACAGTTTCGAACACAACTAATAGACAATATCATAGAATCCAACATTATTTGGTACTCTTTAACTTGACAAACTTTTGTCTGAATTAAACAATTTTTCATTAGCATTTAGTGGTTACGCTTTTTTGGGCAAATATTTGACAAGTGTGACCTTAAGGATAAATAATTATCCCAATGAATGTTTGGGTAAAGTTTCCCTGATTATTTGCATTAGCAAAAGTGAAATTTCCATTGCAACTAGCTAAACCACTCAAATGATCAATTTCAATGTATTTTAAACAATAAAAAAATATTTAAAATTTTTGCCGTTTTTGTTTGGTTAAGCAACGTCTAAACGCATATCGGTCCCAGTTATGGAACTTATCTGTAAACTTCAATGCTAAAGATTTTTGAAATAATGTTTTTGGTAAAACTCTTAATACGTTATTGAGAATCACAATTTACAAACATAAGAAGTATAAAAGCTTCAAACAAAAATCTTCACGAATCAAGATCAGATTTTGAATCTATTTGATTTTTTTTTTAATATTTAACTGAACAATAGTGCACCCAAAAAATCTTGAAGTGCTATATTGTATTTTTATTTACAGATTACCTTGGCTATAAACTTAGCGTAGCCTGGGAGGAGGAGTGCAATAAAAAGCAAATGAAACACAAGAAACCCAGTCTTCTCAGAGCGGTGATGCGAGTCTTTGGCTTACGTTTTGCTACTTTGGGTCTAGTACTCTTCATATTAGAAATATGTTTCCGGTAAGTATATAATAATTTTTGTTTACTAACTTGAATAATCGTTTTTGTTGTTTTACTTATAGAGTCACTCAACCTTTATTTTTGGGCGGATTAGTTTCATATTATGCAAACCCGAAAAGTAATACGAGTGATGGTCAAACCACTGCGTATTTGTACGCATTGGGTGTGATCTTATGCAGTGCGATAAATGTTTTCTTTATGCACCCTTACATGTTAGGCATACTGCATACGGGCATGAAAATACGAGTGGCCATGTGCAGCATGATATATCGTAAGGCGCTGCGTTTAAGCAAATCAGCACTGGGTAATACGACATCCGGTCAAGTTGTAAATTTAATATCAAACGATGTTGGTCGCTTGGACACCTCAATGATTCACATGCACTATTTATGGCTGGGACCGGTGGACATTTTTATAATAACTTTTTTGATGTACAGAGAGGTAATTTGGTGATGTTTATATTTCAATGCACTAGTAATACAGAATATATTCAAGTATTTGTTGAAATTTCTCAACAACTTATTACAATTCATTATTTAAAGAAATTATTTTATACTTCAGAAATAATTTCATAATCAGGTGTCACACAGGTATCAGCCAATTTCGTACGAAAGTGAAAAATATGCACATAAAATGCAGTTTTTTTGTTATTATCATACAATTTATCGTTCATCTCGTTCTTTATATTGTGTAAAAAGTTCATACAATAAAAAAAAAGCAAAGAACACATACATATTTGGGGCTTTAAAACAAATTTTTAAATAAAAAGCAAATACTTTTTTATTCATACTACCCAACGGCTCCCAGTCCTGAAAGAATTTTTTTATCAAACAGAACCCTCAAATCAATTAGCTTATTTGCAGAAAACACCCAGGGTCTATGGCGGGAATCGAACCTGCGAATTCAGGACTGAGAGAATAGCATCGCTACCAATCATCCACAGGGCACACAACAAATGTCAACAAATGACTGATTTCTGAAGGAACAAATGTCAAAAATAAGTAGAACTAAAGTGAGACGGTCCTCCATTCCGCACTTATTTTGAAAAAAAATTATACAGGGGAATCGGAATAGACTGAACTAATTGGTGCCACACCTGTTCACTTGTTCATTCAAAATGTTGACTCTGAAGATAGTCAAAAAACATTGGCGCGTACTCATAGGTTAGGTTATGTTGAAAAGAGTAGCCATTACGCTCATATCCAGGGACATAAACATAAGCTAATACAAGTCTGTTGTGCGCTCTCCTATAAATTAACAAACGAAACCCACTTTTATAGTAATTCAGTATCAATTACCTAGTCCCTCAAACTTTTCCTCTAAAGTGGGTAATATCTGGTAATGTTTTATCCCCAAAACAACAGGATCTCGGCTGGACGAAAGCTGGACAATGACAAAGGAAGTGTTCCATTATCTCCATGTCATCCATGCATGCCCTGCATTCATTGTCATTCGCGGCTCTGATCCGAAACAAATGCCGTCGTGTATTAGATTGGCCCGTTAGCCGGCCGGTCAGCTTGTTTTGCCTTTGTCCAGGTCACCCCAAAGAACCTTGATTAGCTTACCCATAGTATCACAATTCTATCGTGTCCTGGGAGCCATCTTCGCCCAGTTTTGTAACTCAATCTTCGTTGCCTTTAAAGGCTCCGCATTAGTTAGAGTTACTGTCCATAACGTTCTAGCTTTTTTCGCCAGACTGTATTGTGGCCAGGCAAGCGGAAGTAAATCTTAGCCAACGGTTCTTCTATGAAGAAACCTATTCCCGTTCTTTCCTCTAGCTTCGAGCCATCCGCGTAGCAGCAAACTTGTTCTAGGTTTCTATTGACCGAGGACTGTCTTTCTGGTATCATGTCTCGCATTCAATTATAACTCTAACGTCCCCGGTGGGACGTTTCCAAAGTCTGGTCGTATCCATCCAGTGACGCCCATATGTTCTGATGGTGTGGTATGTTGTCTTGTCCGATCCATTTCATTCTAGACATTTTGTAGTCTATAGGTTGGACATAAATAATAATCACCAATGCCTTGGTGGATGTAGTTCTCATAGCATCACTTATACCTAGGCAGCACATTCTCTAAAATTTTAGTGTTGCCCTTTCTACCTATTGATCTCCACCTTACTAATGGTGCGTATGTTAGAATTGGTCTGATCACGCTCCTATAGAGCCAAAGTGTCGCAATAGGAAAGTCCCCTTAGCCTTAATGGCGCTTCTGCAGGGAGACTAGCACGAGTTAGCCTTCTTCACTCTCTTTATTTTTATAACCTTCATTACTCAGGTCCCTTAGCAGGCTGTGTATAGCGAGTACTCATAATAAAAACAAAGTGTACTTTAAGACTTTAATAACCATTAGTTCATATTATCTAGTGTTCACTCTATAGAAATTCCACAATATTTTGAAGTAGTGAAAATTAAATTTGTTTTTATGCATTTTTGAACTTCCCCCAAATAATGTGCTCTTTTAAACAGAAGTTAAAAATTGTGTGATCATAAGCTAAATTTGTACACCCTTTTATACAAAAAAAACTGGCATGAAGTTAGAATAAGTGATTTTAAGCCAGCATTAAATCCTAGTGTAATTTTTAATGTAAAATTGTATGGCACAACTCGTTAAGATCATGTTAAATTTTGCCACTTGTGCTAACTTCATAAGAGTTTTATGTTATGCATAAGATTGGTTATTTTTTGGTTTATATACATATATGTTTGCATTCCACGTGACGGTGTAGAATTCGATACAAATGTGATAAAAAAAACAATTTTTTAAATGGGTTCGTCGTAAAATAAAACCACAATGAAGAATTTTTGTTTTTTGTTGATAATCACATTTATCTGCGTTTCGATTCTGCTTAAGAACCCAGTAAAAAAAGAGACTCCAAAAAAGTCATGAAAATGTAGAGTTTACGATGCGGAAGTAGTGCAAATTTCGATCCGATCTAATGATTTTTACATAGGGTTGTCATTGCAAGAAGTTCTCTTTTTCGATGCTTGGTCACTGAATTGGAAGCGATAGTAAGAAAAATTCCCTTTTTTCCTGTTCTATGATAATATTTTCATCTAGGAAAAATGGTAAATAGTTGCCTTTTTTAGCAATTCGTTTCTTTTTATACGAATTTAAGCCCGAAACAGTGTTTTCATGTAAATTTAAGCAAATAACTTTTAAATTTTATACTAAAAATAGTTCATAACTGCCTGCCCCACGATGTCGAAAGAAAACTTAAGAGAACGAAAGTAAGTCACTCATTTTCTTTTATAAAAGTGTCCCACTATCTTTCGACTTATCGTTCGATTGGCTTTACGTTTCTAACGTAAGCTACATACCCGTTGTCAAATATCCATATTGCCACATCAACAATTTCGCACATTCATCGTCAAATGAGTATAAAAAATCGTTCATATGTGTAAATTGTGCTTTCAAAAATGAAACTCTGTTCTAATTGAGCTTGCAACAAGTGGCACCCAAAAATAAATTAAAATGAAGTCAGTTAAAAATAAAGAAACTTGACAAAACAATTTTTGCTAGAGGAACTAGCAAATAAGCTTTTACATGGTTTTTTGCTCACTCTCGGCAAATTAAAAATATCGATTTTTTGGAAGCAATGAAAATGTACTTCCGCTAGAATGACTTCCATTTTTTTCACTGGGAAACTCATCAGTAGATATTTTTATTTACTTTCTTATAATCTGTTTGTATTTTTCCAAATAATTTGTTACAATTACTTGCCCATTGGCTAACGCTAAGAGTTGTAGTCTACTGATGACTTTCTTAAGCAGAAACGAAATGCAACAAACAAAAGCTCTTCATGCTAATACATTGTACACTTAAGGTCAAATAAACATATTTCGGTATTTTTACATATTTATATAAATGCAATTTTGTATGTCTAACGGCCCTTTTCACAGTGTACAATTAAAAGCTAAGAGGGACTTAAACGGCAGCTTTTTGTAGCAGTATCTAATTTAATGTTTGCATTACTTTCAACGTCTGCACGTACAATTAAAAGATTCTAATATTTCACTAATGTTGAAGTCGTACAAGTGACAACTATTCAAGGCCAAGTACAAATGTGCATCGACGGCAAATTTAAGAAAGAGTTTTTTATTGTTGGCACCTGAACAGCCACACATACTCGCAATCGTGAGAATGAATTTGTTTTTTAAAACAAGCATCATATTACGGCCAGATTCCACACGAAAATATGTGCACTAATTTTAAGTAAATAATAGATTTAATTTCACTTTATTTTGTGCATACATGTTCGTATGTTTCAACATGAGTATGTCAATATGTAGGGTTAAGATTTATTCTCATAAGTAGTATATAAGCTATAGTAATTTAATTTTAATTTTAATCTGAAAATTACTGCGGCCTAGAGCTGCAACTAAATAATAAAAAGAAATTTAAATAAACCTTCATGTTTATATTTTGTACGAATAGCTGTCAGCTAAAGTTCACGTTAACTCTTAATCATACGAAAACATTGTGAAATTCGTCCCATTTTTAATTGAATTTATTAAAAAGTAGTAAAAAGTACTCGTATAAAAAATTTAGGGCAGACTCAAGGGAGCCGAACAAAATTTCGTGCTGTAGAAATATTTTCTTATAACCACATTTCACTGAGATGAATTAACCACATATTTTCCTTTTCATATTACCAATTTTTATTTTTATATAATCATGTAAGTAATTTTGTTGTAACTATTTCTAGATTGGTGTATCTTGCTTATTTGGTGTTGCCATTATGATCCTTTTCCTGCCGCTACAAGCCTTTTTGGGCAAAAAGACTTCAGTTTTACGTTTGCGTACCGCTTTGCGTACAGATGAGCGAGTGCGTATGATGAACGAAATCATTTCCGGTATACAAGTAATAAAAATGTACGCTTGGGAAAAACCATTTGGAAAAATGATAGAATATGCCAGAATGAAAGAAATGAATGCTATTCGCTATGTTAATTATATACGCGGCATATTGCAATCGTTTATAATGTTCTTAACACGCATATCAGTTTTTGCCAGTTTGGTGGGCTTTGTGCTTTTGAGCAATTTGCTAACGGCGGAAAAAGCTTTCGTTATTACAGCTTATTACAATATCTTACGCAATACTATGACCATCTATTTTCCCATGGGTATTTCGCAATTTGCCGAAACTATGGTTTCCTTTAAAAGAATCCAAAATTATATGATGCTTGAGGAGACAAAAGTTCGCGATAAATCATTAGATGTAGATTGTGAGAACAACAAACTGCAACCCACTGCAATAATAGAAGAAAGTGGTAAAGCTATTGTCATGAATGGTATTATAAGGCCGATGACAAACCATCAGACTCAACATATGGATGCTGGTGTAGTGATAAGTAAATTTAAAGCCAAATGGGATCCGCAAGCAACCGACTATACTCTGGATGGCATAGACTTAAAAATAAAACCGCGTACTCTGGTGGCGGTAATTGGACCAGTAGGATCAGGGAAATCAAGGTAAAAGAAAAACTTTTTTGCTAAACAAAATAACGCACAATTAAATTAGTTGTAATAAAATAAAAACCAATAAAACTAGTCCCAAAAAATTTATATCGACCAAGTTCTGAAAACCATTTACATTTTTAAATCGACAAATTTAAGTAAAAATTTCAACTAGAAAGATCACTTATTGCAGCTTTTTATTTGGTTTTACGATTTCATATGATTGAGATATTTTATCCGAACTTGATTTCGAATGCACTTTTAAATTCGGCAATTTCAAAGCGAAATAGTTTTCAGAACATGGGCGTATAAGTCCCAACAAAATTTAATGAAGTAAATCCACAAAACTGAAATTGATATCAGAACTCGAAATTTAATAAGTCCCAAATTTAGAGATTCATTTCATAATAAAGTCTTAATGAATGCAATAACACAACCAACTTTGGAAATGAATATGGTTGATTGGAACAGTACCTAAGAAGCAAATTATTACTAAGAAAACATTACATATTTATATGTAATTAAAAATTGATTTTTATACTTTATTATGTATAGGTAATCGCGTCATGTACGGGCCATAGCTCAATTTTTATCTATAAGTATCAATAGTTGAATTTAGTGTTATGTACAAATAAGTTGTGTTTTCTGCATTCCATGACTTCATGATTTTTCCATTTCACCACCATTTTCCCTCTAACTACTATTTTTATATTTCCTTCAATTCCATCATACCTATTCCGTGTTTCACTTGGCAGTATCAAATCTAGATTCTGAAATATGTCGTTTTCAGTGGATTTTCTATAAACTCAACTTGCGTTTCAACTCATCTGAGACGAAATGTATGTTCTTTGGAAGGCATGCTAATTTTGAAATGCGCCTTGTGATTAATGGTTGTCCTGTTGTTCAATTGAACTCTCTTAAGTTTCTTAATTTGAATATCAAAAGTTCTTTGAGTGTAAATGATCATTTTGATCGTGTTTTAAGAGAAGCTTCTTCTGCTACTAATCTTCTGAAAAGATTGACCACCATTCGTGGTGGCCTGACAACACAAAGTGGCTTAAAGTTCTATCGATCTTATAAAAGGGAAAGATCAATCTATATTGACAGAAAAATTCATACATTTCAAAATTCATGTCTAAGGTGGTGTCTTGGTATATGTCCACCGACTCCGATTCAGGCTATTTATGTTTTGGCAGGTGAGTTACCTCCCCAATTGAGATAAATATACCTTGCTCTAAAAAGATTTTGAAGGTTTCATCTTACAATCAATCTCTGATAGAATTAATCAAATCAACATCTATTCATCTGAATAATAATTACACTTTTGTGTATAGTAAATACAAGGATATTCTCGACTTGATTCCGAAACTCAAGGTTTTCATTGAGCCTTCTTTTTACAAGAACAGAGATGTTTATCGGGAGACGACCGTGCGACAGTCCAAAAAACCTGGAACCAGATATCCTTTTTCTTGTAGGGCTTGTCGACTAAAACAAGATTCCAATAGTGAAATATGCCGGACACTTCCAAAATCCGGATTTACAGTTGCAAACCCGGTTTTTTACCTTTGCGCACTTATAATCCTGTAACTTTGTTGATACTGATCCGATTTTCAATTTCTTACTAGATTTGGAAAGAAGAAACTGAGATCTTTCGAGTAATATATAATTTATTTAAGAAATTTGGGTGTTATTGTCCAGCAAGAAAGTTAAATAACTCAGTCCATTGCTTATCTATCTACAAAATTTGTGTTTGCTGGGCAATAACACCCAAATTTAACCAAGTTTTCTTAGATAAATTATGTATCATTCGAAAGATCTCAGTTTTTTTCTTTCCAAATCTAATAAGAAATCGGATCGTTATCAACAAAGTTACAGGCTTATAAGTGCGCAAAGGTAAACAAATTGGTTTTTTAACCGTAAATCCGGATTTTGGAGGTGTCCAACATGATCTTAAAGAGTCTTGCGATGAAATTTCACATTAAAAATCATGCTAGGACTTAGAGGTGGGTTAAAATCAGGTAATGCTACCGTTTTTAATGACAAATTGTGTGAAGGAACTCGTCATGTGTTAATTGAATTTCGTCACTTGTGCTAACTTCATGCCAGTTTTTGCTTATACATAGGGCCGTACGACATTGTCTATTAGTTGTGTTCGAAACTGTTTAATTTGATAAAAAAAAGTGTATGAATCAAAGCTTTTTTCAGTAGTGTTTGTTGGTTACGTTTTTTTGGGCAAATGTTTGACAAGTGTTACCGTAGCTTTAGTAATTTATAAAATAGCTTCAATGTTAAGTACAGTTGTTGTATTTTTAAACAAGATAATAATATTAAGGTAAAACTTAAAACCGACGGCTTTTTTTTTTGGTTTCGGTTTCAGTTTTTATGGGTTAAAAACTGCGATTTCGGTTTCGGTTAAAACCGAACGGCAATCCTTAGTTTGCACTAATAAAATAGGATGATATCATATTTTTTATTTCTTCTCGTTACGTTCAGAGACTTTAATCACCAAGGATCAACTACAATTAAACTGTTGATACACAAAATTGTGTCTTTATTTTTTAGACCACGAAAATTAAGAGGTAAAAACTAAAATAAATTTGTAATTATGATAATAAAAAAGTGTTAAGCGTCACGCGTTGTAATTAATTTCCTCTCAACAAAACCGTTTAGAGAAAAATTGTTATGCAGCTTAACACTTACCAATGCTCAGGCATTGTCCACACTATGACACATTTGCTGCAAAACTTTTCAGTTTGTTGATGAGAGGGGATAGACGACTGGAAAAGGATACTTTGTTCACAATGTGCACACAAATGCAGTTTGAAAAAAATTTCATTGTTTCGATGGATATTCACTGACAAAAGACATTTAATTTTTATCTGACAAACAATAGTGAGAGTCCCGACGCTAATTATGTTGCTGTTTCAAGTACTTTTTCTTTCTTAAGATTTATAGAATACAAGTTTGACTCCAGATTTGGAATCAAAAGATTTTCAAAACTAAGCCAATTGCAATTATTTTATAAATATTAAAATTGTTAACAGCTAATGAACTACTTATTTTTAATTTAAATTTCTTAAGTCTTATTCAAGCCATACTTGGTGAACTGCCCCCTGAATCTGGCTCCGTACACGTAAACGGCACTTTGTCATATGCTTCTCAAGAGCCCTGGCTATTCACAGGTACGGTGCGTCAAAATATTTTATTTGGATTGCCAATGGATAAGCAACGCTATCGCAGAATTGTGAAAAAGTGCGCGCTGGAACGTGACTTTGAACTATTGCCCAACGGCGATAAGACAATTGTAGGCGAACGCGGCGCTTCACTATCTGGTGGCCAAAAAGCACGTATAAGTTTAGCCAGGGCTGTTTATCGTAAAACCGATGTATATCTGCTTGATGATCCCTTAAGCGCTGTTGACACTCATGTGGGACGTCATTTATTCGATCAGTGCATGCGTGGCTTCTTATGTGACGATATTGTTCTGCTCGTTACCCACCAATTGCAATTTCTGGAACAAGCCGACCTCATTGTGATTATGGATAAGGGACGTGTTAGTGCAGTGGGTACATTTGAATCGATGCGCAAGAGTGGTTTAGATTTTGCTAAACTCTTAATGAAAGCCGATCAGCAAGAAGATTCAAATAGCAAAACAGCAGCTGGCGATACTGCGGAAAATAATAAACTGGCTTTATCTCGGCAAAATAGCAAGATGTTTTCTCGACAAAACAGTGTGACCTCTATGAGCTCAATTGCAGACTCAGCTCCTGGCGATTCACCCATGCAAGTTCAAGAAAACCGAGAATTAGGCAAAATTGGATTTCAATTGTATCGGAAATATTTTAGTGCCAGTGCAGGTTATTTTCAGTTTCCCCTGATGGTGTTTTTCTGTGTAACTGCACAAGTTTTGGCATCCGGTGGTGACTATTTCTTATCATATTGGTAAGTTACTAATTCACTTTATGAGCTTTATTTTACAGTTTTTTCTTTTCGATTACAGGGTTAACAAAAATGGTAATTCTCAAAGGGAAATCACGGATGCATATCGACGACCGGAATCTCGTTTGGAAAGCAATACCGATCCAGTTGATTTATACATCTTTACGTCTATCAATATCTCCATTATATTTTTTGCATTATTCAGATCTTTGCTCTTTTTCAATTTAGCCAAAAGATCTTCTACGAATTTACATAACACTATGTTCCATGGTGTGACCAGAGCATCGATGTATTTCTTTAATACGAATCCTTCTGGTCGTATACTGAACCGTTTCTCGAAGGATTTGGGTCAAGTTGATGAAATTTTGCCCGGCGTCATGATGGATGTAGCACAAATCTCTTTGGCAATTATTGGTATCGTCGTGGTATTATGTATAGTAAATCCTTGGTTTTTATTAGCCACTGCCTTATTGGGTGTTGTGTTCTACTTCATGAGATCGTTCTATTTAAATACGTCAAGAGATGTTAAACGTTTGGAGGCTATAAGTAAATACATATTTGTAATTTAATAGGAAGTAAGTTTAATTTGAGCTTAATTTCGATTTCAGCTCGTTCTCCCATTTATTCACATTTGGGTGCATCGCTAAATGGTTTATCAACTATACGGGCATTTGGAGCACAAAAGATATTAATAGAAGAATTTGACAATTATCAAGACATTCACAGTTCGGGATATTTTATGTTTTTGGCAACAAGTCGCGCTTTCGGCTATTGGTTGGATTGCTGCTGTGTTCTTTTTATCGCCATTATCACTTTAAGTTTCTTCTTATTCTCACCGAAAAATGGCGGTGATGTTGGCTTAGCTATAACTCAGGCTATGGGCATGACAGGTATGGTTCAATGGGGCATGCGTCAATCGGCTGAGTTAGAAAACACCATGACTTGTGTAGAGCGCGTCGTAGAATATGAAAGTTTAGAGTCTGAAGGTGAATTGGAATCACCACCGAACAAGAAACCACCAAAAACTTGGCCTGAAGAAGGCCAAATTATTTTCGACAATTTAAGTTTACGCTACTTCCCAGATCCCAAGGCAGAGAGTGTTCTGAAGTCATTAAATTTATTAATTAAAGCTAGAGAGAAAGTGGGTATTGTTGGACGCACTGGTGCGGGGAAGTCTTCATTGATCAATGCACTCTTTAGGCTCTCCTATAATGACGGCGTGGTTATAATCGATAAGCGTGACACTAATGATATGGGTCTTCACGATCTACGTAGTAAAATATCGATTATACCCCAAGAGCCAGTCTTGTTTTCCGGAACTATGCGCTATAATCTAGATCCATTCGATGAATATTCCGATGCTAAACTGTGGGAATCGTTGGAAGAGGTTCGTTTAATTGAACAACAATAAAATATCTCGCTTTTTTCTTTTTTTCCTGTAATATTAACCCCGTTTCTACAACCCAGGCGGTCGGGTCGACTTGAGTATAAAATTTATATTGGAAGCGCTAATTTTTTGAGTGATTTTGTATAAATTTTCTAGACAAGTCGTCTGCCTGGCTTGTAGAAACGTCAAAGTTATCTTTTACACTATTTACTATTTCTGCCTAGGTAAAATTAAAAGATGTTGTTTCCGAACTACCACGTGGCTTACAAAGTAAAATATCGGAAGGGGGCACAAATTTCTCCGTGGGCCAAAGACAGCTGGTATGTTTAGCACGCGCTATTTTACGAGAAAATCGCATATTGGTCATGGATGAAGCCACTGCCAATGTTGATCCCCAAACAGATGCCTTAATTCAAACCACCATACGAAATAAATTCCGACAATGCACTGTCCTGACAATAGCGCATCGTTTACACACTGTCATGGATTCCGATAAAGTATTAGTCATGGATGCCGGCCGTGCTGTTGAGTTTGGCTCACCATTTGAACTACTGACACAAAGTAAAACGAATGTGTTTTATGGAATGGTAAAACAAACGGGAAATACTACTTTTGATAGTTTATTAAAAGTAGCACAAAAGGTAAGTCCATTCGGTAATAAAAAATATTTTATTTGATCTCGATTACGTAAATATTGAGCCTTATTTTCGATTTTATCGTAACCGACATTTTAGCGAAAGTAGACTTTTTTGAAATTAAAATTTTATGGTCCTACCCATAGTTAAGAATTATCAAAATATTACCATGCAAAATAATAAGAATAAGCATATGCGCCATAATTTTTCAAAGTTATTATTATAATTATTCTACAGTCGTTAAGCAGCTCTGGGTTGGGGAACATCTCTCGCGTCATCGTAATTATTTCTTAAGTGCGGTCAGGCTTGTGTTTGGCCTTTGCGAGTTTTTCGTCTCACTCGCACTGGTTGACTAATCTGCCACGGATTACCGTATAATCTTGCGGTATTTTGTGGAATTTCTTTAACAACCACGTTGCTACTTCCTATGTGAGGGCATAGGTCGTGTACAGTCAGTCACAAAACTTTTTAAAATACTGTTAATAACATCTTGGGCATAGGTCTAGTTACTCCACCCATATTTGTGCAAAACCATATTATGCAAATTTACTTTGTATAATATGTTTAATAAATAAATAAATAAATAATTATTCTATTTTTTTTTTAATTTTTTATATAAAAATGTATATGATGTATAGTAGAGTGGTTCGAAAAAAAAGTTGTGCCAGTCACTCCCTAGGATTAAAGATAATGTAAAAAGAATTCCAAAAATATTTTTTTTAAATTTTGTTCACTGTGTCGCCATTTTTAGTCCGATCATAACGTTTTCTATACCGATGTTAATAGCTCTGTGAAGGCTTTTTTTACTCACCATACGCTAAATAGTTTTGAACAAAAGTCATGACTAGAATATGACGTGGTAGTAAGAAATTATTAAAAACAGAAATGTAGCACTTACAGAGCCATGAACACCGGTATACAAAATAAAATAATAAAAGAGCGGTATTTGTAGGCATGGCAAAAATATATATAAAATATTTTTGGAATTTTTTTACATTATGTTTAATCCAGGGGGTGTTTGCTACATTTTTTCTATTTGTATGGCAGGCGAACTATTATATATACATATGTATATATATTATAGCCCATTTAATGTTTCTGTTTGAAAAATGTACGACTTATAGTACATTTTATTTTTCTATATGATAAATGTACGATGAATACTTCATTTCGTTTATCTATATGAAAAATGTGCGGTTTACGATGTATAGTACGTTTAACTTTTCTGTTTGCAAACTATACGATGTATATAGCATTTAATTTCTCTGTTTGAAAAGTATACAACGTATATATAGCCTATTTAATTTTTATATATGAAAAATTTACAATTTCAGCCATATTAATTTTTCTATATGAAAACAGTACGATGCATTTCATTTCCCCATAAAAAAGTATACGTTTTATAAACCATTTAATTTTTCTATTTGAAAAATGTACGATGTACAGTCCATTTAATTTTTCTGTTTCAAAAATGTACGATGTATAGTCCGTTTAACTTTTCTGTTTGAAAAATTAAATTTGTCTGCAAGAAAAATGTACCACGTATAGCCCATTTATGTTTTATGTTTGAAAAATGTACAATGCTTAATTAATTCTTAATTTTTCTTTTTGAATAATGTACGATTTATAGCCCATTTAATTTTTCTGTTTCTGTAATTTTTCTCTATTAAAAATATGCGGTGGTTAGCTCGTTTAGTTTTTCTGTTTGTATAGGCCACTAAATTTTTCTATATGAAAAATTTTATATATCGTCACCTTAAAGACCAAACAACCTATCAGCAAAAATTTCAAAATTGAGTTTTTTGTGGATTATTATTCCCTATATCATAACGCATATGTGTGCAAAATTGTTAACATCTACTATTACAAATGACCAAGTTATTACAGTTTTTGTACCTACAGAATCGTTACGTACTAAAAAAATAGGAAAATAAATAATCAAAAATCATGATACAATTTTAATTTTGTTGCATAGTGTAATTTAAGCAAACATTACGCACTTTTTTTGTTTAAACAAATAAAAGAAACTTTAACTGTTATTATTTAATTTAAATAATATTCATGTTTTCAAAGCAATACTTAATTGTTCATACTAATTAGTATTGCTGATAGGTTGTTTGGTTTCAGATTTTTACAATTCCAAATAACCTAAGCGCCATATCATGGGCTGTGTTTAGAAAAACAAAGCTTTCTCAACCGATATATACTTCTGGTTTCATTTTAATCAGAATATATAATTTTCGTTTCAATATTGCAAACAGTTCCAATTTTATAAAGTTTTTTCTCTCTCCTGTAAACTTTTGAAAACTGCTGATAGGTTATTTGGTCTTTAAGGTGACGATATATACATATAGCCCATTGAAATTTTTTTGATGAAAAATGTATGGTGAATTGCCCAATTAAATTTTATATATAAAAAATGTACGATGTATAGCCCATTTAATTTATCTGTTTAAAAAACGTAGGATGTATAGCCCATTTATCTTTTATATATGAAAAATGTACGATGTATAGCCCTATTCATTTTTCGGTTTGATAAATTATTTTTCTGTATCAAAAACCTACGATGTATGCTCCATTTATATTTCTTTATGAAAAATATACGGCACTATACGCTTATTATTTCGGTGAAAAGTACAATGCCCATGGCAAGTGTACACGGTGCACTTTTTGCATACACCTGCTTTTGTGGCCAGCCTATCAAAAACTGTCTGTGGAGCAAGTAAAGAAATTATTTTTCGCACCCCATACATATTTTTTGGGTGGTCTAATGTACATATTTAATTTTCTGTTTGCTTAATTTATTTAATTTAAATTATTAAACTTTATGAACAAATAACAATTTAACAATTTCTTATAATTTTTCAGGCGCATGAGGATAACTTAAAATCGAAGAAAGATTCTTGACATTTTGTTACAGTACCTAAAGTATTCAAAGATTATATACTAAAAATATTAGAACCAATAACAAACCATCCAGCAAATGCTAGAATACAAAAAACATTATTTTTTGATAATAACACAATATCGACCACAACATCCTCCATAACAACAATAACGAAACCAAAATTTTTTGGCTAACATTTTTTATATTGAAAAAGCAATTTGGCTTGGGCTGAGGCTGCTTACATATATATCTACATACATATGTATGTACATATCGCTCATTTACTCAAACAAAATCATAACTAAAAAAATGGAATTTTTGAGTTAGTGATGCAGAATTAATCCTCATATCATTTATACAAATATCTTGTTTACTTAACTCTTGAGAGAAAAATATTTTTTTTCCATTGAAAACTTCAAACTCTTTTTCTGGCTGACTGATTTTTTGAGTTATGACGTTGTTTGAATAAATGACCGATATATATGTTTGTATATTCTCCACAACATCTTTATTAATTGAAAAGAATTATGCCAAGAATTTATTTAAAAATCTTATATATGTATATTTTTTTTTTGATTTTAAAACAACTATGTACATACTTATAAAAATAGATAGTAAAAATGTTATACATACATACATACATACATACATACATATGTATGTGCATATGCTAAGTCTATACTTACACTATAGTGTTGCAAAACATGAATGAAAACATGAGTGCATGTAAAATATTTCATAGCTTTGTACCTATGAAGTAAATGATATATTTTTTTAGAAAACCAAAATAGTTTCTTTTATTAAAAACTAATTGTGTTCCTTAGTCCTCATCCAGACTTGCAATTTTTGTTGCTGCAATTTTATAAAATTCAGCTTTTAAATTGCATTAATGTTTATGAAATTCTAGTTTTGCAATTATTTATTAAAAAATTCTATTGCACCACAAATTTCCTTGAAAATTTAAAAATTTAATTTACTTTTCCTTATATTTTGTATTTTTCCTTAAACTGAAGAAAGAAAAAATGCGAATTTCAAAACAAAAGAGAATTTGCCGAGCACATAAAACTGTGTACCCCTATCCAATCTTCTCACCTTTCTCACTTATAAACTCAAGAATTGCTGCAACGAAAATTGCAAGTTTGGACAGGGACTTACATTTTCTATAAACAAAAGCCGTATAATCAAATAAGGGCAAAGAAATTGTGTATGCCAATTTTAGCAATGAATTAAAATTTAAACTTACTAACACATAACTTTTTTTTAATTTTTTCAGTTAGAAAAACTAAGCAGTGCAATTAATTATTCTAAAACACAAATATTTACATATAATTTTTGTTAAAAACAAGCTCGACTAACAAAAAAAATGCTTTCCAAAAGATAAATTAAAAATTTTATAAGACAATAAATAAATTATTATAAACAACAAAATGTGTAGGTAAATGTGAAAAAATGCGTATGTACTTAAATATATAAAAAATTAAGATATTTGATTTTTATATAAATTATATTTTACAATAAATATGTATGTATGTGTAAATAGTAGTTAATCCTTGAAGGATGTAAGTCTTAAAATTAACAACAAAGATAAACTTTCAAAAGCTTAAACAAGGTACTCAGTTAATTGTTCAAAAATATATGTGCACTTACATACATACATAAATGTATTTATGTATACATAAATGTGTTCCAGTGAAAACGACAATATTTTATATATTTTGGCCTTTAAATTATTGTTTTATTATATAAATGTTTATGTACATATTTTTATGGTTTTTAATGCATTTTGTTATTTTATTTTTACACACGTATTTTCATAAAACAAAAATTTAATGTTAAGAGTCTAATGATAAAATAAAACAAAACAAAATAAAACTTTTTAAGTTTTTATTTTAAAATTTTAATTTTTTTGTGATTAAATCAAATAACAAACAGTAGATTGCAGACCCACTACATAGTGTAGGGTTACGTACAAGTAGATAATTTTTTCGGTTTTAGAAATCTTATTACACCCTAAAAAGAAAAAGTTATCCAATTAATTTTTTTGGCACTTTGTGCATAAATACACTTTTGACGAAGTAATTTTCGCATTGATTTAAAAGTTTGCTAAAATATAGAAAAATAATTTTTTATTTTATTTATTTTATTGAGTTTAAATTAAGATTTGAACAATACAAATCGTTTGGGAATTGGTAAACTTACAAAGAATACCTTTTCATGTAAAATACTGCACTGGAAAGATAATCGTAGTTTTATTTTATTTTTATGAATTCTTTGTATTGCAGTGAGAATCCTTTGGATGTATTATTTTAAATTTTTTTATTGAAGTTAACAAATTCTCAATAAATTCGAATGATTAAAATTCGATTCACCAACCTGCCTAATTTATGTAACTGTCTTTGTCTTAAGAAAATCACATTCCTCCTTAACAATTTTGGCGTATTTCGACATTTTTGTAATAGATTAAAGAAAACTTTGACAGATTATCTTTAATCATTTGCCAAACATTTTTCGAAGTCGAAGTAGAAATACGCCAATAACAATAACGTTTCTAAAAATGTTCTCCAATGAATGAATATACTTAAATATAAAGAAGGACATTTTCCTAATGTTGGCGTTGATGAATATTTATTTTTGTGTTGCTTGGAACATCTGTACCACTTTCATTGAAAACAGTCAGTATATCATGTCAGAATGCCAAGAGGATGCTCTGAATATATTTTTTCAGTTTTGTACCTAATTGTGAGTTTTCTGAGGCTGTGTTCAAAGCAATATTTTCCTCCAATTGAATGATATTTTCGGATTTAATGCGAATTCGGTTTTAGACCTGGGGGTAAATAGAAACGAAAGAAAATGCTTTCGAATTTGTAAATAACATAACATGTAAATTCGAAAGCATTTGCTTTCCTTTCGAATTCTAAAATTATTAAACTTTATTGAAATTTCTTTTCATAATAATCAGCCGTATTACGTTTGACGTATGTCGAATACGCCTGGTACTAGATTAAACAAAAATTTCGCGATTAAAGAAAAATTTTGCGATTTCCTGTAATCTAGTACACCGAAAGAATTTTGCTTCATAAATCCAATGAAACAATTTCATTAAAACTTTTTCACAAATCTAATGATAATTTCACAAATCCAATGAAAATTTCATGAATATTGTGAAACAATTTCATTGGAATTGCTTCCTTGATATTCTGGTTTCGTTAGAATATTTTATTGGGTTTATGACAACAATATTTTCTAATTATTAAGAAACCCCTTTATATTTAAGTTATTTCATTCTTTTCATGAAATTATATTATTGTTACGATGAAGTTATAGCACTGCATTAATTACACTGTTAAATAATTTTAACGAAACTGGTTTCATTAATCCAACGAAGCGTGACGTTGGTTGAATTTTAATAAATTTTTCACTAGATTAATGTCGAAATTCAAAGAATTTCTGCCGAAACTTCTTTCAGTGTACTAGGCGTAGTCGATATTGGAGATAGGCGCGTGTCGTGTTTTTTTTTTGTGACACGAACATGCATGACTCAACAGGAAGTGTTCATAAAAAAATCTGATTTCGTGCGTGTTCGAGTCGTTTCGTTTCAAAATTGACACGAAAAACACGAAAGATGATTTTAAATGTAAAATATGTACCCAGCAAAAAATTACAAATTACCATCAAAACTACTTTCAATATAATGACTTACTTTTCTGATTACCAAATTTCATTACTCGCTTACAATTCACATTAGCTAAAATTTCAAAAAATGCTGTACAAGTTTCTAAATGAGAAGAATGATTTTTTACATTAAATCGTGTTTCGTACGTGTTGAGCGTATTGGTATTCGTGTTGGTGTCGTGTTGGAAAAATTCGACACGCGCCCATCTCTAGTCGAAATGCACCAAACTTAATCAAGTTTAAAGATCTCTGTATACGACTATTTTATTGCACTAGGATCACCTGGTGGTCTAATTGGACCACTTGATACGTCTGTATATAAACACATGTGTCTTTGTAAGTGCAAACAGAAAGTTTCTTTTTATCATATTTATGCTAAGAATTTTGCAAAAAAAAAACAATTTGTATTGTGCATACTCGTGTCCACACAAAAATTCCTTTTAAACCATACACATAAATAACTATGTTTCATCACTATTGGTGACGAGATAAGATACATACACTGACCCAAAAGAGAATTCCTAAAAGAAGAATTTGGCGTTTTCGTTTTAAAAATGTTGCATTTTTAAAAATAATTTTTAAAATTAGAATGTTCGTTATGATATTAATATCTAACGAACTTTAGCCTGATCCAATTATAAATATGTATAAAAACAAATGAAGTTCGAACAATAATAATTAATAACAAAAATTAAAAGTTTCAAAAACCACCGAATATATCTAGAAAAGGTGTGATATCTTCTAAACGGCTGGACCGATTTTCTTCAAACATAGCCTAAGAACCCTCTCGATCAAGTCACCTTTCAAACAGAAAAATTAAATCAAAATCGATCCAGCCGTTTGGCCTGTACGTGGACACGGACAGACACACAGATACACAGACACACACTACAAACTTATAACACCCCTTTTTTAGTCGGGGGTTAAAAATATCTAACATTGTTATTTTTATAACGAAGCAGTTTTAAAACAAAAATGTGCACTTTCATTTTGAAAATTAATTTTTTGTTAAATGTTTTAAAAACAATAGGTTTGTTTTATTTAATATAAATTGATTCAAAATGTCGAAGTCTACAGCCAAATATCGTTTTAAAGTTTACGGCCCCCGGAAAAATCTTAAAATAGCTTAGATTTGAACATTTATATTAGAATATAATAATTCAATGGCTTAAGTTTAAAATGAAAGCAAAAAATTTAATTCAGTTTCTATATTTATGATTTGAACGGGCTAAAAAAGTTCGTATCGCTTTTAAAGCCAAATTACATGTGATAATTATTAATGAACAAATAACACTCACATTAATTAATGAAAATATTTCATTCAATAAGAATTGAAATTACTGAACTTAAGCCCGAATAAGAAGTTATTTCTGATCAAAATTCACTACAGTTCAATTAAATCTGAAAATTTCTCATTGTAATAAGAAAAAAGCAAAAGACAAGTTGTTAGGTTAGGTTACACTGGGTCTTCTCTTGTTGAAAAGAAGAGAACACGTATGGCAATTTTTTCCACAAATCTTACACATTCATAGGACAGGTGTTGACTAAAATATATATTTCCAATGCAAAAGTACGAAAAATTTATGTTTAGTATTTCTTTTATGTTTTCGGATGTTGTTTTTTTTTGCTCGAATTCGCTGAAATCTGAAAACATCTCTTTCTCGAAAAAATCGTTCAAACCTGAATGGAAATTAAAAACAATGTGAGTGTGGCAGTAAAAGCATTTGTTTGTATTGCTACTTTCTTGCAATTAGTTTCATGTGTAAATGGTAGGTTAAGAACATTAGAAACTTAAAAAAATCAGCTTCATTGCTTTCTTAGCAAACATTTTGACATTAAAAACTTAAAAAACATAAAAAGCTCAGCTTCAATGCTTTTTTAACAAATATTTTCGCAAATCATATGGAGTTTAGTATTAGGGAGCGGGCACCTGTGGTAGAAATCTCCCGAAATATTAGGCAGACAAACTGGCGTCTGTATAGGACCATTTTTTCTAGACAATTAAGAGTGATTGGAGACTCGTCACTTTTAGAAACTTCTGATTTGGATTGTAAGGTTGATAACATTACTACAATCTTCAAAAATGCAAGAGAGTCGTCTTGCCCTTTGAATAAGCCAAGGGGGAAAAAGAAACCGCCTTGGTGGAATAGAGAGTTACAATTGTGTAGGTGTACATGTAGAAAACTCTTCAATAAGGCTAAATCATCCAGAAATGAACTGGACTGGATAGCTTATAAGGGTAAATTAAAAGAGTATAAAAAGCAGATAAGAATCGCTAAAAATACAACATGGAAGAAGTTTTGTGAAAATATTGAAAATATTTCAGAAGCCTCTCGCATGAGAAAAATTTTGTCCGCTACTCCCTGCACCCTGGGGTATTTGAAGAATCCCAATGGGACGTGGACTACATCCAGCGAGGAGTCGTTAAGAACCCTGCTGGACACTCATTTTCCGGGTAACTCAGTGTCTGAGATTCAGACATCTGATCCTTACCCCATACCTGCGGAAAATATATCTGACATCGTCAATATGCAGACATTAAATTGGGCTCTGAGAAGTTTCAAGCCTTACAAGTCACCAGGACCTGACGGTATCATACCGGCTGAGATATGGAAAGTATCGAATCTCGTAGCCCCAAGGCTACTGAGAATTTACACCAGTTGTCTAAAACTGGGTTATGTTCCTGAAAAGTGGAGGGAAGCGAGAGTGTTCTTTATACCGAAGGCTGGTAAAAGCTCTCACACCACACCGAAGGACTTCAGACCTATAAGTCTATCATCCTTTCTTCTGAAAACATTAGAAAGGATGGTTGATCATTATATCCGCAAAACCATCAATAGTAAACTACTTTCCCCGCATCAACATGCATATCAAACGGGAAAGTCAACAGAATCGGCTCTACATGAGCTGGTTGGCACGATAGAGAAATCTCTTTCTGTAGGTGAATATACCTTTGTAGCCTTCGTGGATATTGAGGGGGCTTTTAATAATATATCTCCAGATGCGATAATTGAGGCATTGTCGAATCTGGGGGTTGGCGCGGGATTGTGTAAGTGGGTTCAAAATCTACTAACTCACCGTAGGATAACTGCGGCTCTAGGAGCTTCTAGGCAGACCCGCTTTGTAAATAGGGGTACACCACAGGGAGGAGTTCTTTCACCACTATTGTGGAATTTAGCTCTGAATCCTGTGCTGCTATCTCTGGAATCGCGGGGGTGCAGAATCGTGGCTTATGCTGATGATGTGGCAATAGCTGTAAGAGGAAAATTCCTCACAACATTAAGGGACATCCTACAGGATGGTCTTTTATATCTAACAAAATGGGCGGAGAAACGTGGGCTCGCCGTTAATCCTAATAAAACGGAACTAGTCCTTTTCTCCAGGAAGTATAAGATACCTGATTTCCGGCCTATAACACTTAATAATACGCAGATAAAAGTGTCCAACACTGCAAAATATCTGGGTGTCATTCTTGATTTAAAGCTGAGTTTCAAAGCGAATATTCTAGAAAGAGTGAAAAAAGCAACAATTTCACTATATCTATGCAAAAAATCCATAGGGAAGAATTGGGGTCTTACCCCAAAGATTGTTCATTGGATCTATACTGCAATAGTACGTCCAATTCTCATGTATGGCATCATCGTGTGGTGGCCATCCCTGGAGAAAAAGACGTATCTACACACCTTACACAAGGTGCAAAGACTTGCATCCTTGTATGTAACCAGTGCTATTCGCACCACTCCTACGGATGCACTGGGGATGCTTCTTCATCTACTACCATTAGATCTAGTAGGGAAGGAGATGGCAATGTCCTCGGCAATCCGTCTTAGATGTGTTTCTCTGTGGAACGGAAATGGAACCGGCCACTGCAGAATACTAGATGGTGAAGTTAGGGGATGGAGGATTGACCAAACCTCCCCTGCTCTACTACACGAACGTCTTTATAAAACCTGGATACCATCTACAGAAATGTGGATGAATGGAACTCCGGGTAGAAGAAAAAGCGTTAATTTTTATACGGACGGCTCCAAAACACATGAGGGTGTGGGCTATGGGGTCTTTTCGAGGGCTTTAGGTCTTCGCATTGCAAGGCGACTTCCAGATCACTGCAGTGTCTTTCAGGCAGAGATCCTTGCTATAAGAGAAGTTGCGAACTGGTTAAAAGTGAATATCACTTCAACGACTTTAATTAACATTTACACCGATAGTCGAGCAGCTATTATGGCCCTTGAATCCTCGCTTCTAAGAACAACAACAGCCCTCGACTGCCGATCATCTCTAAATGAGATGGCAGAGCAGTTTGATATTAGGATCATCTGGATCCCGGGGCATAGAGGCTTACAGGGGAATTCTAGGGCTGACGAGCTTGCTAGAATTGGGACAACCTTACAGGTTCCACCGGATTTGGAATGTGTAGGTCTACCCCTAATCTCTTGCAAACTCAGACTTAGGCGCAAGACGGAGGATGAAACAAATAGAAGGTGGGTCACAAGAAATGATTGCGTGATCACAAGGCAGTTATGGACTCACCTAAATAGGGAAGGTACGGATTACCTAATTTCAAAGAATAGGAAACAAATCTCGATTCTAGTGTCCGTGTTAACCGGACACTGTCTCATAGGCAGGCATGCACAAAGGATAAGGGTTGAACACAACGACTTTTGCCGTAGCTGCCAAGATATTGATGAAGAGGAAAGCATAGAACATTTTCTTTGTCACTGTCCTGGACTTGCAGGAAAGAGAATGGCCACAATGGGCGCTCTTGAATTCAGGGAACTTTCTGACGTTGCTGGTGTTAAACTTCAACGTATTAGCAGCTTTATACTGAGCTCTGGATGGTTCGACGGTGGGGACTCCGCATAAGCAGAGTCTCCGTGGTATCACAATGGACCAAAACGGTCTAAGTGAGTCCGGGTTTCTGACTGCCACCCCTACCTAACCTAACCTATGGAATACAAAATACGAGTAAGGTTCAGTCGAACTTTTACTTACGTACATTAATGAATAAGGGCGACTTTTTGAGTTCAAGATTAGAGATTAAATTAACCTTAATCTTCATTTGTAATTTTTGGGTAGTAGATTATATGGTTTTACCCGCCAGTTTAAGCGGCCAATCGTGGTGGTTTAATCCTAATTTAGTATTGACAACAAACATTTGTGAAACATATAAATTTTTGTAAAAATTGTATGATAAAATAATTTAAAACACATAAATATACATATATATTTTATATTATTTATATATTTCCTTTAACACGCGAAATATTTACTTGTAAATAATAAAATATGACAGTTTCTTGTTTTTCCAACAAAAAAATCAAAGTTTGTTGATAACATGTATGACTTTTACGCAGAAATTGTTGCCACAATTTTGTTTCTCGGTATGGTAATACTACACATAACAAGAAGTTTAAACTACCACTCAAAAACATCAAACTCAATTATGTGAGATTAAGTTAATTTTCGGATTAGCTAATTAGAGAAATAAACTTATCTTAATCTCGAACCCAAAAAGTCGCCCTAAATGTTTCTTTTTAAATTGTCAAAGGTAAATCTTTGACGATTTTTCTGAAAATAATTTTATGTAATAAAAATTAAGTTATTTATTGGTGCGCATCTAAATGCTGTTATTTTGTTTGTGGAATATTCAGTTTCTTAGTTTTCGTTGTTAAAACTATTTTAATACAATTGATTGCATATATTTTAATTTTTTACCGCATCTTCAATTAATTCAACTTGAGGTGTTAAAGTAACGAAAGCCTCTAATTGGGATATAGTGTGAACAAGAAAGCAATACTATGTGTGCACAAATATCAATTTAGGCGGAAGGGTATCGGATACTATATTTCTATTCATAAAATTAAAGAAATTTTGAAGTAAAAAACTTGCCCTCATATGCAAAAAAATAACGTGTGCCTCAAGTGTACGTTAAAACCAGGTTTTCTATGAAAATTTTGTTTTAACGTACACTTCAAGCACACATTATTTTTTTGCATATGAAAGTTTTTTGACTAAAATTACTTTAATTTTATTAATAGAAATATAGTTTCCGACAGCCTTCTGCCACGTCCCCCATCTAGTTACTGTAGAATGTATCCGTATCGTATCACTGGATATTTTTCATTAAAGGCTGAAACACGCAAAGAAGCTTTCAAAATCAAATTTATATCCACATGAAATTAATGCGGTTTAAAAAGGCCATGCTCTTGTTTTTTTCTCTAATTTTCAATGGTATTGATATTCTTGACTTAAGCCAAAGTATTGAACTTAGAGTCCTACGGTGCTTTTGAATATCGATTCATATCACCAAAAAATTTCTCGTTTTCTCCTTTTTTGTTTTTACACAGTTGCAAAAACTGCAGCTTTTATATACTTTACAACTACTTACTACTTAAAAATATACATTTATGATGAAATATGCAAAAATATGTATTTATTACAAAATATGCAAAAATGTGCATTAACAAATCGATGCCATTTTGTCGCAAATTTGTTGATTCGCAAAGATATTTTATTTACGTTGATCTACGACCAACGACAGAAAACATGTATTTACATGAAATTCCTTTCCCTAATGATAACTAATTTTTTAAGCCCTTTCAGTCAAAAAAATTTTAGCATTTATATTTTGAATATTTTTTAGCACTTTTGTGTGCTAAATTAGTGTTATTAATTTAAAACAGAATTGAAATACGTCACACGTTTATCGTTTTAAAAATTTAATTTATTTGCGCAATTGATAGAATTTTATCATAAATTTATATAATTATAATTTTCTTTATATCTTTAATATTATTTTTTTCAATAAAACTTTTTAGTTTTTTAAGTTTTTTTTATATATATATTTGAATTCTTGTTAAAACCAAAATCGACCCTTTTTAACAACTTGACTTTGGACAATTGCAATACATTTAAAAGTTTAAGCTTTTGTAAATGTTCAAAAGCCAAAAAAAAAATTGTATTTTCAGTAAATTATGTAAAATTATTAAATGCATGTAAGTAATGAAGAAAATACATAATTTATTAATAATATTTTAATAGGTAATAGGTATTAAATATTTTTAAATTAAAAATATTCTACCACTGAAAAATGAACAATAAAAATTTGTTTAGTTTTATGTATTAAACTAAACTAGAAAGAAACTATTTAGCGAAAGGAAAAGAAAACTTAAAAATAAATATTAATGAAGGATGAAAGATTTCATATTGATGATATTTACATTTACCGTTATAAGTGAATGATAAATTAAAATGTAATGCTTGACATACATGAATTTGTGAGAGAGCATCATAACAAAAAATTTTATGAATATTATTTTGTAAGCAACTGGATACACAACTATTTTATAAGTAGAAAATAGATAATAAGATATTCAATATTATATTTGTTTTAAGACCTCTTTATTAGAAAATTAATGAAGCCCAAGCTGCAATCAAACAAAAGCCACCACAAGTGGCTAATCTTATGAAGGATTTGTCTCCTGTCAATGCTCGATAATACATGGGGCCACAAAATAGTAAACAGCCAGCTACCATTAAAGATCCCGTCTGTAAGCAGAAAAAAATTATTGAAACTATAAATATTTACTCTAATTTCAATATGTCTAACAAAAGAAAAAAATAAATAATAAATGGAGCTTTTATGGAATAAAATACCTTAAACAAATTCTAAATTTGAAAGCTTAAAAACAACAAAATAATCTTCCCCTACCAAAATTGTAGTTCATATATTTAATAATAATAAAGAAACAAAACCATAATTATGCATTTAATGTTGTAACAAAATTCTAAAGTAAACGAAATTTATAAATTAAGTATCTCCTGTTTGTACTTTCTTCTCCTATTCATTAAGTTATTTACTTTAATTCCCAGCGGGAAAAGTGTTCTTAGATTACATACATAATGGAAGATATAATGTATTATTTCCTTTTTTGGAAGCGAGAAGGAAATTTGCTCAGATCCAAAAAAAATTCATATTGATTACCACGTACATTACCGTATCTGCAGAATGTAATGTATTGTTTTTCGTCACCTAAAACTCAAAAGCCCATAAGTGACAAATAAAATTCAATATGGACTTTTTGATTGGTTATGATGTACATAATTAACCAAAATAACCATAATTAACCCCAAATATACCGATTTAATTAACACAATTCAAAAGGCCGAAACTTAAATGTCAAATATTATACTAAACAAAAAGCCGTAACTACACTTTTAATTTTAAAAAATAAAATAAATTATAATGAATTTTTTTTTACTTTCACTTTGGTTTTCTAAGTAAAAAGTTTTGCAAACTAGTATAACGTTTTAGAATAGAAAGTTAAAATGTAGTTGGAGTAAAATTGTTAGTTCTTTAAAAAAGAAAAATGTACACTTACGACCTTTTGGATTTTAGGTTACGTTCTGCTTGTGGCAAGTGTTCGCGTTTTCCTTATAGCTTGTTTAAACAAATCTTTTACTTTATGCTGCAGTTATATCGCCTACAAACTTTGCAATTTTTATTTAAAAGACACAATATACATACATATGTATATGTATGTATGTTAGAATGCCTGCCACTGAAGTTTAAATGATGTAAAATATATTATATACATATGTATGTATGTATATACATTATTCTTGCAAAAATATTATTTAAAAAAGTATGTATAAACGGCATTGGAAAATATTGATATTAATAATTAATAAATTCCACAGAATTCATTATTGTTAATACAGAACAGTAATGAGTTATTTTAATGTGCCCAGCGAATGAATTCCAAAAGGATTTTTTTTTAAGATTTTTATAATTAATTGTGTTATATGTGTTAAAAATTAATTAATAAATAATTAATTAATTAATAATTAATAAATTATTAATTAATTATATCATTAATTATGAGTGTATAATTAATACACATAATACAATGAATTATACAATTCATTAAAAAATTCATCACAGAATTCATTCGCCGGACACATTAAAATAATTCATTACTATCCTACCACATTTTCTGTATTAACCATAATGAATTCTGTGGAATGAAATATTAAACCTGCTTTACAATACCATCTCATTTCTTATTCATTACCTTTCTTCCCGTTGGGTCATAATAGAATAAAGAAAGGAGTAACAAAGTGAAAAAATACTCTTATCTAGTGGTTGTTATTAGCAAATTAAAATGTATAAAATAAATTATTTACCATAGCTACATGTAAGCAGAGTTTATTTATAGATTTAAAATAAAACAAATATAATAAATAATTATATCTATTCATGGCTTTAAAAAGATGAAAATAAAAATATAGGAAGTCAATTGTAATTGTTTAAAAAATAATTATTATAACTTGTAATAAAATTCTAAATTGCAGTCATTTTGTCTTTTAGGGATTAGCAAGTAGTTTGAAAGGAATATACTTTATTTTAAATCAAATAATTTCTATATTAAAACAACAACAAACAAATTGTAAAGTAAAATTTTTGTAAAATCTTTTTTAAGGCTCTTAAGATATTTTATAAGAAAAGTGTGATGTAACGATCACAGTCAACTATTCTATATCTACTATCCATATCAGATGAATAAAAACATACAGTCCCAGTCAAAAGTATTTACAAACAGCACAATTAAACGAATTTTTTATTTATTATTATTTTACATATTTTCTAAGGATCATTGGTTTAATTAGCAGTTACAATATTTGCTTGACTATATCTATCCACTTATTTATAGCACGGTTATATGTATGGACTACCACCAGCAAATAAATTTCAAATTAAAATAAACTTATCACAATATGTCGAATGGTGGATTTCTGGAAAAATATGTGTTTTTATTAAAAACTTCATCGCGTTTGGTGCGAAATTTTTTTAGCGATCGCGAAATTCTAAAAATGCCGTTATTAATATTTTTCCATGCCCTGCACGATTCTACCTTGGAAGGTATGATATTTGCAAAAATATACAAAAAATTATAGTTTTTTGTATGAATGAAGCCTCTGGCATAACTACCGTTAATACGAAATTCGAGTTTGCGAAATATAGCGACTTCAAAATGAGAGAATTTAGCAAAAACCGACTTTACAAAACTATTTATATATTTAAAACTAAATAACTTAGATGTTCTATTGAGGTGTCATGATAAAGAGCAGCCAATGCCCTTTGAAATTGTATGTATGTGTTGAGTTTGGTAAATGTAAATTTTATAAATAATAAATAATTCATGAATAATCCATAAAAATGCTAAAGAATTATAAAAAATGAAAAAAACACATCGCAGCCTTAGAATAGATTTAGCCCAAGTTGGAGTGGTAAAACACGACAAAGAAGGTCCACATGAAGTTTTCTCAAAATATACCCGATGGATTGCTTTTGTACTTTCACCACCGCTTCCGACACATCTTTTGAAGAAAATTTTAAATTTTTGTGAACTTACATCAATGAAGTTAGAAGTTAATATAACTTTATTGTAAAAGTAAAAATACGTTTTGTGCAACATACACCACTTTTCTTAATTTATTTTCAAAAAGTAACTTTTTGGGCTCCATACGTATAATTAACTGCTGTGACACAGCTGTGAATTGAGAATTTGTTGTTTTGTTTATTTTTCTTGCTGTTCAGAGAAATAAGTCGATGGTTTAACACCGACCAAGAAGCCGCCGCCGTAATATTTTTAACTATCGATCCGCTTACACACTTACACAAGAAAACAGGTAATTGAATTGTATTTAATATAAAGAATGAAATTAAATTATTTTTGTTATACTTAAACGTGCATAATTAATGTTTCTTTTATTTTATTTTAGAGTTTAATAAGTTTATATTAAAACATTTAATCAGCGGCTGCGTCTGTGTGATGATATTTTTGATTAACAGTCGCTGTTGAATTTTTCTTACAGCACCTTCTTTTTTTATTGTTCATTTCTTATAGAAATGAAGCAAAACAAGAGTTAGCTTTACTTTTTACATTTTTGTATAAAGAATTTGACGCAATCGCCAAACAGTGGCATGTATAGCAAAACAATACTTATTAAACCTAGAAATAGTGGACATGGTGCAAATTGAATGCTTAATATCTTCTCAGAAACCATTAATAATTTTTATTAAGAAAGAGTGTATTCAATATATATATATATATATATATATATATATATTCTATACCTAAATCATTTTTTTAAGAATGGTCGGTGGAGCAAAACTGTTCTGGGTCGAAGACATGTAAATTTTTTTTTTCAAATGAGTTTTAAATTTTTTATTCTAATTCTTTTACATTTTGTTCAATTATTCATGAACTACTTAAAGAACAAAATTTGGCCACAGTAAAGATAAAAAAGAAGTTATTAATCAACTTTTATTTGACTTTTAATTGACACAGCCAAATATTTATCTAAAAACTGTGTAAGATAAAGTTAAAAGCGAATCAAACTATTCGTCGATAATCTCAACTAAATCGCTTTCTAACATAAAAGTTGTAAAACATTTCCTGTAGGTGAATACTTTTGGCTATGGTTGTATCTACACATGTAATTATATAAGTTTAAGAACCATTATAATTTTATATGTACGTACTAGAGGTGAGCACAAGATGTTTTCTTGCTTAATCTCCATCGTGTACAGTACAGTTCTCTCTTTTTAGTGCTCTTGATTTTATGAGAACACTAAACCGGGAATTCTCTTTTAGCAAAAGTTTGAACCGCATTTGTTTATCAGCCAAGCAACGGCATTAGTTATTGTAGTGTAGAAGAATATTTCACTAGTGCACACCGAATGACAATTGTAAAATGAGCACACAAGTGTAAAAATATGTGTATATGTAAAAGAAAAAACAAACAATGTAGATTATTTGAGCGTGTTAGTTCGTATTCGATACTTTTCTAAGTTTTATAATTTATTAATTTAAGACTAAAACATAAAATAAATAAATAATAAAATAAAAATCTTATATACCCTTTACCGAAGTGTGTTTGATATACCAGTTTTATTCGTACTAAAGTGTAAAATAATTTTTTTTTTATAAAAAAATTAAAAAAAAATAGTTAGACCAAGTTGCTTTTATATATCACAAAAAGTGTAAGTTTTCCAACCCTGGAATCATCCTTTTTGGTTTGTCTGACTTCTTATATCAATCCCTTTCTTTAAAGAATGTAAGATATGTTTAATTTATAGAGAAAAGGGAAAAATTTGCTTTAGTAAGTTACTTTTGTATAAGGAAAAAAGTTAAAGTTTTCCAACCCCGGAAACGTCTTTTTAATTTTTTAAATTTTTTTAATTAGAAGTAGGGATTTTATGCAAACTGAAGTATAAAATGAGTTTATTTAATAAAAAAAGTAATAAGAACTAGTTTTCGGTATTTATTTTATATTGCAAAATAAGGTTCGAGTTTTCCAGCTCTGAAAACGTCTGCTCGATTTTGCTGATTTTCAATACCAATTTATTTTGGATCATTTCTGATACACCAGTCCAAGACCGAATTCTCTAGCTTTTCTGGGAGCTTCCGAAAACCGATTTCACCTACATCAGACGGACAGACGGACACCGCTTATTCGTCTTCCCTATGCATAATGATCCAGAATATATAGAAGATTGTAGAAGACTTAAGAACATTTGCGGTATTCACGGTTGGCTATTGTAGATATTTTACATATTATAGCTTTGATAAATCGTGATAAATTTAAAACACGTCAACATCAAAATGCATACATTTTTAATTACCTAGGCAGAAAAGGACAATCAGCACGACGTTGCTACGATTGTCTGCGGGTACAACTAACATCAGTACAACATTCGTTTACCAAAATTTTAATGTACTCATAATATTAAAATGATAACGCCGAATGACCGTCCTCCGACTCTTGTTTTCAATGTTGTAACAATACTCTTAAATACAAATTTATAAGGTCGTCACAATGTAAATTTCGCAACTTAAGTCAAATTTTTGTATTGGCTTATATACTAATTTTGAAAATAAATCTTAACCTTTCTAACTTATTCTAAATATACAAATGTTATTGTTTTCTCTTTCAATACTATGAAGTATCGTAATCACATTTCTGTTTGACCAATCATCGTATTTTATATTTACAATTGCACTCAAACAGAAATGTGTCACTCAAACAATTAATCGTAAGCAGTTCAGCATTGCACCACATGCATGCATACAAAGAAAGTAATGTTATTGATACTTTATTAGTTCTTTGTTGCATTCACTGTGCAAGCATTATCAACTTGTGTGATACACTACACCCTCACCCTTAAGAGAAAAATTAGGGAGGAATTTTTCTAATGAACTTCATAGTATTGTTACAATATTTTCTTATAATTTACTTATACACATAGTTAATTTGGACATTTATAAAATAATTAATTTGAATTTTTATATAGGTATAGTTATTTTATTTTTACGTATATTAGGATTTGTATTCTATAATGATTTAAATGGTTTTAAATTATTATTATGGTATGTTTTATTTGTTCCCTTGTAATCTATTGTGGTGTTTACACCATCCCTACTTATTATTTTGAATGGTCCTTTATATGGACTTTGATGTTTTTTCCTACCTTCTATTTTAACTAATACTAAATCTCCTACATTAAGATTAAGTCTATTTTTACTTTTATCATTATTTATTTTTTTTTCTTTAGATTTTATTAATAATTCTTTTGCCTTATTTAATGCAAATTGTAATGTGACTCGTAATTCTTGTACGTAGTCGTCATAATTATATATTTTTATTTTATTATTTATGGTGTCAGATGGTAGGCTTGGTAATTTCCCATAAACTAATTCAAAAGGCGAGTAGCCTGTATCTACATGTGGTGCCGTATTGTAGGCAAAAGTGAAATATGGAATCCATAAATCCCATTCATAATCATTTGCGGTTGTTAGCAAGAACTCGTTAAGAACTCTATGGTTTCTTTCTATTGAACCTAATGTTTCATGGTGGTATGGTGTTGAAAATACTTGTTTGATTTGTAATAATGAGCATATGTTTTTCATAAGTTCATTTGTAAATTCTGTTCCTCTGTCGGATTTAAGTACCTTAAATTGACCATATTTTAAAATAAAATTTTCAACTAATGTTTTTGCTGTGACAAGTGCATCTTTTGTCGGCATTGGATGTGCAACGACAAATTTTGTTAGCTCACATTGCATTAATAAGATGTAGCGGTAGTCATTTGATATGCGAAGAGGACCAACGGTGTCAATTGAAATCACTTCAAAACTATTGTTTGGTGTGTTTGTTAGTGTGAGTGGTTCTTTTATGTGTTTTGTTTGTTTATTTTTGTTACAACTGTCACAATAAGATACAAATTGTTTTACCATCTTGTTCATGTTCTTCCATATGTATCGTTGTTTTAGTTTAATGATTGTTTTTCTTATTCCTAAGTGTCCAGCGTGGGTGGTATTGTGGAATTGGTCAATCAGTTTATATTTTAAAATGTCATCTGTTATTCTTTTTGGGGCATTGTCTATAATTATTTTCAATTGAGGACTTTTGTTATTTATTCTTATTTTTGCATATGCTTTTTTCAATTCTTCTTTAGTATATATTTTGAATATTTTATCTTCAGTTGAAAGCGCTAATTCTTTTATATTTTCTTTATTCATTTTAGATATCAGTTTACTCAGAATCGAATCTAGTTTCGCTGAGTTATCACTGAATCTTGCATGCATATTATTTTTATTCATATTTTCTGTATGTAACTTCTTCATAATCGAATCTGGTTTCGGAGAATTATCGTTACTTACTTTATTATTATTAATCTTATTTTTGGTACATAATTTCTTCATGGTCGAAACTGGTTTCGTAGAATTATCATTATGTCCAATGTGCACAATATTATCTTCAATAATTATATCTTTTTCTTCTATATTTTCAATTTTATTAAATTGCAATTTTTTTTTTTATTTTTGACGTCATTAATGGATATGCATTCCCATATTTGAAGTTGATCAGGCTTCTGAGAATTACATTTTTCCTTATTATTTTCTTCTACATGTGTATTATTATTCTTATAATTTTCCTCTTCATTTTGCTCATTATCTATTATTTTATTTGCCTCATTGTTTAACTTATTTTGCATACCCCTTGTCGTTATTAGTATTTTTTTTTCTTTTTCGTCATTTTCTTGTGGTAATATATCTGAATCTAGTTCTATCCTAGAAAGTGCATCAGCATTTTTATTAATTTTTCCTTTTTTATAAACGATTGTGAAGTCATAGTAACTTAAATCCAGTCTTATTCTTGCCATTTTTGATGAGGGATTCTTGTGTGAAAATAGTGAAATTAATGGTATGTGGTCTGTAACTACAATAAATTTTCTGCCATATAAGTAAGGTTTAAAGAAATGTATGATCCAATGAATTGCTAGAAGTTCTTTTTCAATTACTGGTTTGTTAATATCATGTTTTTGTAATGATTTACTAGCGTATGAGATTGGTAAATCTTGACCTATTTCGCCTTGAGATAATACTGCTCCTAACGCATAGTTTGATGCGTCAGTTGTTAAAATAAATGGTTTATCAAAATCCGGATATTGCAATACTGGTGGGTTCATTAATTTTTCTTTTAATTCTTCAAAAGCATGTTGGCATTGTTCCGTCCAAATAAATTTAGTTGATTTCTTTAATAGTGAGTTCAAATGTTTTGCAATGTCGGCAAAGTTTGGTATGCATTTTCTGTAGTAGTTGCAGAATGCAATGAATCCTCTTACTTCGTCCGCGTTTTTCGGTACTGGAGAGTTTTTGATTACTTCGTGTTTGGATGGGTCTGGTTTTACTCCGTCTTTTGTTATTAAATGTCCCAAGTAAACTACTTCTGGTCTTAAGAAACAACATTTCCTTGGGTTTAGTTTTAGATTGTATTTTTGTAATCGGTCTAGTACTTTTATTAAATTTTGATTGTGATGATTTAAACTACATCCGTACACAATTATGTCATCAACGTAAAGAAATTCTTCGGATTCTAATCTAGATAGTGCTATTGTAAGCACTTTGAAAACTATTTGAAGAAATTTTTAATCCGAATGGAAGTCTTTTAAATTGAAAATGGCCTTGTGGTGTGGAAAAAGCAGTTAGTGGTCTGGATTCTTTATTTAACTCAATTTCGTGAAAGGAACTGGTCATATCGACTGTAGAAAACCATTTTGCTCTACCTAATTTGTCCAAAATGTCTTCTAATCTAGTTAAAGGAAATTTGTCATTGACAATTTTATCATTAAGTTTTCTAAAATCTACAACAAGTCTCCATTTCTTTTTATCTTCTATATTTTTCTTTGGTACCAAAAGGAGTGGAGCATTATATGGGCTAATTGATGGTTCTATTATTTCGTCATCAAGCATTTTCTGTACTTGTTCATTTATTATTTCAGTATGTGAGTGTGGTAGTCTATAGTTTTTTATATAAACTGGTGTGTTGTCCGAGGTCGTGATTGTTTGTTTGTAAAAATTGTTGACGGTTAATTTATCGTCTTCTAAATGAAAAACGTTTTGATATTGTTTAAATATTCCTATTAATGGTGCTTTTGCAAATTTGTCATTATGGTCTAATTTTAGTTCATTCACTATTCTTTCAAAACGTTCGTTATTTTTCATATTATTGTAACTTAATATCTCATAATTTTTAAGTGGGTCAGTCTGAAGTTGAATGCCTTTTATTGTTACGTAGTCGTTTGTTGTGTTTAAAATTTTTATGTGTGTCATGCCGCTTTTGGGTGCTATTTAATTACTTAAAAATATTCCCTCTTGTAATTGTTTATTAAATATGACATAATCTTCTTTTAGTTCTAATTTTATGGCTTGAATAATTTCTGTTCTGATCGGTATTGTTATTTGTAATAAAGAAATTGATTTTGTTTGCATGGGTAGAATTGTGGTAGACTCATTTATAAATAGAGAAATTGTAAATGTCTCGTAATCAATTTTACAAAGATATTTTTGCAGAAAGTCTCTACCAATTACGCCATCTGTTTCTATAGGGAAATCTGAATTTACTAGTTGGAAAGAATGTTTACATTTTTCATTTGATAAGGAGAGTTCAAGTTCTATTGTGCCTAAAGAGTATATTTCTTCTTTTGTGATTCCAGTCAGTTTACATTTTTGTTCTGGGTTAAATTGTTCACCTTCAAAGTCTTTACGCATACGACAAAGTGATATGTCAGCGCCTGTGTCGATAAGGAATGTCAATATTTTATTCTTATATTTTGTATTTATAAAATTTGTTCTGTTCGCACATATCTATGTATGTATGTTAGTTCTGGCTCTCCGGAATACTTATGTATTCAGAGCCTACTTCGTTTCCCGAACTTTGTATGGTGCGTACATACCTATTGTTGTTTCTGTTGGTGTAATCTTGGTTATTGTTAAAGTTTCTTCTGTAATTGTTGTTATTCCTATTGTTACTGAAATTATTTCTATTATTGAAATGATTTCTATTATTGTTGAAATTATTGTTTCTAGAGAAGTTGTTGTTTCTTGGCGAGTTATTGTTACTATTACCATAATTGGTATTTCTTGTGTAACTATTTCGGTTTAAGTTTTGGTTGTTATGAGAACTGTTATTTTTGTAGTTAGTAAATGTGTTATTATTTCTGTTGTGATTTTGTGATTGATACCGTGGTTTCTCTTTTCTGATATGTAGAATGGCGTTATCAGTTACCTTCTTTTCATTTTCAAGTTCACTTGCAAGTTCTGATGCTTCTTGCAATGTGGTTGGTCGAGACGCGTATATGGTCGATTTGAAGTCTTCATTTAGTCCTTTTTTGAAAGTGTCTAGTGCTAATTTATTATTTAATCTAACTATTATGTTCTTTTCTGCTACTGTTGCAGTATTTCCTAGTTCTTCTATCCCTAGCTTATTTAGGCTGTCTATTATACATAATATTTTGTCTTTAAATAAATTAACTGACATTTTTCCTTGGAATAATGTACTAAGCTTTTTTTGTAATTCTGGTATTGTTTTAGTGGTTTTGTATCTTTTTTCTAATAATTCTTTTAATTCCTCAAAGTTTTCTGGTTTGATGTAACTTCCTATCGCTGTTCTAACGTTGGATGTTAGTTTAGCATAATAAACGTATTGGAGAAAATCTACTTTTGCTGTTGCTGATAGGGATTTGTTTATCAACTCTGCTGTTATTAAGAAACTTTCAAGTTCTATGAAATTACCAGTAAACAATGGTAAAGCTTTTGAAACGGTTTCTAAACTAAATGATGCCATTGTGGTATTTTGTTGTTCTAATTCTTTTTGATTTTCTAATAATAATTCTTTAATTCTGGCACACGTGCTATTAAATTCTAACCTTAGAGAAGATACTTTTTCTTCGTTTTCTTCTTCGAGGGTATTCGATTGAAAATCTTCTTTTATTTTTTTTATCGCTTCCAATTTGTTTTTAACTGTCTTTTCTGTGTATGTTCTGCTTGGATTTTTCTTTAGAATCTTTAGTATTTCGTTTAAATCAAAAATATTTTTCTCCATTTAAATAATTTTATTATAATTTACAATTACAAATTGAATCTATTTATATGTTTTATATATTTTTAAACTTCTGTAATAGCATTATTTGTGCTAACTCTGTTTTTGTGTTTTCGAACATAATTTTTTAAATAAGTGTTAATTTTATAACTCATATATAATATTAATGCTATTATGATTAAAGTTATGATATATTCTGGTATAATATTGGTAGTATTTTTTCCTTCAACGTTGTTTACAATGTTCTCTTGGATTTCCACTTTGCTCTGTGGTTTTCCCATTTTATTTTGTATTTTATTGCCCCAAATAGGACCTACCATTTACAAAATTTCTTATTTTTATTTTAATTGTTTTTGTATTTAAGTTGTTTTATTTTATTTCCCCAAATGGGTCCTACCATTAGAATGAATAACGTATTTATAGAAAACTTTATATTAAAATTTCGGAATTTAAAACATTGGAAAATTCATTTTAATAATTTTTGTATTTTAAAGATTTAATTTTATTTTGAATTTTTTTCTTTGCCTCTAGTGTTGTTGCTAGGGTTGATTCTTTGTAGAGTATGGCTAACTCTTTCCGCTTTTGAAATTTTCTTCCGGCTCTTTTCTTCTTGATCTTTTTTTCGGTTGTACCCTGTGCTTGGTTGTTATTTGGCTTTCTGTTCCTTCTTCTGTACTCTTCAATCGTGATCGGTTTCGGGCCAGCGTTACGTGGAAGTGGTATATAAACTGGTGCTGCTTCCAGCGTGTTTCGTGTCACGGCAGGCTCGTACTCTTCGCTGCAGTTTTCTTTGATATACTTCTCCCAGCGGTTTATGATTTCTTCTATTTCTGATTCTGACATTTGGGTAAAATACTGTGTGTCTTTATGTAATTGTTCGATTTTTGCAGGATCGCCATGTAATATTATGTGTCTTTGTAATGGGAGTCCCTATAACGGTGTTGAAGCGGTATATAATTATTGTAAACGGGGTATTTGGGGAACTAAAGTCAAATTTTCGTATTTACGGTGTTGTAGCGGTATAGAATTATTGTAAACGGGGTATTGGGAAACTTACGTCGGATTTTTGTAAATACAGTGTTGTAGTGGTATATCATTACTAAGGAAGCGGCATTTGCAAACGTTAAGTCATATTTTTGTTTCTACAGTACTGTGGTGGTGCAAACATTTTTAAAGAGTCGTAATTTTGTATTTACAGTGTTGTGAAGGTACATATTTTTTGGGCAGTCACAATTTCTGCCTGGGTAACTATGCCTACACCATCTACTATACTAAAAACTGTAGTAGATGTTGTAGTTGAATTCATTTACTAGAGTTTGTACAAAAGAAGAACAAGCTACATACAAATCCTCTCAGAGAGTCTCTTTGAATTGATCAATAAACGTTTTTTACAATACAGAAGAAAAAATCGCTCACGCTTGGACGTTTAAAATCGTAGTATATTTAAAAGGGTTTTAAATTTAATCCGAACAGTGAATTCCGCTATTGCAACTTGCGACCTACTAATTGAGATATTTAACTAAATACACATTTTCGTTTCGGAATTTCATACAAATTATACGTATTATTAATTCAACTAAAAATTATTTATTTTATTTACTTATTAAACATATTAATGCAAAGTAAATTTGCATAATATGGTGTTGTACAAATATGGGCGGAGTAACGTGGAACATATGCCCAAGATGGTATTAACAGTATTTTAAAATGTTTTGTGACTGACTGTACATGACCTATGCCTTCACATAGGAAGTAAGCAACGTGGTTGTTAAAGAAATTCCACAAAAAAACGCAAGATTATACGGTTATCCGTGGCAGATCAGTCAACCAGTGCGAGCGAGACGAAAAACTTTCGAAGGCCAAACAACACACACAAGCCTGACCGCACTTAAGAAATAATTACGATGAGGCGAGGGATGTTCCCTGACCCAGAGCTGCTTAACGACTGTCAACTAAAAATTAATATTTGAAAACTTAAATATATATATATATATATTAAATATATATATATATATATATATATATATATATTATTATGATTAAAAAATAAAAAAATGTTATACTGCAGTAGAATATATGTCTTGTTGCGGGTTTTGCAACCGTGTATATAGTAGTTAGACGCACTTATTTCAAGTACTAATTTAAGCATTATTGCACATAGATAGACTTAGGGCAAATAAATCAGTCAATGATTATATGTATTTTATTTTTAAATCTGATTTAAACACAAAATTTTGTTTTTCACCACAAAATTAAATGAATCTTAAATAGCCAACATTGTGCATTTAAGCGTTGTTTAAGTTTTAAAAACATACCATATGTTTTCTGCATGTGTGTGTTTTTTGAATGCATGTACATAAACATCATGAGGTCTTATTAAAAATAATTTCGTTTAATTTTCGGAAATATACAACAAATGTAACACATATTTTCATTTCATGATATATATAAATAGAAAAATGCATTCCGATGCTCTTTTTGTATCATAAAATGTGTTTTTTGCTATTTAATTTTTCTGCAATTTGATAAATCAACTTTCTTATTTATATTAAACAGCTGTCCTTTGGAAAGCTTTCCATAATATTTGGAAATATTGTAGTGTTACCATATTTTCAACGTAATTTGATATTAACTTTAATTAGCCACTGAAAAAATGAAAGTGTATTTAAATCAATTTTAATTTTTTGTGAAAATTAACTTAAAATATGTTTAAACATTCAGTGATTTATTAGCTATTAGAATAAGATGGCATAAAAGTAAATTATAAATTCAAACTTAAGAAAATAAAATTCGTGTAGTGACTGAAGAAACCCTTAAGAAAAGTGCAGGAGACTTAAGAAACAATAAAATAAAATGAGTTCACGCGAAGAAATAGCGTAACAATTGAAAAATATTGGTGTTGGCATTCCCAAATCAGCAACAATAACGCAGTTAAGAGCATTACTAAACAGCGTCCTAGGAACTGATCCACAAGGTACATCCAGCGATAATATGGCAGACGCAACGGGCAACACACGGGACTTGATCGACACATCAGAAAGCAACAACAATGATGACTTGACGAATATATGTAAAGAGGTAGATTCGCATGCACTCGACAGTAACTTCGTGCAAATTAACGATCAAAATGAAAACGAACTATGTATACTTGAACGCCAATTAGCCCGGCGTCTACGAATTTTAAAATTAAAACAGGAAATTGATACTCTCGAAGGCGCTTCAAACAACAATGTGGGACACAAAAATATAAGCTTTACCGACATAGAAGGAGCCATAAATAAATTTAGTGGGGACAATAATATCATCAAATGGATATGTGATTTTGAAGAAATCACATCACTATACAACTGTACCCCAGAAGAAAAGTTTTTATTCGCTAGACGCATAATGGTGTGAAGTGCAAACCTTTTTGTAAAAATGGCGTCACCAAATACATGGGCAGATTTCAAAATAAAATTACAAAAGGAATTCGATTAGCCCCTTAGTGCCAGAGATGTTATTAGAAAACTTGAGGCAAGAGTATGGAACAGAAGAAATGAGACATTGCACTACTATGTTTTGGCCATGCAAGATATATTGAATGGGCTGTTGGCGGATAAAGATTTGGTGGAGCTTATAGTTGATGGCATAGGTGACAGATCACCAGCAGCATCGATGTTCTATAACATCACGACTATCAATGAATTAAAAAAAGTTCTTCCGCGATATGAAAAAATCGTACAGGACATAATGCCTAAAACATTAGATAAAAAAAATTAGAATATTCGCTGCTACAATTGTTCCGGTTTTGGTCACTATGCACAAGCAAAACTCGAAGTTGGCCAATGACATCGGTTCAGAAAGAACCATAGAAGAAACACGGAAAGATATCCGTGCAGGATATACAAAATTATATAATTAGACAAGAATATAAATCCCTAAATCTGGAAGTTGATGATGATATTGAGGACTATGACACCGAAGATTCGTATGTGGAAGAAGAAATTTTATGCCACTCGACAACACTGTAGAGCATATTATTCCCCTCCTTCCTCCGAATCGAAAAAAAACTATTAAATGCACATTAAGCTTGTGATTCGTGTATAGAATTTAATTAAGATTTTTTTTAAATTTTTTTGGAATTTTTGGAACTAAGACATTTTTTCTCAAATTTTGATAAAACTTTGCCAAATTTTTTACTGTATAAAATTCAATATATATACAAAGTTTCTTGAAACAGTATACTTAACTGGGTGTAATTGTCGTTGATGAAGTACTCTCGGGTTTTCAATATCCCATATCCTAAAGTTTTGTTTGTTAACGAGGCTTCGTCACTCATAACTAAGTTATGAATAATGGAAATGGAAAGAACACATTTGTGCGAAGCAGAAAATGTCCACCACTTGCGGGATATCATTTTTAATAACTAATTTAAAAATATTCCATATAAATTTACTGCATTTAAAAAACAAAAAATTAAAAAATATGTCTTAAATAAAAAGTTATAAGGAATTCACACCACTTCGGTCTTTCTGGGCCACCCTGTACAAAGCAATGACGGTCTTCGAAGTTACATTTTTGAGGAGTTATATATTGATTCACCATGTTATAATACAAGGTAGCTCCTAATAGTAGGAAAGGAATAGGGCGAGATATGAAAGTGCCAGATAGATAAAAAGAAGCTTAATTAATTTTTTAGTTTTTACAACTCTGCTGTTGCGCGTTTTGTTAATTTTTATAGCATCGCATGAAATACGAAAGAGGGTGCTGCGATACATTAGCGTCAACGCATATCGAACTTGATTAACCTACATAGATAATATTGCATATCAGAAAAATCTATGATGTTGATATGATTGAGTCTGGCCAGGGTTTTAACTCGGCCTCTCGAATCACGTCCTCAGAATGTTATTGAGAATCACACGAATATACATGTACATACATACATACATATATAAATTTAAAAGATTAAAAAAAATTTTGGATTTTCGCAGTGCAGTGCTCTTTCACTAAATATCATGTTTTAGACACATCAGTTTTTCTTGCAAGTCTCTTCAATTCTATTTTAAAACCGCTCATTTGTTTACATACAAACAGTGCTTGTTCAATTTTCCTATTGTTTTAATGCAGCGAATGATATAACGAGATAATTGAAGTAACTTTTCGGTACACGCAAGTTTGTACCACTCTTTTTTTCACTCTCTTGCTTGGACATGCCTTAACAAAAAGTGCCGTGTCTAAAACATGACTATGCAATTATGGAATTTTATGTTCATTGCTTACCAAAGCAGGTCTCCTGACCAGGGGCATTGATAATAATGCAACTGAATGCAAAAAGTGAAATCTATTTGCTGTTTCGAATACAGCTTTCGCTTCCCCTTGTTCATTTACATCAATAATCCTGCCAAGACTATATCTGCCATAAGCTCCCATTACAACGGCAGAGCAACCACTTAACCCTGCTAACCGTATGAAATGATAATTCATCTCCGTTACATTCCACATTGTTATTGGCTTCTGAGGTGGCATAACAACAGAACCTTCTACATATTTTGGTTTAATAAACTAAAAATTTAAGCAAACAGGTAAATAATTGACCAAACAAAATTCTGTTTTTTGATGTACTTACCACACCTCTCAATACTGCTGAGGCTGATGAGAGAACAGCCTGGCTGACAGGATTCCCAACGGCTAAGTACGACAATGATTCTCCAATAGACATGATTAATTATAATCTCTGTGACAATAGTTTTCAAGGAATCCGGGCAAAATCAAAATTTAATTGCACCTTTGAGCAGAGAAACAAGTCGACTGTCTCGAAGCCGACGTCGCGCCGCCGCCGGTTATTTTTCTGTATATCAAGCCGCTGCCGATTGTATCGGCCTGCATATGCTCAAAACCACCCGAAATTGTATCTGCTCAAACAGGCAAATTTCGGAGAAAATAATTTTAAAACTCGATTTTCAGTTTCAATTTTAATTTTCTCTTTAAATTTTCATATGCTATTTGAGCCGCCGAAATTTCTCTCGGCGCCCCGCCGCCAGTCACAAAACTACTGCGCCGCCGCCAAGGTTAATTATTCAGAAACAGAGATGCCAAATAAAATTGTTTAAATTCCTTCCAGGTTGAAAAAAAATTTCTTCTCTTTCAACAAAAAATTTTGACCTATGTTGAAAATGTGTGAGTTTTATTATAATGTTTCAGAGAAGGTATTGAGAATTTTAAAATAGAAACAACAACTTTAAAAAATTTTACTGTATCAGGAAACATGTATTTATCTAATGTATTTTTCAGTTATAGTCACTGTAGACCAGAATTTGCATATATTTTATGTTGTTAACGACTTTAGTTCTTCCATATCAGCCAATGCTCTAAATTGGTTGTTGATATTTTCAAAATTTTGCTTTTCGCTGGGAAATATTTTAATTATAAATGGTATAATTACCAAATAAAATCTTTTCAGAGGGAAACTTTCTAAACCAAACTAACATTTCATTACTAAACTTTATTATTATTATACTTTTGCCCTTAGAACTCGACAGAATTTAATATAAACTTTTTCCCATTTTCTTCAAACTGATTTAAAACAGTTTTTTCAACATGATTTCTGTTTATATATATCATCGGTTTGTTTCTGTTTTGATGTATGGGATATTTTTAATAAAATTGAGTCATTGATTGATTATATATGAATAGTATGTTCTCTTTCCAAATTCGTTATCATTTTTCCGATATCCTGAATATATCTGTAGATATAGAGGTGAAAATTTACATCATTTCCACAATTTTTGAACATTGTAAAGTCTGTTTTATGGCAATCGGCAATTTTTTCATATGTGGCACATTTCTCAAGTAAAAGTATTAACATTGTTATTCAATTCTGTTATAATGTATATCAATGCATATTCTACTCAAAGAACGTAAATCAAAGCAAAGTACAAAAATTTAACTATTGTAAATGAAATTATTTTTTATTAATACAATTTCTTTTATTAAATATAATCACTGTCTTTTGTTTCTTCCTTTGTTTTACCTCTAAAAGTCATGTTATACAAATAAAACTGATATTTTCAGTTTTTATATCTACTTAAATATATACAGTAATTTAAACCATTTGAGCAAGTAGTGAACAATATTGTTTTATGAATGTGGAATGCGTTGCCAAAGATTTTTGTCATTTTTTCTTTAAGTATTAATAACTTTTCATGTTGGATGTAAAAAGTCTATCAACTCTAATTTTGAATAAAAAAAATATGTATCTATTACTTTTATTATTAAACAAAAAATTCTATCGTGTATTTTTATAAAACTAATGAACTAAACATTCTTCATCGATTTTCTCGAAAACACATTATTGTCCAATACATCAAAACAGAAATAAATCGACGATATGTAGATAAGCTTCTGTGTCACAGAAAATATCTATGAGTCAAATATGGATTTCGTTCATTTGTGATTTGTTGGTTACACTTTTCTAAAATATCTTTAGTAATAGTTTCGTGCAATTTGTTGAAAAAAAGTTTACGGCCTGGCCCACGATGTTGACAAATTTGCTTATTTTGTTTTTGTTTTCAGATAATTTCTTGTCGACATCGTGGGCCAGGCCGTTAAGGTAGAGATCCATAACTCGCTTCTTGCACGTTATGCTTTACACGCGTTTAATCTTCTTGTGTCATTCTATACTTAGTTCGCGTTGAGTTACATGCACTGCTTTTCATGCGCCATTTTATTTTTGTTTAGTTTTTGTTTTATTTGCTAAGAAGTTTTTTTTATTAAAAAAAATTATCCACGGCAAAATAATATTTGTCGATAACGTAAAACAAGAAATAAAGTATTATTTAACATCTTTAGCTTTCAAGAACAGCTGAATTTCCTTCATGGCGCTTGAAACGCGTATAAAAGTAGAAAGTAGAACTACTTTTTGCTTTGAACGCGCTTACGCGTTCTGCGCATTTTGCAATGTGACTTGGCACATTCTATTACGTTGATTCTACTTTGTTGACAGATGCATAGAAAGCGTAACGCACAAAAAGCGAGTTATGTACCTCTACCTTTAATTCTTAGCAAAAATTTATGCATACGCGCGTTCTCTGACTGTATTGTTAAGCTTGCCATGAGAGTATCAAATGTGTTGCTGGAGTATTACAGTACTTTTTCATGACGAATAGTATCAAAAAAAAGTACGTTCGTACCAACTTTTCCATCACTGCTTTGAACACCTGCTTATCGTTTCGATTCCATTACTTCACATCCCACACCAAAATCACAGACCAAATTTTGTGCTTATTTTGTGAATATAAAGTTAAATAATAGTTACATACATATTTGAAATAAAAAATGAGTGGAGTTGGCTATAAAAGATATTTTGGGATTTGCAATGGATTACGTGCGAAACAAATTCCGAATAATTTAAAAGGAAAAAGCAAAAGTTCACAGGAGTGGCTAACAAGACAAATGTCAGATCCATACGTTGAGAAAGCCAAAATGATGAATTACCGTTGTCGAAGTGCTTTCAAGTTATTAGAAATTGATGAAAAATATCATATAATAAAACCGGGCGACACAGTAATAGATTGCGGTGCAGCTCCAGGAAGCTGGACCCAGGTAGCAGTAGAACGGTCAAATGCGAATGGAACTATAGACAATAAACCAAAAGGAGTAGTTTTTAGCATGGACTTATTACATTTTCATGCAGTGCCAGTAGGTACACATATTTAATTTATCAGTGCCTCAATTAAAGTATGGACATATAATTTAGGGTGCAACTGTATTTGGAGGAATGGACTTTAGTGATTCAAAAAACCAACTGCGCTTAAAAGAGGCATTAGCAGGACGACTGGTAAATTGCGTATTATCAGATATGGCCCCAAATGCAACTGGCGTAAGAATGCTGGATCAAGAAGTTATTATGAACCTGTCTTACAATGTTCTACGATTTGCTTTAGCTATGTCTGCTCTTCAAGCTAATTTAGTTGTCAAAGTCTGGGATAATGGAGATGTCCCTAAATTAGAAAAAGATATGTTGAGATTCTATGATAAAGTGAAACGGGTCAAACCGCGGGCCAGCAGAGGAGATTCATCTGAACATTTTTTAGTTGGAAGATACTTTAAAGGTTTAGAAAATACAAACTAAGAAAGCAGCATTCAAAATCCATATTACCAGTAGCTGGCAAATAAAAAGCAATGAGCTATGGTATTTATAAGTTTTAAGTAGAAAGCCAAACCCGCTCGGAAAACTATCATTCAGGCGCTTTTCCAAGGCAGAAAGACCGAAAAATCTAGTGAGAAGAGAAAGAGGCTCAGATTATATGGAAAAATTAAAACTTGAAAGAAATTGTGAACTTTTACGAAAATTAAAAAGTGACTGTGTACATACATGCTTATGGCCGACTTCCTAAACGCAAGTTGCAATTCACAATTTAATAAAATGCGTGTGCAATGCTAAGCATGTATTAAGAGCAAACTTGCGCTGCGTAGACATTTTTTGCATTTTATCGGCATTTAGGAACGTCGCTATGCAACTCATACATATGTTTGCCTACAAAATAAAAATGATGCACGATTTTGACAACTGATACTCATTAAAATGAGTTGCCAAACGATTAGGAACATTGGACATTGCCAGAAAGTTTACATATGCGTTTACGAAGTGTATGCATTGTAAATATGAATTGCAACTTGCGTTTAGGAAGTCAGCCTATATTATTTAAACCTTCGTACACAAAAAAAAGTATTCCTTTCCTTATATACCGATATACTATGTGTAGAGTTCTGCGAAATATTTTTAATTTTACTGAACAATTTTCAGATTGATATCAAGTGGTTCGTTCACATTCTTTCACCAAGAGAAATGTATTGAGTTTATTAATTATCAATTTATCAATTATTTTATTTGAATTTAACGTTTGACCATACATACATACATACATACATACTATTTGGCTTTAAATTAGAATTTATTACTTTAGAAGACTGCGCATTGGCTAAATGCACATATGTATATTCAAGGCCACTGAAAAATTGCATTACTGGAGGCAACCAGAACACTTTTCAAGTTGCTGTCGGTAACCGGTCTTTAAGTAACTGACAAACAAATAAAGCATGATCGCCAGACATAATGACTGATTAAAATTTATAGATTATATAATTTTTTATTAATTCATGGATATAGTAATGTAAAACAGCAACCACCCAAAGATATGTAAGTATCTGCATGTCGCACTTGTTCCTCTACAGATGGTCTAAACAAAATTTAAAAATTTTCAGTAGAGGAAAGCCATTAGAAAAAAGTATGCAAGATTTTTAAAGTGGGTAGATATGATCACTGTTCCTCGGTATATTGCTTTTTATTTTTGAAAGTGAAAATTGCAAAATTCTAGATTGATGCCCTTTAGAGGAACAAGGACGACATGTATTTATTTTGGATTTGCATTAAATGAGTAGGTAAAAAGTTATTTTATAATTTAAACAATCTTTTTGTAATGAGTTAAATGATGTATTAAATTGAACATCCATTTCGGTTGATCGGATGGCGCCATATGACCAGCATTACGGACCATAATCTCAATTAGGTGCCCAGCGTGTTTTGCGTAACCAGCAATCTCATCATCCACTCTCCAGATTTGGCGTGTGGCATTCTTGTACAAAGCCGCGCCTTTAAATTTCAGATGCTTCAAATAATTGTAGGTTAAAGGATATGCAACAATAATGTCCAATTGGCCATTATAAATGCAAACAACATAATCATTTAGCAATTCAGATATCCAAGGTGCTACAGTATCCATAACGTCACGTTTTAAAAAAAGTTCTACTTTGTTTTCAGTATCCAAGTCATGAAACGTTAAATTGCCGACATGAATTGAACGCCGAGTCGGAGAAGTTTGTAGAAAATCTCCCATAATTCTTCCATAGTTATCTCCCTTGGTGTGCAAGTAATTGTAATAATAATTATACCCAGTGAGATTGGTAAACAAGGAACCATTGACGAGATCGCCATTTAAAAGATTGTCAAAAACTTCGAAGGCACAATCCATATCGTGCTTTTCGATACATTTTATTCCATTAGCTTCAGCCTCGTGAAATAATTTCAAACCATTATCATCAATTAAACCTAATTGAGATAAATAATCCCCATATTTCAATTGATGTATAGGATCTGAAAGTCCATTCCCAATGGCTAAACCTTTAAGAGGTATTTTTACTCTAGTGTCTATTGAACTTTGCACTTTATGAATATGATAAGCCAATGCTGGTACATACTTGCCGGCATAAGATTCTCCGGATATCCAAAACCCGCCTATCTCACTCCATTGGAACAATTGATATAACTGTTGCATAGCTTCGTGTAAATTATGGCCAACATCTTTTTCATTGCGTGCATACCCATCATCGCTGTCGGTAAAAGAGAATCCTGTGCCCACTGGATTATCTATATATATAAGATTATGAGTCTTACTCCAAGTATAATTTCTTTTCTGCAGTTTTCCGTCAGACTCAAATTCAAAAGGACCATTTTCAGTAAAAAGACCAAATAAGGATGAAGCTCCTGGACCTCCCTGAAGCCACAGTAGAACTGGTGCATAATCTGGCTCTTCCTCAGCAGGAAAGTACCAAAAAAACATATTTGAGTTGAATTTTTGATCGACAGTCAAATACCCAGCATAACTTTTAACCTTATGATACTGTGAACCAATCACTTTAGCTTTTTCCTGTATATCCAAACGACTCATTTTCGGGTCGTTGATAAGGGGCGTAAGAAACAATGGCTCTCCAGGATCGCCACCATCGTGAAATTCTGGAAACCTCGGATAAGGATTAATAAAACTTTGACGATATTTAGGACGGTCCTTGCTTTCGCAGTTGCACAATATTAATGAGATTGCAAACGTTTTGAAAAATGCATGACTTGCAGTTTTCATGTTGACTTTTTTGATTAATGCACTTATTCTTTATGTGCAATAATCTTTTTATAGAAAAAAATCAAAGTTTTATGCAACTTTAGAGTACACCAGCCACTTTCTTTTCAAAAGCATATAATTTGTTTCTCTGGAAAATTTCAAGATTATAATCAGCAAATAATAAAAATTGCAATGTAAGCGGTCAAATCCAGAACGCGAGGCTGCTTGAGTAATAGGAGGCTGTGGCCGTCGCAAAGCTTCTTCGGCCTTGCACAGACGCCGCCAATCAGAGCAAAAAGCAACCTTAACGAATTGTATGCAGGGTGACCGATGACATTTTTTAATAAGTAGCACCAAAAAGGGGATTTATCAAAAAAAAAAGGCAAAATTAAAAAAAACGAGAAAACTACACTAAACTTCTTATTTTTAATGTCCCTACAAGAAATGAATGACTGAAACTAACACAAACAAAATTTTTTTACTAACACAATTGTAGCAATTTATATTGAATTCAATATTGATAGTCAATTGACTAGTCATTTGATAGAAAATGATGATGGATTTATTTATTGATTATAGTTGTTCTACTCTAGCATATATGTTAGAGTGGGACATCTAATGTACATATGCCAAAACTTTTACAACATCGAGTTTTATAAAAAAAAAACTAGAATTAAATCTGTCTGCGAAAAGTAAAATTTAAAAGTGTTAAAAAAGATAAGTAAAAACAATATTTAATAAAGAAATTTATAAAATTTAATTTAATTTATATTTCTTTTCAAAATTTTAGATATGTATTTGTAAAAAGCAGGATGCGCTGGTGGTGAAAAGATATAAAGAGGGCAATATACCGATTAGTTTATTTTGTTTTTGCTGAATTAGATCTCTTATTTTAAATTATTTATTTACTTTTATATCATTTTATAATAAAAAAACACTTAAAATAATAAAAACTATATTTATTGTCATTATATCAAATATGTATGATTACTCAATTGTGGGGGATATATTACTCTATTATGATAAGTCAAACTTGAGTAATATTTATGCTATCATTGATTATTAAAAAGCACTGGAGTGAGCAGTTCAACTATATGTTATATTCGATAGTTAGAGAGAGATGCAAGATCACACGTACACAAAAGTTTCCATCACATTTTTCATTTTGCCCTTAATAAAGTGATGGAAACTTTGTTCTACGCAATGATGAATATATCCTGTCTGACTATCGATCAAATGAGCAGTCAATTGACTGGTAGTGTTCTTGTAGGGGTGTTTTTATAATTCACCCTAAAAAAGGAAGACAAAAATTGGCAAAAGCACTCAAATAAGTGGCAAGGCAGTCGAAAAAGTGGCAATTTTCCACTTTAGTCGCTCAAACGGTCACGCTGATGGTATGAATCGTTTTAATGACAATTGAATACATTTCTGTACATGTTGATAGCTTGTATGGGAAAAAATTTGCAATATAGTTCTGGCGCTTGTTTGGAAAAATTGAAATTATGCAAATCGTTAATTTTTTACGACAATTACAGAATAACAAATATTTTGAGATATTATATCTAATGGTGGACAATTGGTTTTGGTTGTTTGCACCCATGACACAATTATACTAGGTACATGCACAACTACAACAAAAATACAACACCAAAAAACATGTATTTTGTTGGTATCATGATGATTGTTATAAACAAATGTGAAATTGTCAGAAACAACTGTCTTTTGTTTATAAAAATAACAATTACAGGGTAACTAAAGTACAATTGTAACGCGGCATTTCTGCATCATTATAGTTATTCAGTGTTGCCAATATGGGTGTAGTTAGACAGTTTGTAATTTCTACTCACATGTGTAGGCCACGTATATAAATTCTTGTATAATCTGTGTGTAATTCTACTTTGGGTTCAATTTCTATTTATTTTTGTTTTAATTTCAACCTACATTAAATATGTGTGGAGTAATTTTTATTGCTTAATTTTTAAAATTTAGAAAGCGTAATTTTTGCGTTAAAATTAATATTACCCGATTTAAAATTAATTTTTGTCGCCAGAGTCTGTAAAAATTCTTATATGTTAAATTTAATTTACTTTTTTATAGTTTATTCATTTAAAAAAATAACTCTTATTTTGTGAGGAATAAATAAATATCACACAATAACTCTTATTTTGTGAGGAATAAATAAAAATCAAGAAATAACTATTATTTTGTGAGAAATAAGTAAAAAAATCAAAATCATTGCATATATAGGTAGTCCATGTAACATGGAGTACATTGGTATATTCCTTGTGCACGTAGAACTTCTCTATTAGTGTGATTTTTTCGGTTTAAATTTGGAAAATAATCGTTATTTGCGATCCCTGGTCTAACGGGCCTGTTCTGAAAATCATGGTGATTTCAAACCACGTGATTTCAAAAGTAATCTACTAATACCTGACTTGATAGGGGCGTTTTATTATATTTTAAGTTTTTGTCATTTATAATAGAATATTTTCTTGCAACTTCCAACGCTAAAAATCGTGTAATTTAAAAAAGCAATGATTTAATTTCCATTAATTCTATGAAATCACCGTGATTTGACATGTCGTGATTTGCAGAAAATGCCCGTAAATTGAAATATTTAAGCTCGTTTTCTATTTAGTAAATTAGTTTTGACGTTGCTTTGTAAATGCTTTTGCGAACCGAATATCGTAATACTTATTCATTTGCCGGAACGATAATGTGATTCTGTAGCTTCTTTTTAACGGTAATGTACATTTGTGTTTTACTCACCGTTTAATTTTTCATCACGTGAATCTCTGCACAAAGAAGAATTAAAGAAAAATAAACGAATTTTAGCTTGTAATTTTTCTTTTTTTACTTCAACCGACAGCGGTTATGGTTAAAATATGTTAATGGATAGCAAAGTCGATAACCTTTCGTTACATATATCATATATATTACTGAATTTATTTACTGATTTAGCTGCCTTGTACAACAAGAAGCTTTTTATATATTATAAAGTATTAAATGTGCCTTGCGGTTACCTGATTGATGTGCCTTGGTATATGCAAGTACTGAGGTGATTAATTTTTTTCTCGTGTATTAAACACAATTGTGTGTACTGAAAGCGTATCTTTTATTATATTTATTTCACGTTTATAAATTAATAAATTTACTTTTATTTTGTCTGTCAATACATTTCAAGGTGTATATAACTAGGTGGCAGCGCTACTTCAGCAGATAATTTTTTGCTCTATGTGCTTTATAGCTAACGAATGTCAAAAACTTCGTGTTGTTACGGTTTTAGTACAAATATTTTTGTGCTTTTGACATTCTTCGATTCATTACAAAGCTATGGTTGCCGTATTATTGCATAACAAGTCCTTACGCAGTCACCTGTATAATTACACCATGATACATTTCTTTTATGTTGCATGCAGATCTGGCACTATTGCATGAAATAAGCAAATGCATTGACCATTTTCCCTCACTAAAGCAAATCAATGCATATGCATTTTTTTGCATGAATATTGCATTGTTAAGGCCCAACTATAATATGAATAAGCTAATGCCAGAATTGAACGATAAGTCTGTCAAATACTTAAGCAATGCAATATTAATCCATTACTTTTAAGAGATTTTATTTTAGTGCCAAAAATAGTGCACTACAAGCATAAAATTTAAATTTTCACTAAACTTTTCGTTTTTCAATCAGTGCTTATGAAAAGTAATGCAAGTTGTCCAGGTCTGGAGGCAAATTACGGCATTCGATACCGTTCGAAATTTTAAAATATTTCCATATAAACTCTATCGAAATATTTCGCAATTTCGAACAATAACAACTGCCGTAATTTGCCCCTGGTTGTATTCATCGGTTTTTGTATTTTCTTAGTTTTTGTAGACCTGCTTATACTTTAATAAATATACTTTGAAATAGATTCTATCTCTTAACTGCTTTCTGGTGCAAGGCCTATTTATTAGGCCTATGCAACTCTACAAAAACACAGCAATACAAAAAAACAACTTTGTGTTTAAAGGCCCAACTATAATATGAATATGCTGGCTTAAGCTAATGCCAGAATTGAACGATAAGTCTGTCAAATACTTAAGCAATTCAGATGTGACTTCTAGGTGGCGACAATGTACTTAAGTATTCTTTAGCCACAGCTGCACATATAGGTATTGATCATAATTTTTTAGTAATTTTGTTTCTTCTTAAAACTAATAAATAAATGCAATTCAATCAAATTAACTTGTTGAAACGTCCTAATCTATTAAAAATTCACGTGTAATTATATCCACCACTTTATTACTTGTTTTATTTGTTTTGCCTACTAAAAAGTACAACAATGATCATACATAAATAAACTCATGTGTATGTGTGTATAGGTGTATTGTAAAACAAAGAATTAAAATAAAAGTTTTGCTTTCTTTTCTGAGTTTAAAATAAGAAACAATAAAGAAATATTTAAAATCAATGAATATTTTCTGATGCTGTTTGCTTGAGTTTAAAAAATACACAAACCGTGTTTTCCGTACGGAATATGCGTTCAGTTTGGCACTTAGCTTAAGAAAATGACATTTGACGAAACTTGACGAAAAGTTCCATAAGTACATTATAGTTTGCCACATACGTTTTATATGTTACCGCACAGTTGCTTAAGTTCGCTTATTCACATTATAGTTGGGCCTTAGGCCTTGTTCTGGTGTTACTTTTTTGTGTAATTTCATATGGAAAATGTGTTTATGCTGCAATTCTGTTTTATCATTTAATGTTCACATTGTTATTCATATTCATTAAGTTGTTTGTGACTTGAAAAATTTAAAACTCTATTTCTGGCGAATTATTTTGTTTGAGTTATGACGTTGTAATAGTAAATGAAACTAAAAAAAGCCTGCCTGCACAGGCACAGTGTAAATTACGTAAGTATACAAAATTAACATTTAATAACACAATTTTAAGTATTTTCTAATAATTTGATGAACAGGACATGGCGGATATTATATGAAACAGTGATAGTTTTCAATTTTACCTTTGTTTTATTTAATTTTATTTTGGACTTTTCGGACCAACTATATTTTTTACTTGTTGTACGCAATAATGTACTAAAAAAATCGACTTAATTTTTTATTAAATATGAGTTTCATCAATGAAGGTGTCGAAATTTTTATATTACAAGTGTTTTAATGTATTGTTGTTTGAATTATATCAAGATTTGTTTCTTTTATTCGTCGCGACTCGCGTTATTTAAAATGAAATTTAAATTAAATTAAAAAAACTTTTCCAGATTTAGAAAGGCTTGAAAAAAATTTTGTGATATAAAAAAATTTATTTATCGCTATCTGACCTAAGCAGAATACATAACATATCGTCGGTTGGTTGGTTTGCTGCAGACGTAATGTATTTTGTATATAATGTGCCGCAAACCAGAAACCAACCGACGATATGTAAGCATCAAAGTCCCTGTCCAGACTTGAAATCTTTGGTGCAGCAATTCTTGAGTTTATTGGTGAGAGTGTTGAGAAGATTGGGGTGGGGTACACAGTTTCATGTGCTGGCAATTCTCTTTTAATTTGAAATTCGTACTTGTTTATATCAAGTTTTTAGTTGTATTGGACGTTTTTAAAATAAATTATTTATTCAGTTGTGTGAAAAATAAAAAATAAAACAAAAAATAAATAGAATTGGTCATGTTGGCATTGCTGGCAATGAATTAGTGGATCAGGCAGCCAGAGAGGCACGAAGGGTTGGTTCTTGCGTGACGGTGGGCTGGACGTACACGGACGCAATTTGTGCCATTGGTTCTATGCTTAGGATTGATTGGCAGAGAGAGTATGACACAATTCGTACGACAAAGGGTATTTTGTATGGGCGACTTTTCCCTATTGTGGGGAAAATACCATGGTTTTTGGGTACTGACTTTGACTTTTCTAAATTCGGACTGGCTGATCTGAAACTTGCTAATAGAATCCTATCTGGACACGCTTTCTGGAATCATACTCTTTCAAAGATGAATCTTGTACCATCCGATTTGTGTGAAATTTGTAATGTTCCTGAGGACGTTTCACATGTAATTTTTCATTGCGGTTTATATGCTCTTCAAAGAGCGAATTTCCCTACTATTTGTAATTCAATCTCCTTGGAAGATTTTTTTCAAGAATGGCAACTTCAAAGATATTCTCACTCTGACTGAATTCGTTAAAAATATTGGCGTCAGGCTTTATATATATATATATAATTTATAATTTTCAACAAAATTTTATTCCATCAATCAACTTTCCTTTTACTGGATCGGACTAATTAATTTTTTTTATATTATTTTCATCACTGGACAGTTGGTTGTCCATAATAGGTGTTGGCGTTTTTCTTTCGGCCAAATAATTCTCTGTTTATTAATACAGAGTAACTTTTAAAAACAAACAACAAACATACATAAATAGAATTGTTAATTTTTCAGAGGAATTTGTGGTGTAATAGACATTTTTTAATACATAATTGCACATTAGAATTTCATAATGTGGACACTTATGCAATTTCAAATCAGATTTATAAGAAATTGCAGCAACAAAAATTGCAAGTCTGGACGAGGACAAATGTACCACATATAGTGTGTATGGAAACTATTTATTTATGCGCCATTTAATTGTATATCATGTGACATACAGGCATATAAATGGCAAAATAAGCGTAAAGCATGAAGAAGAATTGAGGAAAAACTAAATGAATTTTAGCTTGTTATTTTCCTTTTTTAATTCCGAGAGCGAATATCCTCAAAATATGTTATTGAAAAGCAAACTTAATACATTTTCGCTATGTTTATTATAGCGATACGATTATCGTAATAAAAGTTATTGGATCCAGGTGCTGGTAACCACTAGGGTAAAAAATCCACCAGTTTACTATAGTTTTTTATGGTACTGCATTAGGGTAACAATTTAATTGAATGCCTAAAAATTTTGAATTAAACGGAATTAATGCATATGATGTAAATCTCCAATCTAAGAAATTCAAAATTGCTACAACGGCAGCACTGCTTCAAGCATAAGCTTGACGTTTAAAATTGTAGATGTGTCAATTCATACAAGTTTGTTCTAAGTATTTTATTTTACAATTAATGCAACTTTCTTCAATGTGCGGAAAAATAATTAAAGTTATTAATTGTGAGTAGCAAGTGCGTAATAAGAACAAAACTTTTTTTAGGCTATCCAACTAAATATTCAAAAGAATGAAAACAACTGCGTTACAAAATTTGTGTTTGTGAGTCAGAAAAAGTAATAATCAAATGAAAACAAGTGAATCCGGGGTAAAAGACAATGGAAAACTTATATTTTCGCAAGTTTCTGTATAGTTTAGTGTGTTGTGTTATTATTGCATCAGCCTCTATATCGGCTAGTGCTACTATTAAAGCTTCATTGACAGACAGCGCCGAGGTTGATGTCGATGATGACGCTGTTGCACAAACGTATGAAGTTAAGGCAAGTTTGTTTTGATGTTTTATCCCGATAATATATTGAGGCTATTAGGATAGAAGTGGTGTAACCCACATTGGTTTTTGGTTGCTGTTCTGATGATAAATATATTATTTACAATACCAACTATCAAAAAAAAAAAAAAAAAAAAAAAAGTAGAGTAAGCCAATTATTTAATAAAGGAATTAAATAATTAAAAAGAAGAATTGTTAAAAAAAACTAGATGTGTGTTACACTACTTCTGCTCTCATAGCTTCAGTTCATCCTTACAGTGTTTGTAATTCTCTGTTTGAATAAAATGTCTTTTCCATATTTCAGAATTGTACAGATTTAGCTCGTGATGAGGAAACTCTCATGGTATTTTCTACATTAGGGGGCGGTTTAACTGCTATCGACCTAATAACAAGTGAAATACGTTGGAATATTGCTGATGGTAATTAAAATTATGATAACATTTGTGCATATATGTATGTACATACATACATTTAATAAATAACACTACTATTAGTCTTTCTGAATCAATATGTAGTACTCTTAGGGAGATCGATTATTGAAGTTTTGTTTAAACCTGTTTTCAGGTTCTGTAGAATATAATGCTTAAAAAAAACCGGTTAATTGCATTTGTACAGGGTGGCCCAGAAAGACCGAAGTGGTGTGAAATCCTTATAACTTTTTATTTAAGACATATTTTTTTAGTTTTTTGTTTTTTAAATACATTAAATTTATAGGGAATATTTTTAAATTAGTTATTAAAAATGATATCCCGCAAGTGGTGGACATTTTCTGCTTCGCAAAAATGTGTTCTTTCCATTTCCATTATTCATAACTTAGTTATGAGTGACGAAGCCTCGTTAACAAACAAAACTTTAGGATATGGGATATTGAAAACCCGAGAGTACTTCATCAACGACAATTACACCCAGTTAAGTATACTGTTTGATGCGGTGTTTCTTCAGAAAGGATCATTGGCCCATATTTTTTTGAAAATGAACGAGGTGTCGCCATTTCCATCAATGGTGATCGATATCAGGCCATGTTGGAAAATTTGGTAAAGCCAACCGTGGAAAACCATCCGCAAATATGGTTCCAACAGGATGGACCCACAGCGCACACTTCCAGGGCCACAATGGCTCTTTTACGCGACATCTTTGGTGAAAAAATAATTTCGCGTAGAAGCAATTTTAATTGGCCTCCGCGTTCCCCGGATTTAACTGCTCCAGACTGTTTCCTTTGGAGTTATTTAAAAGGGAAAGTTTATCTTAATAAGCCTAGGACTATTGAGGAATTAAAAACCAATATTCGAGACGAAATTAACAACATAACACCGGAAGTTTTGCGAAAGGTCATTGAAAATGTGTTGGAAAGAGCACATTTGTGCGAAGCAGAAAATGACCACCACTTGCGGGATATAATTTTTAATAACTAATCTTAAAATATTCCCTATAAATTTAATGTATTTAAAAAACAAAAAACTAAAAAAATATGTCTTAAATAAAAAGTTATAAGGATTTCACACCACTTCGGTCTTTCTGGGCCACCCTGTATAAGCACATTTGCGTACATACATATTGCAGTAGTTCCTCTAAAGAGCGTCAACATAAAATTTAAAAATTATTAGTAAAGCCAAAATTAAAAGCTGTTAATTTCACATACTCTTATACTAAAAAGAAGGATAACAGTGTATTTTATTGTCGAAAGAATAGAGAAAAGGATGCAAGATTCTGACAGCAGGTAGATGTGGTCACAGCATACCGGCTTCTGGCAAGTAGTGATAACTGCAAAATTTTGAGTTGTTGCTCTTTAAAGGAACTAGTGCGATATGCGTAAGTCAACTTAAGACAAAATCGCGTTATAGTTGCCACAAAATTCTACAAAAGAAGCTCCACATTCACATGAAATCCTCATAACTTTAACAAAGTTAATTATAAAGATATAAACAAATCAATGTTGACCTAAGTCTTATAAAGAGTCCAATAATATTTATAAGTGTCAAATTACCATAAAACCTTTATAAAATCTTGGGTACCGATTTTGATTTTTTTTTGAAAAATAAGTTAATACGTTCTTTGAAAATAATAATAATTTAAAAAAAATAATCCCTTTTATTGCGATTGGCGTCGTCGACGTCACATCAAAACGACAGTAAAAATTGTCACTTGCCTACTCTTTATCGGCAACAATTGACTCTTATTTACTATCTCTTACTAATCTCGAGGGATTTGTTAATTAATATAGCATGTTAACAGTAGTCAATTGTTGTCGGCAAAGAGTAGACAACTGAATGGGGGAATGTGTATTTATTCTTCTTTTCCATAGAACTTGGTATTGTAGTAAAGTAAAGTAGCTATTGCTTTTTAAAAATTATATTAGGCTTATATTTATGAGTTTAATAACATGAAAATAATTAAATAAATAATTCTTATTACATTTTTCTACATTAAACTTGCATAGATACTGAAATTAATTTTATATGTATGTATGTATGTATATAAAAAAACATAAAATATAAACATAATCATAAACATAAAATTACCGGTATATTCGATAATTGAAAAACTGGTATCAGAGAAACTAAGAAAACAAACGATTAAAACCGATTGGTCTCCCTAAGTCAGTGATATCAAAAATAAAATTATAGTTGTATGTGTGAGAAAAGTTGTCTCATGTGTCTCTGGAGTACAACGAAAAAAATAAATATTTAGAACAAATGCAGTTCAGTAAAGCAGCTCCAAAAAATTTAAAAAGAGCCTCTATGTGATAGAAAATTAAAAAATAAGGAATAAAAATTAAATAAAAAAGTTGGCTGCTACCCAAATTTTCCGGGTTAGTGGCTCTGAACTTTTCATAGTAAACTGTGAAAAATTTGCAAAAATTAATTTTTAAATAGCTTGTCTGATAGGAACTTGAAAAATAAGACAAACATATTATAGAAAACAATTGGCTGCGACCCATATATCTCGAGTTATTGGACTTTTAAGTTTTTATATTAAATGCAGTTTAGTGAAGTTGCTCCAAAAAAATTAAAATGTCTTTTTAAAACATATCAATTTTTTCCCTTTTTGGAACATAAAACACATTGATTGAATGTCGCGAAAAGCATTAGTGATCATAGAATATTTTTCGCATGCCACTTTTTTTCTTTCACTGTATCTGTAAAGAATTGAATACACCCGGGACGCATGTGCTGTCGTCGCAGTCTCATTGACGACTAAATGAAAAAGAATAAGAATGTGGGTGATTTTAGTTTCCACAAATGTGCCATGAAACTGACATCAATGCCCTAAGTCCCTGCTAGCATTTTTGGAAATTTTTAATTAAATTTGATTCTTTTTTAATACTTTCAAGTGATCAAAACACAAGAATATGCGCTCGTTTTCTGAGCATAAAAGATAGTTTTGTCGGGAGAAAATGGTACCCTACATGCGACTCTTCTTGAGGAGTCTTTTATTACCCGCATTTCTGATCACTTTCGACTCATTTATGACTCATATATTTTAAAATAAATAAATAAATTACTTTTAAAGCATAAGAACGACTCATTTTCGAGTATTTTTTCAATCGCGCAAGTGTTTAATCAGTTTTTAATCGTCAAAAGTACTCGAGGAAGACTTAGTTAGGTGATTTTTGATAAAACAATCTTCCAAATGCTAGCAGGGGTACATCATTATAACACATACATACATACATACGTATATTTGCTACAGGCCTTTGTATGTATACCCAACATACCAAATGCATTGAGAAAAATATTATAATAAGCCTAAATAAACTCTAAGCTTGAAAAAGGTTTGAAAACATATTTAAAAAATCAAATACATGTGCATGATTACTATAAGCTTATCCGTGTAATTGTAGAATAAGCTTACAAAAATGATATTGTACAAACTTTTGTAAAGAAAAGCTTATTTTACTGAATATTAAATTAACAATTTTTATAATATGTTGGTGGTGTGGCATGTTGGGTAGCTTACTAATTGTTTTAAAAACATTTGTATTTGCTTTCATACTTAATTTGATATGTTAAATTTATCATTTGTTGGAGCAGAAAATACGTTTTTTTTTGTTTAAATAATTATGATATTTATGAATAGTTTGGCTTTAAGTAAAAAGCCATCATAAATATTAGCTAGAATGTGAATATTAGATTCTAACTACAAAGGCAATAAAAATTATACGTCGTGGAAGAAATATTCTCATGATGAGTCAAGTGGTTTATAAAGTTTCTAAAACTCTAGTAATAATTTGAAGTATTGGTTATTAATGTTAACTATTTTGCAAGTTAGCCATTGTTGACATTTTCTCTTATTTTTATTTATTTCTTCCCCCTTTTTTCTCACTAATATTTATTACATTTTGAACTAATTGGGATGGTTATATTGTCAGTAAATATTTTCCTAATTTTTGAATTTTGTTTTTATTGTTCGCATAGGCATAATAATATCGTATGCTTACCTTTACTTATTTTTATAATTACATAATTATTCACATAAGGTTAGGGTAGGAAGGTTGATGCTATAACGCAGCTCCACTTGTATACCCAGTTGGGTCCATTGGCATTTTCTTCTATTGTTCGTTAATAGTAATATTTAACCCCCACTGAATTAGCCACTGAATTCCCATGATGAAGCCCCCAATATCCTCCAGTTTACACTTGCCGATATCACTAATGCTTTCATGTAAACGTCTGCTCAGTCATTTGAGCCTACGACATTGCAGTTTCGGGCAAAGGTAGATAATGGGCCTAATTACGAGTGTCGTATTTCGACTACGACTACGACGATTTTGTAGTAGATTAAAGAAAAAATGTTGCAATGTTCCTTAGTCTAGTACTAAATTGTCGTAGTCGTAGTCGAAATACGACACTCGTAATAATGCCCAATATGTTCAATGATATCTGGTTCCTCTTCATCTTCGCATATCCTTCCTTGCTCCTATAAAGACATGCATCGCTTTCCTGAGTAAAGTTTTGGCCACATGACCTTCAAAACTCTACAATCTTCCCTACGCCATGAACTGTTGGTCCTGCTCTCTACCCCATTACTGAGATCCCTATAGTAACGACCTATCGGTATTTTCACCGATCAGTCACACATTCCTCATCTAACGCCGACCCTATTCTTGCCATCTCATCGGCACTTTCATTTCCCTCAACAGGAACATAGTCTGAAACTATATTAATAAGCAATTTGAGGGCTCTGCTACAGCCACTAACAATTTTCGATTTGATATTGTTTCCCTTCAAAGCTTTTAGTGCCTTCAACTACATTCCTGGACAACATTGGCCCTGAGTATCGCCAAGATCTCAGCTTGGAAAATGTTGAATCATTGACCCAATAGTCTCTACCCAGAACTACCTGTGAGGGTGTTCTAGTAAAATCAATTGCAGCCGTTTCGCCGTTCTCATCAGAAAGTCATCTGTAGGAATTAGGTGAATAATGACATCCAAAGCAGCCTGAGGTGTGCTCCTCTAAGCAGCTGTGATGCCAAGCGAGGCACACCTCTGAACCTTAGCTAGCAACATCCTGTGAATCCTTCCTGAAAGCCTACCACCATATCACACAACCATAGGAAATAACCGGGCTGACAACCGATGTGTTTACTACCTTCGGTTGTAAACCCCAGTTCCTTCCTCTGGAGTTGCTGCATGCGTAGTAGGCATTGAGCACTTTCTTTAACCTTTCCTGTATGTTCTTTTTCCAAGAAAGCTTGCTATCTACGAAAACACCCAGGTATTTCGTTTCCTCTGCTAGTCTCACTTCTACTCCTCCCATCCTGGGCGGTACAAAACTTTCTATTTTGTATCTCGTGGTAAAGAGGACTAGATCGGGTTTCTCTGGGTCGACTCCCAGTCTTTTGCTGCTGCCCTAGGAGGGTATATCGCCCAACGCCGACTGCATGCCTTCACTGATAGTGGAAATAAACCTCACCGTTACTAGTAAAACCACATCATCCGTATAAGCAACCATCTTCCGCCCGCTCCTGTCAAAACGCTTAAGAATCGCGTTCATTGTCCTACTCCTCCTCCTCCCTATCATGTACTACTTGTCAATAATCTCCTCAGTTGTCCCCTTACCATATCCGAGTTGATGATTCTGCTATTAAGTATGATAACTATCCACTCCACTAGGAAGTTGTGAACACTGAGAGTCACTATATCGTCCAGTGCTCCCTCTAACAAGTAGTTAAAATTAACCTCTTCTCTTACTTCCCTACCGCCAGGAAAGTGAGTGTCCATCAGAGCTGGATTCCGTCCATGAGCTATCCAATATTTGAATATTCCCAGGAGACCTAGGAACTTTTGACAACATTCGCCGAAAACTCGATAACTCATTTACGGAATCAATCTCCTCACAGTATTTCCTCCATAAGGCTCTTTTCACTCTTTTAAGATCACTCTTGTACCTATTATACAACACTTTATAATTGTTCCAGTCTTCAATCTTTCCTATGAGTTTCGCCCTATTGAACAATCTTCTTACCGAGGACATCATCTTTTAGATTCTTGGTCCACCACGAAGGCTCCTCTCTTTTGCTTGGGAAAACCAATGGACAGGTATATTATTAGTTTGGCCGAGGCTGCCTCACTATGGTGCAGGTTTATCTGCTGGGATCATCCCACCTAGTAAGTCTAAATCTGACAGTCCCCAGGCCGAACTTTACAACACCCCTAACAACTGCAGTCTCTTTAGAGATTGCTGGTCTACGGTAAACCGAAAATCTTTACCCGCGTTCTCTCCTACACTCCATTAGGGCCAAAAGCTTCCATTGGTTTGTCATAAGAGGCGAGTTCTGCGCTGACAGTATCGACAGTATGGTTTCAATCGATCTGACGGATGGTGGAAACCTCGCTGTTTCCACTGCCCGGAACGGCAGATCTGAGGCAGAAATCACCTCCAGTTTCGCTTCCGGGCGAAGGTTGCCACACCTGTCAACGACGGTTTTACTGACATCAAATGATTTCTTTCTTATTGAGCCTATCTTTAACCAGCTGCCACAGCTCAGCGTTGATCCTCCCATCTAGATCATTCCCATCTATTACTCATTTCGGGGGTCCCTTGGAGAGCCAGCTGGTTTGGCAGCTTTCTCCTTACTACCTGACAGTGCCTTGTCTGGCCCGATCATCGAGGAGGACCTGATCGCTTAGGCAAACAAGGTATTGTCAAACTCCTTTGCTACAACATTGTTTTTGGAGCTGGATCTACCTCTCGATGCAGCCCCAACACTCTAGCGAGGTATAACCTGGAGTGCGTCGACACGCATATACTTCTTCAAAGAAGGTGGTCTACCCAATAGAACACTAACAGAGCCGTCAATTCTTTCAAACTTTATTTTATCGTCCTGCCAGTGCTGCTGGTAAGGAAGGGTGAAATTTAGAGTTCAGCTCACTTAGGTGCAATACAATGATGCCTGTGGTTTGAAGAGAAATTACTGAGAGAGGGTGATCGGGAAGTGATAGTGATAGAGAAGGAGGAAAGCTTCATTCTTTTACAACACTGATGTTTTGCACGTTTTAATAATGCAGTGATTGCAGCGCCTCTGGTGTCAATGAGAGGCGTATTAAACTTTGAAGCTGTACCTAGTAGCCATTTTATTGGTTATTTTACTTCACCGATTATTCTGCTATACAGTACCGACGAAGGAGTGCGCTCTGATGTTACATTATATAAGCATCCGCTTAAGCCGATGTAGCTTAGTGACCAGTGCCTTTATGCCTTCATCACTAGCACTTATGCAACAACAGATGCCATTTAAGCCACCAGACTGCCTGTAGGAATCTGTAGCTAAACCAAGACACCTCAGAGGGCCATTCGGAAAAAATGTCCGCCAAATTCGCTTCCATATCAAAGGACATGGTTCCCAGGGAACAACAGGAAATTTGATTATAAATTTAAGAAAGTTGAAAAAATTTTAAGTTTCAAGATTTTATTTTGAGAATTGTATTGATAGAAAGTTAATTCATACTGTCATCACAAAGTTAATATTTAAATTAGTGAACCGTTATTATTATTGCAGATCCTCCTGTAATGTCGGAACAGCAGCAGAATGTTCATGCACCACAGTATTTGCCCGATCCACGTGATGGCAGCATATATCAATTAAGCGATTTGGGTAGTCTGAAGAAATTACCATACACAATACCACAATTAGTGGCGAATGCACCGTGTCGCTCTTCAGACGGGATATTGTATTCGGGAAAAAAGAGTGATACATGGTTTATAGTTGATCCTAAGTCGGGTAGAAGGGAAAAAGTGGACTTTGATGGTTCGGTAGATGGAGGAGATGGCGAACGTATTGGTTGGGCCACCTCAAGGTCAATTTATTTGGGTAGAACACAATATACCGTCATGATGTATGACAGTTCCAAAAAGAATAAAAATGCCAAACCGTGGAATATTACGTTTTTTGATTACAGTTCCATGGACACAACACCGGATATATCAAAAGATTATGGTAAGTTGTTTAAATATTTAGATATGAAGAATTTCGTCGTCTTAGGGTATGAATCTGCTAACTCATTTCAACCAAATTTTTGTTCTCATTTTCTCTATACATATAGCTTAAGAAAAAAACACACCAAATTAGTTTTCTCGATATGTAGTGTTTCAATTAAAATGTGTAAATAAATAGTTTGTCCAGTACATGCGGCGTAACTTAATGAAACACGCAAATTTTGTGTTTGTTTTAAAAAAAGAACGATATGAGGACTAATCTGCATCATTAACTCAAAAATTAAAATATAATAAAATTCGAGACAGTGGAAGAGGCAGTTGGTCTCAAGTAAAAAGGCTCTAATTCAAATAATTATTTTTTTATAGGAGAAGGTAAAACCACAATAGAAACTGTAACATTCTTTCTGTAATATTTTTGTACAACTGATTGTAAAAGCGTTATTTTTTACACTACTGCAAGAAATATTTGTGGCGAGGTGTATTTGAGTGAAATGTATTGGAATCACTGAAAACCCCAATTTCGTTAAAAATACGAGTTAGGACCGTTCAATAAGTCTTTTGTTTGTGTTAGACTTTCCTTCATTCGCTGATGAGTGTGGAGTTGACAATATTCTCCTTGAGGAACGCAGTGAATTTTGTTAGCCAGTTTAAAATTTCATCATAAAAAGTAACTTTATTTAGTTTCGCAAAATGTTATACATATGTACATATGTATATATGTAGAACTGTTTAACATATCTTTTAAAATCCGTAACTATACAACTTTTAATTTTATTTCTAGATACTCGTATATAAAGTTTTTCAGTTCACAGTAAATTTTAGTTGTTTACATATTTATGTAGCATACCTAGCTTCATTTAATTTCATAACTTAAACGATTGATATATTATTAATATAGCGAGTTTTTTATTTCTTATAAATTTTAAATTAAAACAACATATAAAATAAATGAAGACGACACTATCATATTGAAAACGAAACACCGGTGAAGTTAGATGTAGTTCTTTATAATAAACCAAACAAGTGTAATGCATATCTAACAAGGTAGTCGCTGTCAACAACAAATCAAACTCGCCACTTTTCTCTTAAACTGGATATACTTTAAGGGCGACTTTTTGGGTTCGAGATTAAGATTAGTTTATTTCTCTAATTAGCTAATCCGAAAATTAATTTAATCTCACATAATTGAGTTTGATGTTTTTGAGTGGTAGTTTAAACTTCTTGTTATGTGCAGTATTGCCATACTGAGGAACAAAATAGTGGCAACATTATCAACACACTTTGATTTTTTGTGGGAAGAAGAAGAAACTATCATATTTTATTATTTACAAGTAAAATATCGCGCGTGTTAAAGGAATTATATATATATAATATAAAATATATATATTTATTTAAGTGTTTTTAAATTATTTTACCATATAATTTTTTCAAAAAGTTATATGTTTCACAAGTGCTTGTTGTCAATACTAAAGTAAGATTAAACCACCACGATTGGTCGCTTAAACTAGCAAGTAAACCATTATAAATCGACTACCCAAAAATTGCAAATGAAGATTAAGGTTAATTTAATCTCTAATCTTCAACTCAAAAAGTCGCCCTAAATGATCGCTATTTATTTTTTACACATTTTTCAAATAGTACCAAATGAGTCACGGAGTACCAATGTACTTTTAAGGTTTGAATTGTACCAAAAAAAGTACAATTATACAAACTTTAACATAGTATATTATTAAAAGCTCACTTAGCAGGTTTAAAATTGGATCACACGATTGGCAAAATGTACAAATTTTCGTCGGCTCACTGTAAGTAATAAGCCAAAATGGCATTATTACTTAATTAATTCTTGCGTAAGTCTATATGGCTTTATTATCCATGTAGTGTGGTGCAGTTATGTGTATGGTTTACATTCATAAATGAGCCCGGCAGATGGCGCTATAGTCGGTATGTAGGTTATTTATTTAAAAAAATTAAGAAAGTTGCGTGGAACGGGGTAAAACAGGAAAATTTTGTGCTGTTGGTATTTTTTCTGTTTTTGAAATTATTGGTATAAATTCTGTTTAAACTCTACTCAGTTTCTTTTTGGATGCGAAAGAAGTCACGAGAAAATTCTAGTTTATTTATAAGTTTTTATTTTACTCTATTTATTACCGAAAATTTCAAAAACTTTCACGCAAAATATAAACAGGACTCTTAAAAAGAGTTTAAAATTAGCCTTTCGTTATAATAGAGAAAAATAAAACACTTTTGTAATTTTTTTTATTTAATTTAGCCATAGCTGTAATAAGTGAATTGAATGAAAAACAAAAATATTTTTTTTCAGCTTTAGTTTTAATTTTAAATTTTTGTATAGAGCGTTCAATTGTCTACAAAACCGTACCAAAAAGTTTAATGTATTACATTCCGTTCTTTACTTATGACAATCGGAATGAATAAAATCAATTCATACCATGTAAATCGTATGGGAAATCGAAATGTGCGATGCGCACCATCTCATCATTAATATTATGAGCTGATATTTTAACAGGCCTATTTTTTTATTAAAAAAACCTGGTACTGAGAAAAAAATTTTGTTTTTAGAATCGCCCTGATGTACATATGTGCGAAGGAGAAAATGGACATCACTTACAGGATATTATTTTTCAAAGCTAATTGCGAAAAATTCCCCAATAATATACTGTACTTAAAAAAATATATATAATCGCGAAAATAAAAAAGTTATAAACCATTCAAACCATGGGTAGTACAAAGCTATCTACTTTGTATCTCCTGGTAAAGAGGACTAGCTCGGTTTTCTCTAGGTGTGTGCCCCGATCCAAACTTGCAATTTTTGTTGCAGCAATTCTTGAATATGTGAGAGAGTGTTGAAATAGAAATATTGTTGCGATTTCGGTGAGAAAGAAAAAATTCACGAAGGGAGGTGGCCAAAATGATAGCCACGAGTCCCTCACTGTGAATCGTACCCATACGGGAGGTGGCCAATTAGATAAGGCCACGAGTCCCATGGAACAGTTCGACAGGGAGGTGGCCCGAAACGAGATCCACGAGTCCCCAGACTAAGGTAAGCATGCGGGATGTGACCAAATTAAGTTAGGGAGGCCACGAGTCCTATAAGGCAATTCATGCAGGAGGTGGCCATAATAAAATAAACTTAATAGCCACGAGTCCCGCAGGCTTAATATTAGTAATAGAGAGGGGCATTGCTTATTTGGATACACAAACTCCAGCCCGTGTCCCTATGTGTAAAACAATTAATTGCCAGGCTGAAAAAGAACAAGAGAAAAGAAAAGGTTAGGAAATTAGCAAATAGGTGATGAACCCAAGGCACATTCATCTGCCTTGGGAAGAACGATACAGGTAAATTTTTTTTGTATACTTACAAGTCCTTTAATCGAGCGAATTGCTAAAAATAAAAGATTTATAAAAATTATCGCAAGTCTACTTACATGTGCTTCAGGTAAAAATTGTCAAGTGTCTGTGTATGACAGTTGATGTGGTTACTAGTGTGAGTGTTTTAGTACATAAGGAGCAACGGAATTGCCAACGTGAACAAATGAATGGGGAATGAAGAGTCGTATTTTCATTCATCTTTAGGGTAGGATAGAAAGGAAAGAAAACTTTCTAACGTATTCAAAACTGCTGCTGAAAATGCTGATGAACTGGTAAAATATAGGATGGATGATCCCTTTAGATTAGATGAGAGGTTACATGGGGGATAAGGAAGGTCAGAAAAAAATAAATAAAATAATTAAATAAAAAGATGTTTTTATATATGTATGTTAGACAACAATTAGATATACAGTACATTTTTTTTATAATTGGCCGAAATAATATAATGTAAGAATGGCATATAAACATATTACATAGTATACAGTTAAACTTCTGTTTATCAGGATCAACGAGCAATTAGTTAGAAAAGGAGTCGAGTTGTTGTCTTTGTCTTTCATAAATACCTTAAGGATAGGCGCGAAAACCAGGCCGTAAAATACATAAGTACATACATAATGGATACATATGTACGCGGGAAGATCCTTCCAATACAGTATATAGGATTGGATGGTGGTATAAATAGAGCGGATGGGAAAAATGTAGAGCAAAACCAAAGTAAAATTTGAGCTGTGTGTATAAATAAAGCCATTATTTAGAAAATTTTTTGTTGTTGTTAAAACCCAAAGAAAAAAAACAGAAGCAAAACTCTTAATACTTCCGGAGATAAGAGGTCAGAGGAAAATCCGTGCCAACAAAACTATTTAAAATACAAATAAACGTAAGTGACTTAGATTCGCCAACGTGTAAAGGTATAGGAAAGTTATCAAAAGTTGTGTCCAATTCTCTAGCTGGCTGTACTAAAGATAAGGAAACCCGGACCCAAAATAAGGTGCACTGAGTTATTTCACCGGAAACAGCCAGGTAAAACTATAAATATAGAACTTTTTTTTTGTGATGCAAAGAAAAGAGCACAAAGTGCGAAAGTAAGCCAGGAAAAAGGTTTAAGCACCAGCGTTAAAAAAAAATAGATATATATATATAGTCAATTCACACCAAGTGGCTCCGAATATTTGAAACCAATCGTGGTCCCACTAATACTAAAGGAAAAGAAAAAAAGGATCATCGAAGTAAAAACAGTGATAGGGAATATGAAATTAATGTAACGTATGTATATGTGTGTGTCCGTAAAAAAAAAGGAAATAAGAAAAAATTAGTGTTAAGCATATAAAGAAGTATTATTTTTATAACAATTTGCTAGGAATAAAAAGAAATAATAGGTGTTAAGTATTTTGTCCATATGATTGTCCACATAAATCTCTGTTGTTAGAAAAATAAAAGTATAAAATAGTGTTAGGCGCTCAAATTAGTCGCGAATAGTCAATCTTAATATCGAAAATCAGAAAATAGTCGAACTTAGGGAGCTCCTTCAGTGAGAAATATATAAAAGAAAAAAATAGTTGATCGTTAGCCTTTTATTAGGGCCATAAAATAAACAATTTGAGCTCTAACTAGGAAGTAGAAGAAAAGAAAATCAATTAGTTAATGAAAGTAAATGTAAACGAACCATAGAGATTTATGTCCATATTGATTTAGAAAATATAGGATATATAAATTTGTAAAATAGATTATAATAAAAGACAAATTAAAATTAAGACAAATTAAGTAAATATAAGATTTTTGATACATTTTTGTTAATAAATTATGTTTTGAGACTGTAGAAATTTGAAAAAAATGGTAGCTTAAATTTATTGAAGTCACGGTAATAATGGAGTGGTAAGTGGAAGAAAACGGTCGAGTGGATATACGGGTTATGGTCAAATGTTTGCTTTAGGGTACTTACCATAACAAGGTTGGGAGGGCAAAATAGAGGAAAACACCTACCTCTGGTTCTTTCGTTTGTGGTGTGCTGTGAGTAATGTTTGTATGTTTGATTTTGTGTTGTTTTTATTTGCAATTTTTTTCTTGTTTGAGTATATCGCAACTGGCGAGAGGGTTGGGACCTACCTGAGGTTAACAGCTAGTCGGAAACCTCGTCAGTGGTGTGTAATCACACGCCAGGCTCGCACACTTACTCATAACAGAAATGGCGCCCAATCAAATGGAGCGACGTAGCATCTTTTGAAGATAATAGGTCGATTAAAGAAAAGTACATGTGTTAACACCTATACATGTGGCAATAGCCCATTAAATGTTTTCAGCAATAACCCAAAAATGATGGAATTTCTGAATGAACTACTCGTAGCCTTTGCAATCAGCAGTTATTTGCAAAGTTGTACGATGAATTTATTTAGGTTTCATTAAAAGAATACCCCTTGGGACAGCCAACTGTAGCTGAACGGTTTAGTGAACGTTTTCAATGTACAGTGCTTGTTCCAGATTTTTTTTAATTAAGTGTAATATTTGTTTATTGAATAATAGGTCTAAGTGTTTGTAAGAAAGTTAAATAGCCATGTTTATTGTGATTATAAATATTGTTGTATTTAATGTTTACATGTTGTCATAGTCTCGTGTCTGAACCAAAAAGTGTGAAATGAACGATGTATGACGGCTCACGGGCCTAGTAAAACATGAAGTAGATAAATTGTATGTAGTTTGATTACACGCCGCACTCGAAAGAATAATAAAAAGCATAATGCCGCTGCGATCTCCACGTCCGTCTATTATTACCAGACTAGAAGAAAGAAATTTAAATTTTAAAGCAAAATTATAGGGTTTAAAAAAATATAGTAATAAAAATTTTATAGAATTATTGTAAAAATATTATTTATATATACATATATTCACTTATTTATTTGTGATTTTTTTACATATATTACTATTTCTTATTTACATACATATTTTAATCCTCACTTATTAAGTTCATATTTACAGAGTGATTTTTATTAAAACCTTTACTAGTTTAGCATTTGTTACTTTCCAAAATTATCAGTTTTTTCGGTTCATTCAAATATCCCTTAAATTATTAAATTACAGAAAAATTGATTGGTAAATTCACTCACCTAAATTAATTTTTTTTGGCTTTATTCAGATTTTTTTTCTTTACTTAAACATATACCTTTGGTTTTCCGAATACTTTGATTTGTCTTAGTCCTGAAAAAAAAAATAAATAAAAATTTAATAAACCAAGCCCTTATGAATAGAGAAACCCGCTCACAAGCTAATAATAGGAAAAGACCTAGCACAACTAATTTCAATTTGTCTATGCCCCTAGTTGAAAAAAAAATTAGAAAATTAGAGAAAAACTCAAGAATGCCCAATTCAGCTGAGCCGAGTAGGGATCACTTTATAGATCTGTCCCGCACTATAAACGTTGGAAATCAACTAGATAATCCGCAGCCGAGTACCTCAAAGAATGCTCCACCTGTTCAGGGAATGAATGTAACTCCAGAAGTCAGGGAACTAGTCATAGATGAAGCCCGAGTAGTGCAAAAGTCCTTAGAAGATAAGGTTCAAGAAATGGTCAGGGCAGAAATGGCCGAAGTTAGAAAAAGTATCGCGGACCTAGCGAAGAGTGTTGGCAATATGTCTAGTATGGCTGCATATAATCAGAACACGCCAGAAATACGATTGAATGTTGGCAATTCGAGTAACAGTGAGAATTCATCACACTCAGGAGGTAGACTTAACCTGAGATTGGGCTCAGAAAATAGTTCTGGAAATGGAACAAACAGTGTGGGAGAAAATGTAGCATTGCCCATTCGAAGCGCAGGCATATCCATGCTTAATGCACCAAACATAGAAATTGCTAGGATCAGGGTAGATAAATTTGGTATAATATTTGATGGAAATCCTATGCATATCAGCGTTGATGACTTTGTTTTTCGTCTTGAACACCTTCAAGCCCACTATCAACTGCCATGGGCAGAAGTGTTAAGAGATTTTCATCTGCTCGTATCGGGACCCGCTAGAGAATGGTACTGGCTGTATGTAAAAACACATGGAATGGTAGATTGGCCAGGACTAAAACACGCTTTGTTGGCGCAATATCAAATAAAAAGGTCTAACTTTGAAATAATGAGGGAGTTAGTTGAGCGCAAACAACAAAACGGAGAAACAGTGGACAACTATTTCCATGCGATGTGTCAGATCAGGTCGCGGTTAATTCAACCTATTCCGGAGTATGATTTAATAAAAATACTAAAACGAAATGTGAAAGAAAGTATAGGCAGAATCGTATATCCGATAGCAGCATCTTCGGTAGAACAACTCAGAGTTGAGTGCAATGAAGCAGAAAAGAACTTTCCTAAGAGAGATATGCGAAATATGCAGCCGCTGATGCGACCCACTAGATATGTCAACGAAGTCTGCTATGATCAGTCGGAAGATGATTTAGAATTCATAAATCCAGCAGAAGATTATGAAGAGGTAGCGGCCCTAAAAATAAATCAACAGCAACGCAAGCAACCACCAAACTGTTGGAACTGCAAGCAGACAGGTCACGTCTTCATGGACTGTACCTCCCTAGAGAGGTCATTGTTTTGTTACAAGTGTGGATACCCGAATGTAATAACACCTAGGTGTCCGAAGTGTCAGCAGGGAAACCAGAACCGGAGCCTGGGAACAATGGGGGACTCACGCTCTTCCGGAAATCCACCCCCAATGAACATATAAGCGATGACGGCAAAATTCATTCGAATAAAATAGAAAATATGGCCAACATAAGACACTATTTACCTAGGGACATAAGATTGGAAAATTATAATAATGTTAGGGAACAAATATTTGGTGAGGAGAGACCTGCTGATATATCAAACCGAATAATTAAATTAAGAAAAAAATTCGCAGAACGCCGAAAGAACAGACAACTTGTGGTAGAATCGATTAGTAGAGCCAGTGAAGTACGGAAGGACAATAGAGTTTTTGCTGAGGTAATGTTAGAAGGCAGAAAAATTATGGGGTTATTAGATACGGGAGCGTCAGTTAGTATTTTAGGTAAAGGGTGCAGAGAATTATTGCAAGAGCTAAACTTAAATATGCAAACTATATTGACCAATGCCAAAACAGCCAGTGGTCAATATTTTAGAATATTGGGTAAAGTAAACATATCCATAAGGTATAAGGATCAAGACCGTACAATGGTTTTGTATCTTTGTCCCGATTTGGAACAAAATCTTTATTTAGGAATAGATTTTTGGAGACTTTTTAAGTTAGCCCCAGAAGTGGTAGGAATAGAAGAACTGGATATAGAAAAATTGAGAAATGAGTACGAGTCCGAGTCAGAAGAATATAAATTAAGGCCACACGAGTTAAATACAGAGCAAAAGCAAAGGCTGGAAGATGTCATAAAAGAATTTGATACGTTTGAGGAGAAAGGCTTAGGAGTAACTCACCTAGAAAAACATACTATAAAATTGGTGGAGGGAGCCGAACCTATAAAGGACCGTTTTTATCCGATTTCTCCAGCAGTTCAAGAAATAACGTACAAAGAAATAGACACAATGCTCGAATTAAAGGTGATAGAAATAAGTGAAAGCCCTTGGTCCAACCGAACTACCATTGTAAGAAAACCCGGCAAGAACCGATTTTGCTTAGATGCGCGTAAGCTGAATAAAATCACGATTAAAGATGCTTACCCTCTCCAAAAAATCGATGGTATTCTGAGTAGGATCGATGAGACTCACTTTATAAGCAGCGTCGATCTCAAATATGCTTTCTGGCAAATAGAATTGGACGACGAAAGCAAAGCGTATACAGCCTTTACAGTAGCAGGCCGACCATTGTATCAGTTCAGGGTAATGCCATTTGGCTTATGCAACGCGGCGCAAAGACTATGCCGACTCATGGATAAGGTAATACCGAATAGATTGAAGGAAAAAGTATTTATTTATTTAGATGATTTACTTGTTATATCCAGTACCTTTGAGGATCACATGGAATTGTTGAGAGAAGTAGCGATGTGTTTGAAGGAGGCTAATTTAACTATAGGTCTTAAAAAATCCCAATTTTGTTTCCAAGAGTTAAAATATTTAGGATTTATAATCGGAGGTGGAACATTAAAAACAGACCCAGATAAAGTGCTAGCAATACGTAACATAAAAATGCCTAAGACAGTGAGAGAAGTTAGGAGTTTCCTAGGTACTGCGGGCTGGTATAGGCGATTCATAAAAGATTTCGCCACTATATCTGCGCCTTTGACGGACACTTTAAAAAAGTCTAAGAAGTTTATTATGACACCTGCAGCAATAGAAGCGTTCGAAAAACTCAAAAGGGCCTTAACGTCCGCACCTGTCTTGCGACATGCTGATTTCTCCAAGCATTTTTATATCCAATGTGATGCATCGGATTATGGGATAGGAGCCGTACTATGTCAATATAATGAAAAAAATGAGGAACATCCCATCGCTTTCTACTCCCAGAAACTTAATCAATGTCAACGGAAGTATTCAGTTACGGAGAAAGAATGCTTAGCAGCTGTGATGGCAGTAAAAAAATTCAGACCCTATGTGGAAATGATGCCTTTTACAATCATAACTGACCACGCCAGCCTGAAGTGGCTGATGACCCTTAAAGATTTAAGTGGCAGACTCGCTAGGTGGTCGCTGCAATTGCAAGCATTTGATTTCCTAATTGAACACCGAAAAGGATCGGATAACGTGGTTGCTGACATGCTGTCACGAATCCCACAAGAAAAGGTTGAAGAAGTCCAGACAGAAGAACTATTAGATTTTGAAACCACCGAGTTCGATTCCGAAGAATATACTGACCTGATCAAACAGATACAAACTAACATAAATCGTCTACCAGACCTTAAAATATTGGATGGAAAAATCTACAAGCGAACTAGTTGTGAACCCAGTTTGGAAGAGCCGAATCAATGGAAATTGTGGGTACCCCCTAATTTAACGCGAGCTATAATCGAAAAGCTTCATTCGACTAACACTTCTGCTCATGGAGGCATAGCAAAAACGGTAGAAAGGGTAAAAAGATTTTATTACTGGCCGAAAATGGTAGTACAAATAAAAGAATTTGTCAGAAACTGCCGAATATGCAAAGAAACGAAGCCAACGAATTGTAATTTAACGCCTGGAATAGGTCAAGAAGTGGTCACCGAACGGCCTTTTCAAAAATTGTATGTTGACTTCTTAGGCAAATATCCCCGATCGAAAAGCGGCAATTGCTACATATTTATAGTTATGGATCATTTCACTAAATTTATTTTCCTAAAGGCAATGAGGGAAGCTACTGTTGCGAATGTGGTAAAATTTTTGACGCAAGAGGTATTCTATAAATTCGGTGTGCCTGAAATCATCCATAGCGATAATGGGTCACAATTTATCTCGAAAAGTTTTCAAGAGTTAGTAGAAACGTTTGGGATAAAACATATGAGAACAGCTGTGTATTCTCCGCAATCGAATGCAGCTGAAAGAGTAAACAGATCAGTGATTGCAGCTATAAGGGCATACCTGAATGAGGACCATAGGGACTGGGATTTGTATTTGCCTGAGATTGAGTGTGCTTTGAGGAATTCTGTCCACTCAGCCACTGGGTGTACACCTTTCTTTGCACTATTCGGGTTTCACATGTTTACTAACGGAGCAGATTATAGATTAGCACGAAAACTAATATCGCTTACAGACCATGAAATTATAAATATTAAGCCTAACGATAGATTGGAAATAATTAGAGAGAAAATTAAAACTAATATGCATAAAGCCTATGAAAACAGCGCGGTGAGGTACAACAAGAGGGCCAGAAAAGTTAAATTTATTCCCGGACAAGAAGTTTTCCGAAGAAATACTACACTGAGCGATTTTAGCAAAAATATAAATGCCAAATTTTGTAGAAAGTTCCTAAAAAGTAGAATAGTCAGACCAATAGGTAATAATATGTATGAGTTGGAAGACTTGAGTGGAAGGAGCATAGGTATATTCCATGTGAAAGATATAAAGGCTTAGAAACAAATCCAAAGAATTAAAAATCTGTGATATATTCGGTAATTAGTGCAATATTAGAATAAGGGCACCCACCATGACAATTATATAAAAATTCGTATTTGTTCGTGTTGTCTAATTGTAAAACCAAGTACCTGATTTTTAATCTTTAACTTTTGTGGAGTGAGGCCAAGATAACGTGCAATATTAGAATTCAATATTATCGAAAAGATAACCTGGCATGGTACATTCCTTTGCGTTCGCATATAGTCTTTCAAAAAAAATAATTATGGCACAGACACGAAAGGTAGCAAGATTTCCTTAAGATCAATATGTACCGAAAGTTCAGGCGTACATACCTTGAGTTGTAGTAGTGTTCGACCAGCAAATGTTGTGAAATCCCACTGTTCCATAGTAGAAAAAACCAAATAAATTTAACGACTGCAAGAAAAAAAAAGGGTAAACAAAGTAAAAGCATATAAGAAAATAAACCTCATATACTTCCCGTAATACGACCCAACCACAGTAAAACAGTAGTACATATATAGATGTGTATAGCCCGGCTAATTCACCCTTAGCGAGACTCTTCTCAGGGCGTGAGAGTTCCCCACGTTCTAATCGCCCAGAACCTAGCTCAACCGCACACCGTCCCCTCTGGCTAGAACCAAAGAGACCGGAGTTTTGTTGCGATTTCGGTGAGAAAGAAAAAATTCACGAAGGGAGGTGGCCAAAATGATAGCCACGAGTCCCTCACTGTGAATCGTACCCATACGGGAGGTGGCCAATTAGATAAGGCCACGAGTCCCATGGAACAGTTCGACAGGGAGGTGGCCCGAAACGAGATCCACGAGTCCCCAGACTAAGGTAAGCATGCGGGATGTGACCAAATTAAGTTAGGGAGGCCACGAGTCCTATAAGGCAATTCATGCAGGAGGTGGCCATAATAAAATAAACTTAATAGCCACGAGTCCCGCAGGCTTAATATTAGTAATAGAGAGGGGCATTGCTTATTTGGATACACAAACTCCAGCCCGTGTCCCTATGTGTAAAACAATTAATTGCCAGGCTGAAAAAGAACAAGAGAAAAGAAAAGGTTAGGAAATTAGCAAATAGGTGATGAACCCAAGGCACATTCATCTGCCTTGGGAAGAACGATACAGGTAAATTTTTTTTGTATACTTACAAGTCCTTTAATCGAGCGAATTGCTAAAAATAAAAGATTTATAAAAATTATCGCAAGTCTACTTACATGTGCTTCAGGTAAAAATTGTCAAGTGTCTGTGTATGACAGTTGATGTGGTTACTAGTGTGAGTGTTTTAGTACATAAGGAGCAACGGAATTGCCAACGTGAACAAATGAATGGGGAATGAAGAGTCGTATTTTCATTCATCTTTAGGGTAGGATAGAAAGGAAAGAAAACTTTCTAACGTATTCAAAACTGCTGCTGAAAATGCTGATGAACTGGTAAAATATAGGATGGATGATCCCTTTAGATTAGATGAGAGGTTACATGGCGGATAAGGAAGGTCAGAAAAAAATAAATAAAATAATTAAATAAAAAGATGTTTTTATATATGTATGTTAGACAACAATTAGATATACAGTACATTTTTTTTATAATTGGCCGAAATAATATAATGTAAGAATGGCATATAAACATATTACATAGTATACAGTTAAACTTCTGTTTATCAGGATCAACGAGCAATTAGTTAGAAAAGGAGTCGAGTTGTTGTCTTTGTCTTTCATAAATACCTTAAGGATAGGCGCGAAAACCAGGCCGTAAAATACATAAGTACATACATAATGGATACATATGTACGCGGGAAGATCCTTCCAATACAGTATATAGGATTGGATGGTGGTATAAATAGAGCGGATGGGAAAAATGTAGAGCAAAACCAAAGTAAAATTTGAGCTGTGTGTATAAATAAAGCCATTATTTAGAAAATTTTTTGTTGTTGTTAAAACCCAAAGAAAAAAAACAGAAGCAAAACTCTTAATACTTCCGGAGATAAGAGGTCAGAGGAAAATCCGTGCCAACAAAACTATTTAAAATACAAATAAACGTAAGTGACTTAGATTCGCCAACGTGTAAAGGTATAGGAAAGTTATCAAAAGTTGTGTCCAATTCTCTAGCTGGCTGTACTAAAGATAAGGAAACCCGGACCCAAAATAAGGTGCACTGAGTTATTTCACCGGAAACAGCCAGGTAAAACTATAAATATAGAACTTTTTTTTTGTGATGCAAAGAAAAGAGCACAAAGTGCGAAAGTAAGCCAGGAAAAAGGTTTAAGCACCAGCGTTAAAAAAAAAATAGATATATATATATAGTCAATTCACACCAAGTGGCTCCGAATATTTGAAACCAATCGTGGTCCCACTAATACTAAAGGAAAAGAAAAAAAAGGATCATCGAAGTAAAAACAGTGATAGGGAATATGAAATTAATGTAACGTATGTATATGTGTGTGTCCGTAAAAAAAAAGGAAATAAGAAAAAATTAGTGTTAAGCATATAAAGAAGTATTATTTTTATAACAATTTGCTAGGAATAAAAAGAAATAATAGGTGTTAAGTATTTTGTCCATATGATTGTCCACATAAATCTCTGTTGTTAGAAAAATAAAAGTATAAAATAGTGTTAGGCGCTCAAATTAGTCGCGAATAGTCAATCTTAATATCGAAAATCAGAAAATAGTCGAACTTAGGGAGCTCCTTCAGTGAGAAATATATAAAAGAAAAAAATAGTTGATCGTTAGCCTTTTATTAGGGCCATAAAATAAACAATTTGAGCTCTAACTAGGAAGTAGAAGAAAAGAAAATCAATTAGTTAATGAAAGTAAATGTAAACGAACCATAGAGATTTATGTCCATATTGATTTAGAAAATATAGGATATATAAATTTGTAAAATAGATTATAATAAAAGACAAATTAAAATTAAGACAAATTAAGTAAATATAAGATTTTTGATACATTTTTGTTAATAAATTATGTTTTGAGACTGTAGAAATTTGAAAAAAATGGTAGCTTAAATTTATTGAAGTCACGGTAATAATGGAGTGGTAAGTGGAAGAAAACGGTCGAGTGGATATACGGGTTATGGTCAAATGTTTGCTTTAGGGTACTTACCATAACAAGGTTGGGAGGGCAAAATAGAGGAAAACACCTACCTCTGGTTCTTTCGTTTGTGGTGTGCTGTGAGTAATGTTTGTATGTTTGATTTTGTGTTGTTTTTATTTGCAATTTTTTTCTTGTTTGAGTATATCGCAACTGGCGAGAGGGTTGGGACCTACCTGAGGTTAACAGCTAGTCGGAAACCTCGTCAGTGGTGTGTAATCACACGCCAGGCTCGCACACTTACTCATAACAATATGTATATACATTTTGTATTCCTCTCTCGCTCTTTTTCACTAAAAAATAAAAAGTTGCTGCAACAAAAATTTAAAGTCTGGACCAGCACTAACATATGGATATTTAAAACGAACTACATCAGTATTCGCAGCAAATATGCAAAATCAAAAATTTGTACAATCTCACCATCGCAAAAAAATCTTATATAAAATTTCTTTTCAGAATATTTACATTTAACCACTACCTCCAATGGCAACATTATGACGTTGAATCGTAAAAGTGGTAAATTTCTATGGAAGAACGATTTAACTAGTCCGGTAGTAGCTGCATTCCTTTTGGGACCTGAAGGTTTGCTTAATGTGCCGTTTACCACTGTTTCTGATGAGGCTTTTCAAGCTATATTAGATGAGTCTAAAGACGGCAATGTTAATACAGTTAAACTTTTGTAAGTTTTGTTAAATAATATTTATTAAAAAATATTTTGTAATATGATAAACATGTAACTTATTTTAGCCAATCTTTATATGTGGGTGAACATAAGCATGGCTTGTATGCTTTGCCGTCACTGGTGGATAAAAATACACCTCGAATCTCTGCAGCACCACCCATTAAACTTCTAGATGGGCCCCATGAAAATGTTGATCCCAACACAATTTACTTGAATGATGTAATTGAAAACAATGCAGGCATTTTACTTGGACATTACAATATGCCCAATGACATAAATTTGCAAATTTCTCCTAGTCCCACTGGCACAAAAGATGCTAGCAACCATCAATTGGCTACTATAAATATGGGTCTCAACGTCCCCACCATGCCTGTAGTTCCAACGGCCAATGGAAAACATTCAGCGGATATTGGCATTCAAACCGAACCGGTTATTGAATTGCAAGTGGAATCGGAAATACCTAATAATAAAACCTTTGGGCGGTTGGCTTTAAATAAAACTAAGGAAATTATTATTGATAATACCAATCAAGTGCGTTTGTTTATTAATGAGTGGTTCATAGAACATCCCAGCAATCAAGTGCATGTTATATTGTTTATCATCATTGTTGTCATGACTTTAATGTTTTGGTACATGTACAGTTCTATGCGTGAGTTGAGGAACCAAAGTGAAAGTGGTTCAAAAACTATGGGTTACAGTGGCAGTCGTGGTAGTGACAGCAGTAACATAAGTGCTCAAGACCTTATAGATTTGGGTGATGGCCATATAAAAGTTGGTAAAATCGCCTTCAATTCCAACGAAGTTTTGGGTAAGGGCTGTGAGGGGACATTTGTATTTAGGGGAACCTTCGAGGAGAGATTTGTGGCGGTTAAACGTTTACTGCCTGAATGCTTTACATTTGCTGATCGCGAAGTGGCTTTATTACGCGAAAGTGATGCCCACGAAAATGTTGTCCGGTATTTTTGTACTGAGCAAGATCGTCAATTTCGTTATATAGCAGTGGAACTGTGTGCTGCAACACTACAAGATTATACGGAAGGCGACCGCTGTTTACAATTGCGCCAACAAATATCGGTATGGGAGGTAATGAAGCAAGCTGCAGCTGGTTTGAATCATTTGCATTCATTGAATATAGGTAAGGGTTGTTTGTTGATATATGCTAAAAACAGATTTTAAAATTTGCATTTTTTTGCAGTTTTAGCATTAATTTGTAGGAGTTATTTTCATTATTATTATTACATTTCATGAGATTTTCAGAATTTTAATAAGATTTGGGTTTCTCGAACTTTGCTTCATATTTTTATGTACTGGATATACATGTGCAAGTTATACTATTTATATCAACTTTTTTTTGTATGAAATACTTTAAATTTGTCAAAAAGTCAAAAGTAGTTTACAAATACCGCGTTCTTGCTAATCATATACCACTACAACACTGTATATAAAAAAATTCGACGTTAGTTTACCTGAGCTGTTATCCAGAGACAACCTGTTGATTATGCCGAGGATAAATTCTCTGCATAGCATTGCCGTATCATTGTCTGCTCAAGGACAAGGAAGGAAGTCAATTCTCCTGTGTAGCGAAAAATCAAACTTGGAGGTGCCATAAAGGCGACAAGGTGAAGGTTTAGCCGAATATTATATCAGGTGTGCACCTGAAGGGAACGTTAAGATGTTCCAATCTCCTGTTGAGATGACCCCAGTTGAACAGTTGGAAGGTATCCTGAATTGGTCGGAGAAAGGAACAAAATGTTAATTTTAGCCTCCCACTTGCACTTCATCGGTTAGAGGAGAGATGTGGATACAAGTATAATGTGTCGTGGATGTCAGCGGCACAGACCCATTTTGGACTGTAAATATTTAAACTATGCTCAAAGGGGGTGGGTCCTAAAATACTAGGTCATGCAGCGGGATTTTCAACTGAAGATTTTTCGAAATGTGTTATTAATATTTCACATTTTATTTAATTTATGCTCTGACAATAAAACAAAGATATTTCATTTCGTTTCTTTTATTTCAATATTAAAATTCAAAAATTTCTTTTATTAGAGCATTAAATTTAAAAGCGTTTTTTTAGTAATACATTTTTCAATACTAAGAAAAAAATAAAAAATTACATATTTATAAAGGAAGGTAACGTTTTTTAGTATTCCGACATTAGGAACTTTTACAAAATAAAAAATTAGTAAAATATGCGAATAATGAAAAATTTATACTTGGTTATTTTACTCACATAGACTGTGACACACGGTCTCACTCACCGGGTTAGTAAAAAAAATACACAACGTGTGCTCACTAAGCAGTTTCATCGTTAGCTAACAGCAATGCGGTAGCTACGAAATTGCAACAAAAATAATAACAGGAAATAATGTTATTCGAATTTTTTAACACACCCAATAGGTCACCATTGTTGGGTTAATATATAGCATATTCTAGACCAATGCAGAGCCTAACGTGAGAAAAGAATATAAGTATTTGGAGAGACAAAACCAATGATCGTCATTAAATAATATTTGAAAATGATACAAAGTACAAATTTCTATAAAAAAATTAATGTATTTGTACAAACTAAAATATTTAGTCATTTATTTAAATTTCGTTTAGGATTTATGCATTTATTTATTTAATTTCTTTGGAAAAATATTCGTATTCGCATCCGCCTGAATTTAGCGAATACGAATACATTCGTATTCGACTGAAAATGGCCGAATATTCGACAATTCGAATACGAATACGAATATTCGTGCATCATTAGTACATATATATTTTTGTATGTATGTATGTATGTATGCATAACAAAAGCCGATAGCCTCTGCTGCTAGTGATAACTTTATTTTAGCAATAATTTTATATTTTATTTCAAAAAAAAAAAAAATAATTAAATTAAATTATTTTTTCAGTTCATCGAGATATAAAGCCACAAAACGTGTTATTGTCCTTGCCTGATGTAAATGGCGCTGTACGCGTAATGATATCAGATTTTGGTTTGTGTAAAAAACTTAATTATGGCAAAACAAGTTTTTCCAGACGTTCAGGTATTACGGGTACAGATGGTTGGATTGCTCCCGAAATGATGAGAGGTCAAAGAACTGTAAGTTTTAATTTAATAATTTGAAATTTTGGATCACCTAATTTGAAATAGGCTTGGCATATTCATACATTAGATCCGTTTGTTTACTTTTCCATTAAAATCCAGTACTTGAGTAAATTTTTGGGTAATTTGAAAATTTTACCTTCAAGAATGTTCCTTTCAGAAAAAAGTACGCGAAGGGGAAAATTGCCAATATTTGCAGATTTAGTCCCAGTTCAGCTGTAAGAAAGACGGAGAAGGAAATACAAATATCTCTTTTTTTCTTATAGTGGGTACACACTTTGCAACGTGTTTACGCAACACGTTTATATTACGTGTTGCATACTTTGACACAGGCAATGCAACCTATAATACAAACCCAGCAAAAAAAGACATGCAAAATAAATAGTTAATGCATGGTTTCTACTGCAAATGCATTGGTTCAGGCGTGTCATTGACGAGCATGGGTTCAAATTTAGCAAGAATGCTCATCATTCGAATTAGTGCTTAGAAACCATGCAAGAACGCATGATTCAATGACGTTTTTTTACGTAAATACAAAACGAAAAAAAAAATTCCGCAGCCCGGAATATGAACCGTGTTGTTTTGACTGTTAAGGCATACTCTCTACCACTGAGCTACTGCACTCTTATCATTTGTTGGAGATAAAACTTGTTTTATGAAAATGTGTCAATGTGATGATTTAATTCGGTTTTAGCATGCTTTTCTGCATGCATGCGTTCTTCTCGTGCCTTCAGAACGCATTCGAAGAAACACATGCTCAAGAATACATGAAAGACTACTTCATTTTGAACGCGTTCATTTATTTTTTTGCTGAGAACATCAATGCAATCTATAAGCATCAAAATATTTTGATATTTTTGAAACTTCGAACTCAACCATAAAAAAGAATACACGCTATGCGACCGACAATGCAACTTGCCTGTTTGTATAAACACGTTGCTAAGGCTGTACCTACCATTACAGCTGAATTACGAGTTGATCAACAAAAGTTGAAGTGTGTGTACCGGGACTAATCAAAACAGGTGATCATAGTGTTGTATAATATGTTTTGTTTTGACTACCCATCAAATAAATTTTTTTTTTGTAATTACGTCGGTTTGTTTCTGCTTTGATGTATGGGACATTTGTAATAAAATTGAGTTATTGATTGATTATATATGAATAATGTGTCCTCTTTCCAAATTCGTTATCAGTTTTCTGATATCTTGAATATATATGGAGATATAGAGGTGAAAATTTGCGTCATTTCCACAATTTTTGAACATTGTAAAGTCTGTTTACGGCAATAGACAATTTTTTTCATATGTGGCACATTTCTCAAGTAAAAGTATTAACATTGTTATTCAAGTCTGTTATAATGTATATCAATGCATATTCTACTCAAAGAATGTAAATCAAAGTAAAGTACAATAAATTAACTATTGTGAATGAAATTAATTGATATTTATTTTTTATTAATACAATTTCTTTTATTAAATATAATCACTGTCTCTTATTTCTTCCTTTGTTTTACCTCTAAAAGTCATGTTATATGAATAAAACTGATATTAAGTGAGAAATTTTTAGATATTTTAATTGAACTGTAGTGAATTTTAATCAGAAATAATTCATAGTTAGGCTCAAGTTCTTATTGAATGAAATATTTTTATTAATTAATGTGAGTTTCTAAAGAAGAGAAGAAAAATTAAACTTAGACTATTACTATCACTATTAATTTTCTGTTTTTTCCAATTTTTCATTGTATACACAACAATCGTTTCTCATATTCCGTTTCATTGTACATTTAAGTTAAATAGCTGATGTTAATAAGAATCTCTACCCAAGTAGATAGACTAGGGTGCTGATGAAGTGCGTGGCTGCACAGAAAAGTATCGGTATTTCCCCCAGCTTAAAGTCTAAGTTTAATTTTTCTTCTCTTCTTTAGAAAATCACATTAATTAATAAAAATATTTCATTCAATAAGAATTGAAATTACTGAACTTGAGCCTAACTATGAATTATTTCTGATTAAAACTGATATTTTCACCTTTTATATCTACTTAAATATATACAGTAATTTAAACCACTTGAGCAAGTAGTGAACAATATTGTTGTTATGAATGTGGAATGCCTTGCCAAAGATTTTTGTCATTTTTTCTTTAAATCCTAATAACTTTTAATGTTGGATGTAAAAACTTAATCAGCTTTAAGTTTGAATAAAAAACATATGTATCTATTACTTTTATTATTAAACAAACAATTCTATCGTGTTTTTTTATAAAACCAATGAAATAAACACTCTTCATCGATTTTCTCGAAAACACATTTTTGTCCAATACATCAAAACAGAAACAGAAACAAACCGACGATTAATTGATGCATGAATTTTTATAATTATAAATTTTAAGCGATATACATACATATGTACATATATTTCTAAAATAGAAGTTCTGTGAATACTTTAGTTTGTATTTGGCTTTTAAATTTTATTTTGTTTAAACGGCATTCCAAAATATATACATCAATATTTAATTTCTGATAGTCGGTACCCTGAATAGTAGGCAGAAATAAGTATTCACATATACATAAGCCTTACATCTCTAAAAAATTAAAATAAGTAACACAATTAAATTAAATTTAAAAAGTAATAAATTTATCGATTATTATTTAATTTGTTTCACCTTGAACATAATAATTTTCATTTTGTTGTTAAACTTTTACTTCAAACTTTCTTCTTTTAAACGTTTTTATTAAACGTTGTTTACTTTTGTTTATTTTATTGAACCATATGTTTTTCTCGTTTACTGGATTTTACGGGCAGAAATTTGCAGACTATCAGTCAACAACTGTCAATTTATTCTCTCAATTGGCTCTCTTTTGCAAATTTATGTGTAAACGAACATATTTCAGCAAGATACAGTACAAAATTTGCACAAATTTTCGGCCTATTATCAAGGCGAATTCATTTTAGGTGTTCGCAAGTGCTCAGATGACTTTTCGCCGCTTGTAATGCAATATTTTTTTATTCAAAAGTACAAATTTCTCAAAGCAAATTGAGCCGATTATAAATTATATGAATTTGTCTTGATCTGAAAGATATCCAAATTACAAACGGCGAAGATAGTCTCTATTATTATTGTTTATTATTGTTTATTATTATTATTTTGAAATCTAAGTGAGACATTTTTAATTGAACTGTAGTGAATTGCCAAGTGAACATAGTTTTGTCACGTGCCCATGATGAATTAAGTGAGACATTTTTAGATTTTTAATTGAACTGTAGTTAATTTTAATCAGAAATAATTTTTAGTCAGGCCTAAGTTCAGTAATTTCAATTCTTATTGAATGAAATATTTTTATTAATTAATGTGAGTTTCTAAAGAAGACAGAAGAATTAAACTTAGACTTTATTAGCTGGGGGAAATACCGATACTTTTCTTTGCCGCCACGCACTTCATCAGCACCCTAGTCTATCTATCTACTTGGGTAGAGATTCTTATTAACATCAGCTATTTAACTTAAATTTGCTATGAAACGGAATATGAGAAATGATTGTTGTGTATACAATTGATTTACACATATACATATAAGTATCACTATTAATTTTCTGTTTTTCCATTTTTTAATTTTTCTATTTAGGTTAGCACGAAATTATATTACTTTACCTAAGTATGTATGTTTAACTGTTCTTGCTTATCTTTTACGATCATCACATTAATTATTTTGAAATCTTTTTCAACAACAAAAATGCTTTATTTAGTGTTTTTATGGGAATATTTACAATTTAAGTTTAAAATTTGTTAACGCACTAATAATCCCAAATTTATTATTTTACTTATTCAGTACAATATTTTTTTATTAAAATACATTGAAATTGATTGATCCAGCTGGATCCAGCTAAACCCCTCAATAATCAATTTCAATGTATTTTAATAAAAAAATATTTTACTGAATAAGTAAAATAATAATTTTGGGATTAATAGTGCGTTAACAAATTTTAAACTTAAAAATTCTTTATTCTTGGCCGTTTTTAAGCCCAAACTCTCAGCTTTTAAGCTTTTCTGTTATCAATTAGCCTAAAATGGTGCAAAACTTTAAACGACTGCTTTCGATAATGTAAGTGTAAAGAAGAATGATTTTTCCCCTTCTAATTTCAGACGACTTCTGTTGACATATTTTCTTTGGGCTGTGTTTATTATTATGTTTTAAGCCAAGGACAACATATTTTTGGAGATGCCCTTAAGAGACAGGCAAATATAATGTCCAATGATTATAATATGAATCATTTGAAAGCCGAACACAAAGAAAATTATAGTAAAATTGTAAGATTTTTTTATGACTTATTCGTAAAATTTTTATAAATAATAATAATAATAATATTTTAATTCATTTAAAAGATTTTATCTGAACAACTCATAAGCGATATGATACATAAAGATCCACAGCGTCGTCCGCCGGCTGGTTGCATTGGAAGCCATCCTGTTTTCTGGAATAACAAAAAAATTCTATCTTTTCTGCAGGATGTGAGTGATCGTGTTGAAAAACTGCAGTTTAATGTAGAACCGCTAAAATCATTAGAAAAGAATGGTAACATAGTGGTATTAGAAGATTGGAATTTACATTTGGATCCTGTAATAACTGAGGATCTACGCAAATTCCGTGGCTATATGGGTGCAAGTGTTAGAGATCTTTTAAGAGCCTTAAGAAATAAAGTAAGTGGTAAATTTGAAATAAAAATTACAAAGAGAAATATAATGATATTTTTTTTATAGAAACATCATTACCACGAGTTATCCCCTGAAGTGCAGCAAATACTTGGAAGCATTCCACATGAATTTACTAACTATTGGATTAGTAAATTTCCCCATTTAATATCTCATGCTTATCATGCTTTTAGTATTTGCTCAAATGAGCCCATTTTTCAAACCTATTATAATTCCTCTTACCATTTTTCTCGTCCGGAGTATTTTGATGCCGGTGATGAATTGTATCCCACACTCTTAGAGAGAGATACCAAACCTTTGCTTAAGCAACTACCAAATAATAGTCCCAAGAAAATATCACAAATTCGTCGTAGAGGTGTCTACAATTTCCGCAAATCATTAGATGATGAAGGGGATTCTACTGTTCCTCAGGGATTGCTGCGTAATACTGATAACAATTTAGACCCTGACGAAGATAAGCGTAATGTATTTGCGAATTTTAAATTTAGGCGCCAACCTAAAACATCCAATCGTAATTTTATTAATACCAATAAAAAGGATAAAAATGTAGCATGGATGCTGAATCCCTCAACTGCAACAAATAATATTGAATAGACTATCACTTTTTTTTCTTCTTAAAAGCTGTGAATGTTGTGAATCACAAAAATTTTTTACTTGAATATGTTATGGCACAAGACAAATACAATCTTAAACGATGTTGAGTTGAGAACGACAATAGGGATTTCAATTTCAAATGTTAAGAGGAAAAAAACTCTAGCATTTTTCCTATATGCATTTCAAAAACTGTGGCTTGAAGTCTACTGATGAATTCCATAAGCAGGAACCGAATGCACATAGGCGTTGCTTAACCAAAAAAACAAGCAAAAGCTCGTAAATAATTTAAGAAATCTTTTATTCGCCTTAACCTACTACGCTTATTTTGCTTTTGTGATTTTTAAAAATATTTGTGAATTCTCAAATAGTTTGTGAAAGTCTGTGCATTAGATAAGATGTTTGAGACTGTTAAACATTTGTGGTTGAAGTCTACTGTGGATTTGTTGCAGCAACAATGAAATGCATATAGAGAACCCTGAACCAGCGGCAAATAAATTTCAAATTACTCGTAGACAGTTTTAAAATTACTGCTATTACTTCTCTTTTTTTCTCAGCACTTTCTTTTCTCAAAATATGGGTCACGTTTTTTGCCCTTTCAAAGGGAAGGAAATAAATTTATTTTTCATTAAGAATTGAAAGTTCATTTGGAAGGAGTAATAAAGAATTTACGAGTAAGATCATATATATAATTTCTTAAATATATAATTTTTCAAACCTGTTTAATTCCTCATCACTTTTCTCGTCCGGGGTATTTTTATGCCGGTGATGAATTGTATCCCACATTTTTAGAGACAGATACCAAAACTTTGCTTAAGCAATACCAGGTAAGAGTTCCAAAAAAATATCACAAATTCGTCGTAGAGGTGTATACTATTTCCAACAAATAAAATTGAATAGACTATCATCACATTTTATTTTTTTAAAAGCATTTTAGGAAAAAAAATAGTTTAATCGTCCAATTTTCGCCCTTGTTGTCGTTCTTAATTTAACCCATCTTCATGATAACCCAATAATTTTTTTTAGTATTGTCAATCACAATTTTTTTTTTGTTTGAATGCAAAAGTTTAGTGTGGTGAGAACGACAATAGGGATTTTAGTTTCAAATATTAAGAGAGAAAAACGTCACCTTGCATTTCAAAAACTTTTGGATTGAAGTCTACTGATTAGTTCCATAAGCAGGAACGAAATTCATATAGACGTTGCTTAACTAAAAAAACAAGCAAAAACTCGTAAACAATTTTAAAATTACTAATATCACTTCTCTTTTGTTCCCAGCATTTTCTTTTCTCAAAAGATAGGTAACGTTTTTCGCCCTTTCAAAGAGAAGGAAATAAAGATGTGAAATTTTATTGGGAATGAGTCATAAAGAATTTAAGGTCATATACATAATATCTTAAATAGGTTCTTTTTACTTGAAAAAGAAAAAAATCAAGTTTTTTGAAGAAATAAAACGCCATTTTTTATATTTCTTCTTTGTCTCATAGCCCACAATTTATAATAAAATTTTTGTGTGGTATTAAATTTCTTTGAGCATAAATTATATAAAAATAAAAACTGTACTAGTTTATAAGTTGATTGTTTAATCATAAATATTTGTTAGTGAACTTATACTTCTAACGAATTAATCGTCTGTGATAATTATATACATATGTATATATTTCTTATTTACACTATTGTAAAAATACTAAAAAAAATCCTAAAAAACATTAACAAAAAAGTCACAAGTGATGTATTTGTTAATTGAATTTTTTTTTATTGAAAACATTACACATTTAAGTTTAGATAAAATATATTCACTATATTCGTATGAAGAACCATTTAATGTATGTATGTATTGTATACATACCAAGCTATTACTTACCAAAATTTTTTAAATGATTTTTATAAAACATTTTATAAATTAAGATTAATGTTTTATTATGTAAATATATATTAAACAAAATGGTTATGATTAATAAATAATAAAAAAACTATGAAAACAAAATAATAAGTAATTTTTACAATATAAAATGGGATCACTAAAAATTTAATAATAATAGGCAGATTTTGTAAAAATTTCGTTTACAAACGTTTCAAATTTGTACGAAAAATAACGGAAATTCGTTTAAAAAAATATTTTTTCCATACAAATTTCAAAACGAAAAAATCGTTTGTATTTACCAAATTTGGCCTAAGTTAATTACCAAATTTTTATTTATTAGTTACACGTATGCATTTTAATTTTTGTTACATTCTGCGGTAATGTTTATATACATATACATACATATATACATGTGAATATACATATACAAAATTGTTCGCTATATAGAAATCTAAGAAATTTTTTCAATCAATGGGTTTCTTTGCCTCGTGAACATTTTTGTAACTACAATGCACACTGGAGCAGAATCAAAATGTTTTGCAAGTAAATTAGAAATTCCTAAGCTAAGGGGTCGTTCTTATTATGTTATCTTATCAGTATTCTTTTGGTTTTAGTCGTTTTTACGTACATTTTATATTTGAACCTATTTGAGTGTTAGAGAGAGAGAGAGTCTAGTTTTGAATACCATACACTTTTTGGTACTTGTTTTGCGGTCTACACCTGACATAAAATGACTAACTTTAACATTAACTTGAAGTTAATGTTAAATTTAGATTGCTCAAGTTAATGCTTTTTTCAAGTTAGTGCATTTGTTTTAACAACTCAGTTATAACTTTAAGTTAGAGCAAAATTTCATGTCAGGTGGAGACGTAGAGTGACAAATCGATATGAACTTTACATGCAGCCACACGTTCAACAAATCCCTTTCAAGTTGATTCACAAATTCGTTTGAATAGACATACAGCTGTGATGTACGGTTCACGCAAATTGATTGTCCATTTGCAAGAAACGCGAAATTCACGCCTCAATGAAAGTTTTCCAAGAACAAAAACCACCTAATTAATTTACTTATTCATTGTTTTGTAGCGGCAGAATATTTTTAATACCAAATACTAAAATTTACTAACAAAGATGCTGATCAGCTAGGTGTTCGTCTCAACTATCAAGTTGAAAAATGACTTGAACTATCAAGTTGAAAGATGACTTGAACTATCAAGTTGAAAGGTGACTTGAAAGACAAAATGAGTATCAATTTGGTTATCAAGTTGCAAAACATAAGTTTTGCTACTTGAAATATAAATTGAATAAGGAAAAATCGAATTTTTAATTAATTATTATGTATTCCATCGGAAAATATACTCGTAGCTCAGCTCATTACTCAGAAAACGTCGTAGCATATCGTTATTGTGTAAATATTTTGTTTCCTCAGCTCTTGAGAGAAAAATAAAATGTTAGTTTTCCATTAAGGTGTGTGTAAATTGGAAACTTTAAACTCGTTATTTTTGGTAAATAACTGTTTGTTTTTTGGAATTATGACGTGTTTGATTAAATGAGCGATATTTCCCAATAAAATTTCTAGCCTCTATCATAAAAATCAACCGAATTAAAAATTAAAATTAAGTCATCTTGTTTCACTTGAATAATTTTGAAACATTTGTAAATTTTTAATTGAACTTTTTTAGTGATTTTTAATCAGAAATAATTTTTAGTCAGGCTTAAGTTCAGTAATTTCAATTATTATTGAATGAAATACTTTTATTAATTAATGTGAGTATCTAAAGAAGAGAAGAAAAATTAAAATTAGACTTTAAGCTGGGGGAAATACCGATACTTTTCTGTGCAGCCACGCACTTCATCAGCACCCTAGTCTATCTACTTGGGTAGAGATTCTTGTTAACATCAGCTATTTAACTTAAAATTTCAACGAAATGGAATATGAGAAACGATTGTTGTGTATATATATATTCAATAAGAATTGAAATTACTGAACTTAAGCCTGACTAAAAATTATTTTTGATTAAAAATGAATAATTTTGTTTAGTTTTTTCTCTCCAATAAAATTTAAAAATGTCTAGTTACATGATTTTGCATTCTAGCTAACGATATACTGTTTGTCATTTCCTACAAGTAACATATACTTTAGAAATGTTACCCTGCGTCTACACCTGATATATTATTATCATAGCAAAAGTCAAACTTTATACTGAAAAATAATTTTAATCAGAAATAATTTCTTATTCGGGCTTAAATTGAAAAATTTTAATTCCTATTGAATGAAATATTTTTTTATTAATTAATGTTAGTTTCTAAATAAGAGAAGAAAAATTAAACTAGACTTTATAGCTGGGGGAAATACCGATATTTTTCTGTGCAGCGAAAAGCACAAAGAATAATTAAGAAAAACTAAGGGCCCAATTTTGTACAACGCAACGAGCAAGCAAGCGTTGTCAAATTTTATATGGAAAAATTTAAATTACAAAAACAAAATACATACAAAATTTATCAACGCCATTTAATTAGTTTTGAAACCGGAATTTAACTTGTCACTGCTACAAAGACAAACTTTTTAAATTGTAAAAAAATTATTCGTTTAAAATTACTGGGACAAATTAAAAATAATGACAATTCGCACTACATATTTGCTGCTTTATGGATTTATAACGAGGTTGTACAAAGGAATTTTTGTCCGAAATTCAAATATTTTTTTTTGCAGTTTGGGAGATGCCTTTTGAATTTTTCAGTTTATTATGTAAAGAATATTCGAGGTAAAACTGATTTTTTTTTAAAGAAAAATACATCAAATTATAATTATATATTAAAAATAATATCGTGCCAAACCGCCAAAAAAGCTCAACCGACATAATTTTCGATTTAAATTTTTTAAAGAAAATAGATTATTTACGAACGTAGATATTTGATTTTCGTAAAAAAAAACGCTTAAGCTTTTTTATATCGATATGTAAGTATATAAGAAACCTTCTTTCGATTTTATCGTAAGCGACATGTTATGGAAAATATACTTTTTTTATTGAAATTAAATTTTATGGGCTTAGAACTATCAAAATGCCAAAATTGTTGGTATCTTTTAAGATACTCGTACGTACGTGCTCTAAAATTTTATCCTATGCGACAATTTACGTACGTGAAGCAAATTTTAATATTTAAAAAACCTGTTCTTGAAAATTTTTATTTTTTTCGCTTACGATTAATTCGAAAATAAGGGTCGATATGTACATTTTTCTTTTAAAAAAATGTAGAAATGAATTATTTCTTTTCAAGATTAGAATAATTCTATATTGTTTGAACGTTAATAAGTCTAATTTTCAAATATGACAATGTTGAATTAAACTAGCGCTATAATTTTTTGAAAAAACTTTAAGATAATAAATAGCAATAAAATAAATTACATTACTTATAATTTATATTATTTAATGTTTGAATAAATAAATAAATTTTTAATGAAATATTTTATTTAAATTTGGCCGTTTTAAGGATAGAAATTTCCATCAATTTATTTGTTTTGCTTCATTTCCTGTTTAACGCACACTTTGAAAGCATCCCATCCTTCAGATTTGGCTATAGACTGAAAGAAAAATATTTATTATAACCTTCTTACGAAGTTTAAAGAATTCTCAATTCACAACCTATTGTAGGAGTCATACAATAGTAGGACTTGCAAACATTGTTGATAATTTCTATACCTATAAACATTTATTTAGAAACAATTTGTGCCTAAACTATGTTTTATTGAAACTACCGATAATGTTTGTACGACCCACGAATGCTATAATACGTTGTGAATTAAGCAAATAAAAATTTTAATATTAAATTTTGAAAGGTTGAAAGGAGTTACATACATATATGCATATGTATGCTTGTGTATAAGTACAAGTCGTTCCTTTATTGCAATAAACATATACATATGTACATATGTATGTACATATGCATATAAAAAAAGCGTTTTTGCAGTCGATAATGCTAAAAAATTCGTTACATCATATTATGTATTATGTTATATTATTTAATTTGAAAATATTTCTGGTTTTTATGGCTAAGCACTGTTTATATGCATCTCGTTCCCAATTTTGGAACTCATCAGTAGACTTCAATCCAAAAAAATCGCGAGAACGAAATGCATATTGACAATGCTTAACCATAAAAATAAGAAATATGTTCAAATTAAATAAATAAAGACTTGGCCGTATCAAAAAAAAATATATTTGAGCTTGAAGTGTACTTTAAAACAAAATTTCTATACAAATTTTGACAAAAGAAAACCTGAACTTCAAATTAATTTTTTTTTGGATACGGCCTTTTTTTATGTCAAATAAATATGTATACTGTACATATATATCGTTAGCTTAATACGAAAAGGCCCCAACTCATAATTTTTCGAAATCCATATTTTTACATATTTCGATAGACCATTACTAAACTAAATTAAAAAATAATAATAAAACTAATGTAACACTAAATTTGTAAAGTGATTTAAATAAAAATTGCGCTTAAAAAAATTTTGTATCAATATTTCATCTTTTTTTTATTAAGTTTTTTCCTCCTCCTGTAAACTATGAAAAACATGAGTTGGGGCCTATTCGTATTAAGTTAACGATATGTATGTATGTATGTTATCTTATTGTTATATCATATCTAATATTGTGTAAAAATTTAATTTAAAATGCTTGTCCACGCATCTTTTTCATTAAGTTTTTTTCTGCAAAATCAGTATTTTTGAGTTATGCTTCTATTGCAATAAAGGAGCGATATGTACTACATGTAAAAAAGGATCTGCGTGGCTAAGTTTAGTTAGTGTAGAATTTTATATTAGCCACAGTTTTAAGTTTTAGTTTTGTTAACACTTACGTTCTGGTCAGTTGCCGATGTTTTTCTACTCTGCAAATAATAAGCATTTTTTTCATTTTAATTTTTTTTTTCGTTTTGGTGCATCCCATTGGACCTAAATTTTAAAAATCAAAATAATTTTCAAAATATCTGCAAATTTTATTGTACGGACATTTTTAAATTTGAAACTGCATTCGTTTCCACACGTTGAAGTTTTAAATATTTTTAGCTTAAAATATTTTCTGATACACACGAGAGAAATATTAAAAAAACATTTCCAGAAACCTGTATTGTTGAATATGGAAAAGAAGTGAGCAAAATTCTGTATTGTATTCAAAAACATTTCCAAAAACCTGTATTGTGAATATGGAAAAAGAATTCAACAAAATTCTGTATTTTATTCAAACACAATGCTTAGTGCCGGTCCAGACTTGCAATTTTTGTTGCAGCAACTTTTTATTTTTTTAGTGGCAAAGAGCGAGAGATGAATACAAAATGTATATATTTCTATTTCAACACTCTCCCACATATTCAAGAATTGCTGCAACAAAAATTGCAAGTCTGGATCGGGACTTATCAAAATTGCAAGCAAGCATTTAATTGTATACGGACATTTCCACAGCAAAGTCCACTTTTTGTCACGCTACGGTACTTGGTGACCATTGGCGTAGCTATAATTTTTTTCTTTTGGGCGGACATTATGAGTGGTGATGTTCATGAGTAATATTGAAATAAATAATTACATGAAATTTTTAATAATTCCAGGCGGCAATGCACGCTGCAGAATGGCCTTTCTACGCCTATGTTGCCGACATAGCTTGTTTTTCCAAAGAAAAATTTATGTTTTATACATACAAGACAGAAACAAATTCAACAGCATGGAGCTTACATTACATTATTAATTGCTTGGTGGCGTAATGTGATAATTACATAACATGACTGTGGAAACGCCCATATACGAATAAGAATTTGTTTACAAATGTGATATTCATTCACGCTAGAGTTGAGCGATATTTTGAAATCTGTTCTTTTTTCACAGCGATTGAAAAATCACTAATCACAACTGTGACTGAATTTATCGAGTAACAGGTTTTGGAAATATAGTTCTTTTATAAAAACTGTGATTGTTCTTATATGCTTACTTAACATTAGATAAGACTACCACATGAATTTTTTTTATACCTTCAGCTCTTGTCTATAAAAAAAATCGTCAAATCGTGTAAAATCGTCTTTTCTGGCAACTATGTACATCATGTACAACATGTGAGTTCATATTTGCAATTTTTGTCTCTCTGCCTCTTAAACGAATATCTCAATATTTGGACGGGGTTGATTGCTAATTGTTTGTTCTTGTCGCTCTTCTTACTAGTATTTATCAAAATACCAATACTAATAAATACTTTTAAAGCAGAAGAGCTGAAATGTGCTAAACCGTGATCACAGTCACAGTTTAAAAGAACAGCGATTTAGAAATCACATTCACAAGGAGCAACATTATTAAAAAATCGCGTTATCGCTCATCACTAATTCACGCATACAATAACAATTATCGCTGAAAATAAAATTTTACTCAAGAAAATTTTTCCTTTGATTCTTTAAATTTCTCTATTGACTGAAAAAATATATATTTTCAATAAACGTGCATACGATTAGTTTTGTTTATCAAATATACAAAAATCGTCATGACAGAAAATTCAATAATTATTTGTATTGAATCGATGATTTTCGTATGAAAATATCAAATATTTCATGAGGAGATTGAGAATGTGATGCTTAACTTAAAGAACTGCATTGGGGACGTAACGAATGTTCGCATTTGCAAATTATTCGTTTACTTTTGCTATTTGCATTTTCTAAAATGTATGCGAATACTAAACACACAAAAAAAATTTGGCACCTCTTTTACGAAAATGGTTTAAGGCTCAGTTAGCCGACCGTAATGTAAGGTAACTGCAACATTAAGAAACAACTGATCGATATTGTTATGTGAAAAGTAATGAAAATGGTTATAGAGATGTAATGTAACGTAACCTAATTTCAATATAAAAATATCAATCAGCTGTTTCCTACGTTGCAGTTACTTTACATTACGGTCGGACAACTGAGCCTTTATACGATTAGAAAACGTGAAAAACATTAAAATAATTTTAAGCAAGCAAGAGATAAGTATATGCACACGTAATTACAAGTAAGCATTGCAAGCAAAGCTTTAAAACTTTTCTATAAATAAGTTGGCTTGGTTGAAGTCTACTAACGATTTGTTACAGCAACAATGGAGTGCATGTGGACGGGGCTGAACCACCATCAAATAGATTTCAAATTAAAAGATATCTTTAATAAAATTAACAATAATTCGATGCAACATCTATTCGCATGGAGTATAAAACGTGTTGGTTCAGATGCAGTAAATGTGAGGAGCTGGCAAACAAAACTAGACATGTCCTTAGTAAATGATTTTTTTAAATTTTATTTCGGCCTCTCCAACAGTGTTGCCATATTTGTTTTTCAAAAATGTGCAATCCAAGCAAAAAAAAATATTTTTTTATTATTTTATTGAACGAAAATAAGTTAAAACTTACTTTGTTTCAAGGAAACTATTAAACCTGAGGCTAAATAACAGAAAATATTTACTGTGTAGAGTATGTGTAAGATTATTATGAAGAAAATCAGAAAATATGTAAGTAGTTCAGTCAAAAGAATCCCCAATAATATATTAAAAGTACCAAAAGTCATATTTTTAAAAATCTTATTTTTTCATGTCTAAAAACTTCAAAAATAAGATAAAGCTTCACATATAGTAACACATCTATGAAGTCACGAAATATATCCATTCAAAATCAGTTCCATCATACCTTAAAAAATAACGAAAACAGACTTTTACTTGCTAGTCTCTATCTAGATCCTAGCTGCCCAAAAAGGCAGCAGAGTGCCGAACATCAATCGGCTTTTTATACAAATGAATTCATTTGTATACATTTCTCTCATGTTTTACTCGGTGGACAGCATTGATGTTATTTGCCTGTCCTGTGAAACACAGTTAACGGGACTAATCTGGTTTTTCGCCAGCTCCTCATTTAAAAACGCAACTTTAAACTAAAAAAAATTTTAATTTGATAACAAAAATTTTCGTATTTCTTATTGTTAAACTTAAATTTGTTTGACTTTCAATTAATTATTAAGCTTTACAAATCTTCTTTCCATGTTTTAAATTCACTACGTATTGACAGCGGGAACAAATCTTTTCACGAAATTTGTCAAACCAAATTCCTTTTATTGAGGAGAACAAATTTCATGGGAACAAAAATTTCATATTCAGGGCAATCATGAATAAAATTCCGTGAGAAATTTCTACCTTTTCCAATTAGAATTTTTTGTTTTCTTTATTACTTGCTATTGTTTGAAATTGTTTCCTGGGAAAAACAATCTTATTCATTAACGAGAGGGTGAATATTTTTCATGGGATTTTTTTCACTTTTCCTTTGGTTTCACTTTATTTTTGCAGATTAACTGGATTGATATATTGCGTAATTTCAATATTTTCCTTCCAATAAAATATTAAAATTTATAAATCCAAAATTTGTGTATTTCTTATTATTAAATTTATGTAAATTTGTTTGATTTTCAATTAAAATTTAAGGGCCTGTTTGTCTAAATGCGAACGAATGTTTCGATCGAACATTAGTAGGTGGATTCCACAAGATTTTGTACAAGTTCGGACTAATGAGAGTTAAAAGAAAATTAATCTCTGAATGTTCAAAAGTTATCCAAAATAGCTGGAACGCAAAAAAATCATAATTGCCCATCTTGAAATACTAGTGATGCTTACTTTTTAAATTAAATTTTATTTTAGTGATTTTAGTCGCTTAAAATGCATAACATTATAAAAACAAAAATTTTGCTTCACTGGCAACAGATGTAAAAATTAAAAGAAAAAAGTATCCAAAAAAGTAGAAGCTACGTTAGTTATTTAAAAAATCATAAAAAGCATTTTTTTATATTGAAGAAATAGAGAAATATGCACAAATGTACTTACAACTTGAACTTTGTTCGCAAAAACTTCCATTTTGCTTTTTAATATATTTGCATGTAAAAACTTTTTTCCTATATTTGCAAATTTTCTGATTAAGTTTTAAGTTTCATATGTAAACAAAAAACAGCTGATTACTTAATTATTGTCCGAACTTACCCGGAAGAAAAAGTTCGTACTAGTTTGTACAGGAAATGAAAATGAAAAATTACTCTCTCATTCGCTCTCGAAATTGCACAAAAATTGCTATCTGGAACGCTTTTGCATAACTTTGTACAAGTTCGTACTGTTTTGTTATGCATCTGGAACAGACCTAGTATTGGAAACAAAACCAAATTGATTTTTTTGTTTTTAATATAAATGTTCGATCCAAACATTCTTTCGCGTTTAGACTAACAGGCCCTAAGCTTTACAAATATTTTGACAGGCGGAAATATTTCGGGAGAAATCAAAGATAACATTTTTCCTTTCGAGGGAAATAAAAATTTCTTAGAAACAAAAATTCCACTTATTATTCACGATATGGGTGTGTAGGTTTTGTATCTACTTATTTTTTTAATGATATTTTGTCGCCGTTTTTGTCAATAGGCAAGCAATTTAAGCGAATACAACCTATTGGAAACTAAAAACAGTTGCCCGCAACAAATTTCGTAAAATAAGTAATAGTTTAAGTTCACAGTCTAACGCAACAAAAATTTAGCAAACATTTGCTGTTATTATTAAATAAAAAAAAATTATATTAGTCGCTAAAGCCGGTGACTTTTGCAAACAGTAATAACATAAAAACAACATTTAAGGCCAATTAAAACAAAATCAGTTGATAAATTTAAAAAAATTTATTTTCTATATAAAAAAACATAAAGCAAAATAATAAAATAGAAAAATAATATAAGAAATATTAAATAAATTAAAGTAAATAATAACTTAATAGAGCATATAACTTAACAACATATTTAAAAAAATAGAGTCATGGTCAAGTTTTAAAACGCGATTAAGCAGTTAATGAATGATGAATATTTAAGGCTTAAATAATTTATGCATTAAATCAAAACATTTTGTAAAGGCAATGCACAGCATTATTAGTTTCGGTTAATAAAAATCGCTGTCATAATAAAAGTTATCTAAACTACGACAGACTCGTCTTCGCCACACAGAAAACATGGGATATTCGGGTTCATCATATTCATCTAATTTTTCATTATATTCAAGCATATGACCACTTACTTTAAAACCTCGATGTAAACGTTCCTTCATAATGGCAATAAATTCTTTATACGACAGCAGACCATCACCATCCTGATCGAAAATGGCAAAAACTGTGTCGATCAAATGCTTGGACAAAGTGTATCCTGTGCAAATTTTAACAGCTCTAGAAAACTCATCTAGAATTCAAGGACATACAATTTTTTATTTAATACTTCTATACAAAGATAATAGTTACCTTTCGAGATAGCACGATCGGCCAAAGTGTACATGCGCATAGCTATTGCAAAATCTTCCAGATTGTTAAGGAATCGACAAAAATCACGAAATTCATCGAATGTTATACCCTGTTCATCCTTAACACGATCTAAAAGACGTTCCAAAAAACTATCATACTCATCCGTATCCAAGTAAGTATAACGCAATAATATTTTGGCAAAATCAACTTCCGTAATGGCTTTATTGCCTTTAGAGAATTCTGTAAATTCCAATTCCAAAACCTCAGTTTGAAGGTTATCCATGAATTTATAGAACCCCTCATAGTATAAATCTTGATTTCCCTTTTTACCAAACAAGTGGGTCTGCAAAGTCGTGTCCACTTTATGTTTTCTCTGTAGGCCCTCCTCATCATCTATATAATGGTCCTAAATTTTGAGAAAACGCAAACAAAATAACTTTTTTTTTATTGGTGACTTGATTAGGTTAAAGTTCGTATCGCTCTGTAAGCCAAATTTACTTAGTAAATATTCTGACAAACACTAGCAGAACGCAACAATTGGGTATTTTTTTTATTGTTTTAGAGGGTAGCGTTGGCTGAAGTAGTTAGCACGTTGACTACAAAACGAAAGGTCCTGGTCTCAGACAGTTATTAAAATATCAGTTGTTGTAGGAAAGTTCAAGTGATGAAGGCATATACATTGGTCACTGAACTACACCGGATTCAGCGGATACTAATCCCAATGTAACATCAGAGCGCCTTCCTTCGGCGGTATTGTGTAGCAGAATCATCGACGAATTAAAATAACCATTAAAATGGTTACTAAGCACAGCTTTAGAAATTTAATACGCCTCATTGACACCAGAGGCGCTGCAAAACTGCATTATTATAAACGTGCACTATCCATTTCCTAAAGAAAGTAACACCTAGTAATAGTAGTAAGCATTCATTCATAAATCAAAGAATACAAGATTAGGCATTCAGCATTTGAAATAATTCTTCATCTACGTCACATCAGCCGAAAAACATAAACACAATCACACGTGGTATTTGGTATATGACAATTTTGTTTACATTTCGATTTTTACGTCATTTTGACGTCACATCAGCACATTCAAGTTAACAGAAATGTGCAATCGTGTATTCTTTGATTCATGTCATTCATTGTCTGGGTATTACTTCTATTAAAAAATCTTTAACGCGTATTTAATTTTTTTAAAAAATTTCATATGTATTGTCCGTACGGAACCCATTGTGTGAGAGTCAAAGTCGCACTTTACTGAATTTATTTTTTATTTGTTCCTTAAAAATGATTAAATGTAATTCGGCTTACAGAGCGATACGAACTTTAGCCTTCATATAATAATTTACTTTAAGATTTGTTAGTTTAAAATGTTAATTAAAAAGATATTTTAATCAGAAATAATTCATAGTCAGGCTCAAGTTCAGTAATTTCAATTCTTATTGAATGAAATATTTTTATTAATTAATGTGAGTTTCTAAAAAGATATTAATTATGTTTGCGTTAGAAAATTTTACAAAAAACTTAAAAATATTAAAATTAATAGTAATACATAACGATATTTTGCTCAACTTGTTGCAGTTACTTATTTGCTAAGTACATACGACTGTTAATTTGTGACCTTTCAAAACTCTCAATTATGTACCTATGTATGTATAGAAAAAATAAATATAAATATGTATGTATGTATGTATGTATAAACATGTGGACACCACTAACATGATAGACATTATAATTTCTAAAACTGCAAACAAATGCAACTAGAAAAATAAAAATATTTGGTGGCGTTATAACCTTTTGGTGCAGTAAAATAAACCTTCCACCTCCTGGTTACCTGAAGGGTACAGAGTAATTCTAAACATATAAACAAAATTTTGCCACGCCTCAAAATAAAGCATATTTAGTTTTTGGTACATTGCTTGTACATTGCGTCGAAATTTTAATCGAAAAGTTTTAAATACCCTTTTTAATGCTTTTAATAAAGCCTAAATTTTATCCTTGATGTTGTTTAATCAGGCATAAAGTTTTATGGTGTTTTATTTTCTACAACAAATGCTACATTTCCATCTAAAAAGCGCAATTTGATGTTCGTCTCTTAAAAATGTTTTGCTCTTTAAAAGGATAATATTGTAAACAAATCACCCTCACTAATGGTGAAAGGAATTGCACTTTACGCCCCGTATAAAATATAATATGATATTATCACATGCCCTGTAAAACCTTTGAGTTACCAGACAATGTTCGGAAAAATGGCTTGGAATCACGGGCCAAATTACAGCATTCGATACGACTCCTAATTTAAAAATATTTCAAGAGTTTATATGGAAATATTTTTAAATTACGAGTCGTATCGAATGCCGTAATTTGCCCCCAGGATAATGTAACCTTTTTGAAAGATATGTATACAATGACTGGCCGTTTAAAGTTTTATGTATGTAATTGCTTTTGCTTCTGAAAATGCAAAAGCGAACGCAATAAACGAAAAGTTATACAAACAGAAGACCGTCAGCAGTCGTAATTTTCCAAGAGTTTTCGGTGTGACTGACTGCTGCTTTAAATTCACAACAATTTCCTCCATCAAAAAAACTTGTTGATGTCGAAAGTGAAATCGAAAAGAACAAGTTCTTAAAAATTAATGTTTCTTCGCTATTAGGATCATCATATCAGTGGCAAAAAAGAAAAAGTGCTTAAGTCGAGATAAGCTGACTTTGAGTTAATGCTACATCCGTAATCTGCATATTTGAAAGTACCCCTGGGAAAAATCAAATTAATTTGTGCGATTTTTCAAAAAGTTATAGCAAATAGACTTACAGCTTATCATTTTAGACTTTCTAATCTCATTTGGAATAATAGCTTAATTTATGTTGTTATACTTTGGTATATTTCAACATGAATCTATTATTTACAGTGTGTAGAATGATGTTTGCTTAAAAAAATAAACGTTAATCCTAATTTAACTGTAAAAGATATAAATTTCTGAATATCGACTTGAACGCTTAAAAGTGCTCTCCTGCAAAAAGTCAAATATGACTTAAGCGTTTTTTCCTTATTGCCACATAATTACTATACCGTCATCTTTAAGACCTAATAACCTATCTGCAAAAATGTTAAAATTTAGTGTTTTTTATGGATTATTATTTCCTATATCATAATTTTGAACATCTATACAAATGACCAAGTTATTACAGTTTTTGTGCCTAGAAGGTTCTCTAGGCAGAAAAAAAGAGAAAAATAAATCATCAAAACTCAGGATAAAAGTTTAATTTTGTTGCCTTGTGTAATTTAACTAAACATTAAGGGCGACTTTTTGGGTTCGAGATTAAGATTAGTTTATTTCTCTAATTAGCTAATCCGAAAATTAACTTAATCTCACATAATTGAGTTTGATATTTTTGAGTGGTAGTTTAAACTTCTTGTTATTTGCAGTATTACCATACTGAGAAACAAAATAGTGGCAACAATTTCTAAGCAAAAATCATACATGTTATCAACACACTTTGATTTTTTTGTTGGAAGAAGAAGACTGTAATATTTTATTATTTACAAGTAAATATTTCGCGTGTTGAAGGAAATATATAAATAATATAAAATACATATGTATATTTATGTGTTTTAAATTATTTTATCATATAATTTTTACAAAAATTTATATGTTTCACAAGTGTTTGTTGTCAATACTAAAGTAAGATTAAACCACCACGATTGGTCGCTTAAACTAGCAAGTAAACCAATATAATCGACTACCGAAAAATTGCAAATGAAGATTAAGGTTAATTTAGTCTCTAATCTTCAACTCAAAAAGTCGCCCTAAGTATTTTTGTTGCTTAAACCAGTTAAATAAACTATAACTGTTATTATTTAATGTACATATATAATATTCATATGTACAAAGAAATTGTTATTTATTCATACTAATTAGTACTGCTGATAATTTATTTGGTTTCAGATTTTTACAAGTCCAAACAACCTAAGTGATATATAATTGAAGCTGTGTTTAGAAACACAAAATTTTCTCAGCCGATATATATTCCTGATTTCATTTTAATCAAAGTATTTAATTTTCGTTTCAATATTGCGAATGGTTCCAATTTTATAACGTTTCTTCCCTCTCCTGTAAACTTTTGAAAACTGCAGATAGGTTATTTCGTCTTTAAGGTGACGATACGTATTTGAATTATTTTTAAAACTCTTTTCGATATAATTTAATATCTCTACATGCTGGGCTTCTTCTAATTTCAGATGCTTCTTAAGGAACCTTAAGATATTTCAGACCACGTAAAGCCATATCAGTTAAATTTTTTCCCGTCAATTTGTTGAGTAGTGTAATCAGTAAATTTTTCAACGAGCATACAAATTTACAAATTTTTTTAAATCAATACATATTACGAGTGCAATGGTAGAAATAAAAAGATTTTTAATAAAAATCTTTTCTAAGAAAAAGGAATACCTCATCACTTTTATCATCACCATCATCATCTTTTTTATCTTGTTCCGAATCTTCATCATTTGTTTGAGTTTGACCACGTTTATCTTTCCAAGCTCCACTGAAAATACGTTCCATCTTCGCACATTTAGGGAAGTACATACACACAAACACATTGTTGAGAGATGGTGAGATTAATAGCAGGATGATTTCGTTAGAAAAGTTATAAAAGTTAGCAAAGTTATATGGTACAAATTATGTTTTATAGATACATACTTACTACATCAATATAAATAATAAAAAAAAATTAAATAAATTACTAAATTAAAATATCAAATTAAAACAAGCGATAAATATACTACTTGAATATCGTTACCTTAATACAGAAAAGCCCTAACTCATTATTTTTTTGAATTTAACATTTTTGTATTTTTCAATACATTAGATGTGATCGAAATATACAAAAAACACGAATAGGGCTTTTCTATATTAAGGTAACATAACATGTACATATTTACATTATGCATTTTTTCATGAAATTTGTTGCACGAAATATTTTCTAGTTGCTAATTGCAGCGCTATAGAAGAGAATGATGCATATCGCTCATTTACTACAATAGTGTCATAACTCAAAATATGCGTTTTTTGAGTTAATGATGCAAAATAATTCGACATTTCGTATTTTATCTCGTGTAAAAACTTCGTACAAATAGCTTGTACTACCATCTCGTGAGAGAAGAATATTTTTTCAAGTCTTCATTGCGTAATGTACTTAAATTAAATGTAAATTAAAAACTTTAAACGCGTTTTCACGCGTGTGACACTATTGAAATGAATGAGCGATATATAAAAAAACCGTAGCACGAATATCTGAAGCATTTTTAGCAACTTTTTTTCTGCTTTGCTTCTCTGAAAAAATGTTCATGCAACTAATTTTATGAAAAAATGCTTAATGTAAATTAGGTATACATATATGTATATACCGATGGCTTAATATAAAAAGAGCATATCTCAATTTTTTTTCTGGTAGACAACGGTATAATTGCATTTAAAATCAAGGACTTAAGCCGAAGGTCCATACCATCCGTTCAATGCGTAGTTGCGTTTTATGCATGTGTCAAAAAAGTAGAATCAAAGTAATTTTATGTGGCAAGTTACAGAACAAAACGCAAAGAACGTATAGACGCATAGGACGGATAAAGTAGATCTACTTTCTACTTTTGTATCCGTCTCATGCACCATGAAAATAGGTCAGCTGTTTTTGAAAGCGAAAGATGGCAAATTATATTATATTTTCAATGATATCGATAAAAACGTTAGTGTGGTGGATTTAAATTTTAAGTTTTTTTGTTATAAAAAAGTTTATAATAAATGAAAAATATTTTGTAATAAAGATTATAACTATTTTCAAGAAGAAAATATATTAAAATCAGTTTTTAGCATAAATATTTCAAAAACAAAATTTGCATTCTAGTTATCGATTGCTTTTGTGTACTAAGTGTCATCTCTGTTGTGTTTATTATTATTTAAGCAAGTGCAATGGAGGAGAAGCTAATTGAAGCTGTGAAAAATCACGAAATTTTGTATAATAAAAGCCTACTCCTCTACAAAATATTATATCGATAAACTCAATGAATTCCATGAATTCATTTAAAATCACAATTTCACTTTCCACTTTTGCAAGAACTGTTTTTATTTTTTAAAATATTCACACTACAGCTGACCACAACAAAAATATTTGGCGCATAAAACGTATTGCATGTAACTTGAACTTAGAATCGAAGAGAACGTACAGAAACGCATACAACGCATATGCATAGAACGGATGGTATGGACCTTCAGCTTTATGGCAACTTAAACTTATTTCTGCATGTAAATGCTTTAGTTTTTCTTCAGTTATTTTCTTTCTCTTATAAAATATTGAAAATTCGTGTTCCGCCTTTCTTACATTAAGCCATTGATATGTACATATGTATGTTATAAAAAACAAAAAATGAATGCAAAAAAAATTAAATTGAAAATTGAAAATCAGTTTAAGTGGAGGATATTTTAGGTGACAAAATTTTACTTACAAAACATATTATAATTTTGTTTTTATTTTATAATAAAGAGACTGCAAAAATGTAACAAAAATTAATAGATTTTTTTATAAAACATAACTAAAGCGTTTTTGAAACAAAAGCTGCATATAAGGGAAAAATATTTAAGTAACATGCTACTTTTAAATAAAAGTTAAGCAGCATTAAAAACAGAACAAAATAAACAAACCTCAAAAAAATTTATACACATAAATTTGAAAATTTACTCTTGAGTGTATAAATTTCTTTGAAATCAGATTATAATTGAAACAAAATTGTGTGATAAATAATAATTTAACAAAACTATTAACAGAACAGACATATGTAAATAAATTTTAACGAACTTAAAAAAACACAACTAAATAACTATAATAAAACTTACAAATGAACTAGTATTCTTTTTCTCTGTCTTTTTATTGTAATACAATTCTCTGGCTTGTTCTTCGGTTGAAACTAAACATTTGAGCTTAATTTTTTTTTCCAATACAGCAAATAAAGAATTAATTAATTCAAATTCAAAAGGGGAAAAAAGCATGGTATAGCAAACAAGGTAAAATCAACCTTTAAGTTTTTTGTAGATCAATACCCTCAAGCCGAGATTCTGCTATTGGCGCAATGCAGCGATTTTCGTTGACTCACTTTCAACAAAGTCACAAAGAACAAACTTTTATAATGGTCTTATTTCTCAAGTAATTGAAAAATAAGGACGTTATTACACTACACAGCAGTTTTAATAAAGTGATATAGACTTAAAGCCTTAAAGCTGTGGCTTAAGGCAGGAAACAGCTGATCGATATTTTTATATGAGAAGTAGGCTACGTTACATTCCATCTTATAACCATTTTCATTACTTTTCGCATAACAATGTCGATCAGCTGTTTCTTACTGTTGCAGTTACATTACATTACAGGCTGTTAACTGAGCCTTTATTCCAGAATTAATTGAGCAGTAGTACCATTTTGGTTTACCACCTCTGACCTTTTTGTAGAGAGCCGACTAAAATCGATAAGAGCCCGTTTAGATGAAAGGTGACCTAATTGCGACAACGCTTACGTTCTATTTTGGAGTCCCTTCTTAAATCTACGCGCGTTTACATAAAGACTTTTTTTCGCTATAGTCAGGCGGCTTTTTGATATTAAGTTGATCAATGCTTTTTATTCGTAATTTAATTTTAATTTATTACCATAATACAATAATTTCTTTTCTCTCCTTATTTTATTTGCTTACAATTTTTATATTATAACTGTTTATTTCACGCATGTTATTAAAAATTGGTATAACTGCAACACTGCTTGCACATAGCATACAACAAATACCAGAGAAATAAACATAACTCGCAGGCGACGTGTCGCAGCTAGGCCACCAACGTTGTCAACTTTTAAATTTCAGAAAGCACTGAAACCACTAAAAAAGCGCGTAATTTAAGTAAAAAAGCACTAAATTTTTAATTATTATCATACATTAAAAAAAATTTGTTATACACAAATATGCATATAAAAAATATAATAATCGGTTGACTTTGCAATACATTTTTAAAACTATAAATTTGAGGCATCCGATATACATTTTAATTGTATAAGAATCAGTGAATTCTCAAATCAGTTTGAGGAAGCCTTTTTTAGTTATTATAAAATAATAATAATTTAATAATTTTTCCTCAGGAAACAAACGTATTTTTCGAATTCAATCAAATTATAAATATCCGATAATTCTCAACTGAAAACTCTATAGTGGACTAGTTATATTTCTATTATTTCTATTATGTATGTTAAAGTTTAAGTTCAGAGCTTATTTTTTAAATATAGACTTCCTCGAAAGAAAAAATAGGTGAGAAAACTTTTCTTCGAATTTTTGGTTTAGTGCCACCGACTCGAAGCAAAAAGCACCGATATTAATTTAAAAAAGCACTAACCACTAACTTCAAAATTTTTCGCGTCGAAAATTTTAAAAAGCACTAAAAACGGTGCGAAAAGCACCGAGTTGACAACACTGTAGGCCACCCTTCATCTAAACGGCCTCTTAGTTGCACCGATAGTGGGATTTCGGCTTTACATGTTTTTGACATACAAAAAGTGGTTACACAAACAAAAAGGTCTTTTAATTTTTCTATAGTTGTAGGGGTAGTTTTTACCTTGTTTATTTACTATACCATGGAAAAAAGTAAACAATAAAATTTAGGGCCTTATTTTGTTTTGTTTTTGTAATTGAAATTTTTTCCAAATAAAAATTGTCAACGCCGAGCGTTGCGTTTTACAAAATTAGGCCATAATATACATACATATAAATAATTTATTCAATTAACCTATTGATTATAAATCCAGTGAGGCAAGCTTTGTTTTTTTTTTGCACAAAAAATTATATAAAAATAATTTATAAATTTTATATGTATGGAATCAATGTAAATTAAGAAAAAATACATTTATTTGAAAATCGACATAATGTAATTTATATAAAAACAAATTTCTGAATACCCGAAATTACTCTGAGAGCATATTTCATATTAAAAATAAAATTTCCATACAAAAATTTATGAAAATCGACATTTAAATATGAATTGATATTTAAATAAAGTTGGTGAAATTGACCCTAATGCAATTAATTTAATGTTAAAACCTCTGTCGTTAAAACCAAATTAAAACTTTAAAAGCAATTTACATATTCTTGGAAATGAATTGCTTTTGTTTGGTCACGCGTAATTCTCGATAAATTAAACTTCTCAAAAACTAAATGTCGGATTTTCAAATAAAGAGAGATTAATAAAATAAAAATAAATGCTTACAATACGTCTAGTCTCGTCATTCAAATCAAGTGAACGAAAGGTGCCACCCAAAATATTTAAAATCTAAATAATAAGAAAAAATTAATAAGTTTTGTAAAATATAAAAAAAGAAAATTAAAAACGGAATATAAAAAAAATTGAGCGAAAGAAATTAACAGTAAATTAAAATTCTGATTCATAAACATGAACAGAAACTTAATTTTGAAAATCTGTATGGAAGAAAAACTTAACAGTTTTAAATACAATTGGGGGAATATAAAGTGTCATAATGTTTTAAATTATTTTTTTTTGCATTTGCTTTTTCTTTCAAACAAAAGATTTAAAACATTATGTCACTACGACACTTAAGACTGACTATCTTTTGAATGCCCCAAATATATTTTTTGAGTGTAAGTTTTGCAATTCTTGTTTATGAACCAGGCTTCTTTCAGTTTTTTAATGTACTACATTCAAAAAGTTTTATTTAAATTGCGATAAGAAATAATAAATAAAAATTTTTCATCTTTTTTCACGATAATGCATTCTTACGCCTGCTTGAAGTTTTTCAAGCGGGATTTATTTTCTGAAAGAATTTAAAGAATTTGAACAGTTTCTGATTTAATTTATGCATTCACTAGGGTACATTTTTTTAGTTTTAGTTTCGTAAAAGGTTGTTGAAAACAAACATCCAAGTTAAAAAAAAATTAAAGTAACTTTTAAGGAACTACATTTGCATTGCTTCCAAAGAATTTCTATTAAAATATGCAGTTAATTACAAGAAAAGCGAGCAAGAATTTCTATTAGTCATACAAAAATTAGTAATTCCTTAATGGTGTTAGAATTTTTTTTGAAAATACGATGCAATTTAAAAAATCGTGTTTTTTAATGAAATCTATGAACTAATTTTAACCTAAAAATATTTAATTTTTTTCTGAAATTTAGAGGAAAACAAAACAAAAACGAGAAATATCATTATAGTACTCCAAAAAGGAAATTCTTTTTAGCATCGCTTTCCATTCGGTGATTAGGATCACTAGCCAACAAGGTTTTGGACTGGAGCAACCAAACATCTTTCCTGTGGTAATTTGGCAGGATGAATTCGAATTTATAATTGGATTTTCTCTATCACGTCAGCTTATAGGAATACAAAAAAAAATTTTTAATTCTTTAATTTTAATTATTTTCGTTCGAACTTCATTTGTTTCTATATTTATGATTTGAATAGGCTAAAGTTCTTATCACTTTGTAAGCCAAATTACATGTGATAATTATTAATGAACAAATAACACCAAAGTTAGTTGTAAATATTCTGACTAAAACGTAGTTAAACGGCACAACTAGATGTCTTGGAAGGCCACTAAACCTTTATCATCAGCGTTTTGTTCTGTTTGGTCCACTTTGTGTGGTGTCAGTGGATGTACATTTCTACCTTATATACTCAGCCACCATTGCAAATGGAATATGTGAATTGTTTTGATTCATCTTATTTCAATTTACTGAAAGCTTGTTTGTAATGAAAGCTCAATTTTACCATCGCTTAATTTATTAGTTTTTTACATAAAAAATTATTACTTTATTTAAAAATCAACGAATCTTCAAAAGTGAATGGCGTTATTTAAACGTCGTTTGTATTTTGTTGGTTGGGTTTCACGCATTAGAGTCCAGAAATAGGTTCTCAGCATGTTCCAAAATCTTTAATAATTTCTTTACATTTTCATTCAATATTGGTGAGCACGCTCCCCTTGTTAGTCGCTCTGGAAATGAATGGTAATGGATCATTTGGTGGACGTTGAACTGGTTTGGAAATCGATGGGACATTCGCATAAGTAATATTTTTTCGATTTTATATATTGTATCCAGCATTTTTTGTTAAACAGAAATTACAATCGGTTTGGTGGTTACTTGACTCTCTCCAAAGTACTGGAATTGAAAAATCGAAATAGATCTTCTTGCCATTTGCCCACTTGTATAAAACAGTTCTGCAACTATTGCAAAATATTATAAATAAATAATACATAATAGCGGTATTCGATGTTTGATGCAAATATTCTTACGTTAGTGCAAATGCAAAATATCTTAGCTTTTCTTTAAAATCCAAGAACAAAATGCACACACAATCCAAAGAAAAGCTACGATATTTTGCATTTGTACTAACGCAAGAACATTTACATCAAACATCGAATACCGCTAATGCAAATATGCATATTTTAATGATTCTGATATTTGCATATAATTTTTTCCAATCAAATATTCACCACACACAAAGCAGAAAAAGCTTGAATCAGTACCATATGATCAGTATGACAGTATTGCCAGCATGCGATGAAAAATGAACAAGACGTGAAAGCACAATTTTTATGCCATATTCGAATTTAGAGCAGTCAGATTAGTTAAAATAAATTCAGTGAAGTGCGACTTTGACCCGCGCACGAAGGGTTCCGTACGGGCACGAGATATATAATTCAATACGAACAATATTAACTATAGTTTTGGCATTTTTTTCGTTTTTGGGTTTTTTCGGTTTTAAGCGTTTTTTTTTAGTTTGGGGGTTTTCTGAATTTATTGGCGCTTTCTGAGTTTTGGCACTTTTTTCACGTTTTGGTGATTTTTTTTTGGGTTTTGAAGTTTTTTTAATTTTGGCAATTTTTATTATTTTGGCGTTTTTTTTTATTTTGGCGATTTTTTTATTTTAGCGTTTTTTTTAATTTTGGCGTTTTTTTCATATATGCATTTTGACACTTTTTTTTCGTTTTGAGGATTTTTTTCGGTTCTTGGCGTTTATTTTAAATTTTGGCGATTTTTTTCGTTTTGGCGATTTTTTTTTAATTTTGGCGATTTTTGTTAATTTTGGCGATTTTTTTTCACATAAACAATTATTTTGGTTTTGGCGCATTTTTCGCGTTTTGGCGAATTTTTTTCGGTTTTTGGCGTTTTTTTCATATTGACGATTTTTTTCATTTAAACGATCTTTTTCAGGTTTTGGCGATTTATTTTAGTGCTAGAATTTTTTTTTAATTTTGTCGATTTTTTTCGATTTGGCGACTTTTTTTAAAATTTTGGCGATTTTTTTCAGGTTTTTGGCGATTTTTTTCGGTTTGGCGATTTTATAATTTTCGGATTTTTTAGTTTTACCGTTTTTGAAAATTTCAAGAGTTTACCTCTTACGGTCTCCAAGATATAGCAATTTGTCAAAATTACATAGTCAAAATTGCATTAACTGATGGACCACCCTTTAATTTAAATTTTTTAATTATTTAATGTTTATTGTTGTAGTCTATATAAAAATACACTAATTTTACAAATTCCAAGTGTCAATATACATATGTACATACAATTGTATGTATATTACATGAGATTTTAACATTTTTCGTCGCTCGTTTTGGAACACCCTTTAATTTCTAATTCTCATGTATTTGTTGTTGTAGTGGCCAAGGTTCTACATACTCTGTCCAAATTTGAGGCCCGTAGCTCTTACGGTTCCTGAGAAAATACCGTGTGACGGACAGACGGACAGCGTAGCGAAAACAATAGGGTTCCTTTCTTCACCTTTGGTGTACGGAACCCTAAAAACATGCTTCGTTTCTGCAGTCAATTTTCTTTCCAAATTTGCAGACAAACCTAAGTATTTAAAAATTATTAGAAATGATTCAAACTTGCTCTATTTTCGGGTCGCAAATTCTATATTTTCATGACTTCTTGCGAATGTGTTTTTTTACTGGGATGTTATTGTTCGTTGTATCGTTTAAAGTTGCATTTGAAGAGGCAATTACATAAACATTTTATAAATAATTTGTTTTTGTTCAGAGACATTTTAATTGAAATTTGGTTTTCAAATCAACTTTCAACAATACAAATAGGCTTTTCAAATGAGCAAATATTTCTTATTGCAATATCAATATTTTTGAATGCAGTACATGTGTATGTATGTATGTATGTATTTTGATATTATATTATATGACTATAAACTTACCACTAGGAATTCATTCTTATCCACACGCTGATTTCCGTCAGTGTCAAACATATTGAATGCAATTTGAAATCCGGATTTAGGTTCTAATAAAAATAAGCATATTCATATCAGTCAATTGTCATAATACATTTTTCAAGCTAAAGCTGGCACGGTAAATATTTGTGGTAAAAAATGATTACTTGGGCCACACGCATACATACATACGTAAATTAGAGTGGCCGTTAATACTTTTTTTGATTTCTTATATTCTCTCCCCCAAAATCGGTTCAGTTTTATGTAAAAAAATGCAAAAAATTCCATAGCGATAAGTTGTGTCTTAGGGGGTGCGTCCACCTTTAAAAGTTGACCTTCAAGCCCATTTTTCAATGAGTACATAAGTACATACTTATAGTTTCAAAATTTTCTATACAATTTTTAGTTTTACCTTATCCAGAAACAGTATACATATGTATATCGTGTAAATACAGCTTAGTTATTTATATTCACCCTCATTTCAGTTGTTAACATCAACGTCAGGACAATACAATACCAAAACATTGGGGCTTGTCTACTCGTTGTCGAAAACAACTGACTACTTTTGACAGGCTCATGATATTTTACTGACCTTAGGGCACACGAATAGACTTTTAATATCACAAAACTGTCCCGAAACAGGATGTTATGACACTATAGGTAAATATTTTACATTTAGAAATATATACCGTGTAACTACAGCTTAGTTATTTATGTTACCTTTGTGCTATCTGAGTAGAAACACAAACATTTTAATTTAATCAGAGGGACAATAGACTAACACTAGTATTCATGAACAATGATTAAAGCTAATATTGGCTTAACTTACAAATATTGTATGAGAAACCCGGTTTTTACTTGAACAATAGCTTATAAATAGCGACGTAAATGCGTAGTTTATTGAAATAACTATTTTTCTCTTTATTTTAAAAATATTTCTTTAAAATTCCACTCAGATAGCATAGCAATCAAGGCGAATTCATTGCAGTTGATCTCGATTTGCAACTCTGCATAGAATATATAGATATATACAGCTGTGATAAAATTAACAAATTACAGTTTTTTTCTTTCTTCAAAACACTTGTATTTTACTCATTATTATCACTAGATTTATAATGCACTCAATTTTGTTGTTCTGCATTTTAAATACTGTTACAATTCTTCAGTCTTGTTGGCTTCAGCTTATTACAATTCAAACGAAGTGCGACAACAAATTAGAAACGAGCTACTCTCAACACAAAGTTTTACGAAAATTATTTTTTTCAAGGTTATTGTGTTATTGATAAATGCATTTTTATTAATAAGCTTATACTATATTTAAAAAAATATAGTTTTGAAGATTTATAATAGGAAAAGGCAAAAGCTGCTTCTGAACAACGGAGCGCTATTTTTGAGCTTCACAAAGTGGAAAGTCTTACAGAGAAATAGCAAAGCAGTTCAGGTGTTCAAGGAAAATGGTTTTTAATGCTTTACAGCATATAAAAAAATATGACACCATTTCCAACGTTCCGACATCTGCTGTTATTCAACGGGCTATTCAGGAAAGATTCGATGTTGGATATTATCCAAGCGAACAATTTCTTGTCGTTTAGTAGAAGCTGGACTACATGGCAGAGCAGCACACAAGAAGCCACTTCTGACCAGTATCCAAAATAAACGCCGTGTAGACTTTTCCAAGTCTCATTTGAGTTGGACCACAAATCAGTGGAAATATATCCTTTGAAGCGATGAAACGAAGATAAATCGCCTATAGGTCCTGATGGTCGAAGATATGTTAGACGGCCGATTAACCAAGAATTTAATCCTTGCTACATTTCACCCCTAGTGAAACATGGTGGAGAATCAATTATGGAATGGGGATGCTTTTCCTGGATAAATACATTTCAATATTAAATGATGCAATGATGCCATGGGCTGAGGAAAATTTGCCCGCTACATGGCAATTCCAACAGGACAACGATCCGAAACACACGGCAAAGATAACGAAAAAATTTTTTGCAGACAAATCTGTCAAGGTTTTAGATTGGCCTTCATCCAATCCGGATTTAAACCCAATCGAGCATCTGAGGGGTGACGTAAAAAAGGCTGTAAGTCTCAAGAATATTACAAATATGGAAAATCTTTTCGAGAAAGTAATGCTAGCATGGTATGAAACACCAGTAGAGCGATGTCAGCGTCTCATCACATCAATGAGCAGTCGGTGTGAGGCAGTGATAAAACAAAAAGGATTTGGAACAAAATATTAAAATTAGAAAACCTAGTTTTCTAACGATATTTTACTTCAAACATAACATCGTTTCAAATTATGTGCCACAGTCTTTTAAAGAAAATATTGTTAGTTTCTAATATATTTCCACATAGAAGAGTTCTTTAAGTTTTTTTGTTACTTTGCTAAATATTTTATGAATTAAATGAAAAATTTAATAAATTCCATGACAAAATAACAAATGTAAGAAAATTTCAAATCGTTTCTAATTAGTTGTCAACAGCTGTACATATGTAGATATGTATGCTGCTAGAAAATTTCCGAACATTTTGCTTGACTTGACACAAGAGAAATTAACAGCTGATCACCATTTCCTGAATCGAGATCATCTGGTGTCAATTCGTTTTAATAGCATTTTTAGTTTTTTTCTTTAATTTTCACTTACTGGTCAACACTGATAAGAGAAACAAATATTCTGTGTACGAAATAATTCCTAAAAACATTTTATAAAATTATTTAAATCCATAAGTTAAATTTTTTAACGAAATAAAACTTTTACCTTTGTCTCTTAAGGTTCTAAACAATTGATTGGAGCCCTTTTTCAAAGGTGGTGTTTCATCTTTAATTTTTGTTACCTCTTGGTCCGTTAAAATACGACGTTTTAGACGGGCTTTTGAAAAAGAAGTTTTCTAATTATTGCTGGAAAAAAGTTTTAAAAATACTCACGCCTGGGTTCTTGTTCGACAACAGAATCAAGAAAATCTTGTGGTGTCATATACAGTTGTCCGTCATATTCTGATGAAGCAAATTTTATGAATCGTCTTTCCCGTGCAGTAAGTTTCACCGAAGAAGAAAGTTCTTCCCGCTGTCGGAAAAAATAATAAAAATAAATATGTTACGAAACGTTTTTGCCAGTACTTGGATTATTCGTGTGTTTTTTACACAGTTTGGGGTCAACTCAATCATGGTTGGCGTATTTCGACTTGGACTACGACGTTTTTGTGATAGATTAAAGAGCACCGCAACATTTTTGCCCTGTGACTGAGTGGTAGCGATGCTATCCTCTCAGTCCAGAGATCGTGGGTTCGATTCCCACCATAGACTCTGGGTGTTTTCTGCAGACAAGCTAAACGCTTTGGGTTGTGTTTGTTCTAAAAAAAAAATTAGGTAAAAAAAATGTTGCAGTCAAAGTCGAAATAAGCCAACCACGATAAGGCCTTATTAGAAAAGAAAAACAAGTTTCACACTTTTTTCATTGAAATAATACAAAATGAATATGAGATAAAACTCGACGGAAAATACAGCAAATTAAGGGGCAGACGGAATAGAGTTTGAAGTCTTAAAAATTTTTTCTCTAGAAACGGCTCTTCTACATCGAAATGGCTTTCAAGCGTTTGTATTGACAATGAAGGCACTTTCAACAATGCGATTACCGACACTCTTATCCAATCCTCAGTACAGTTTCAAGTTGACTAATCAATAATTGATTGGGTAAACTTCATGCTGGGGAGCTGATGGATAAGCTACGGTATGCGCAATGTAAGCTTTAGGAACAAGGTGCAACGTGGAACACTTCAAAGAGCAATAGTTTCACCCTTTCTTTGGGTAACCACTATACACAGTTTGCTACGGGACCTTACTAATGAAGATTATGAACCTGTCTGCTATGCGAACGAAGTCATGATACTTCTTAGAGGCAATGACCTTCACCAACTTTGCAGGGAGGCGGAAAAACTCTCAACATTGCGCTCGGGATGGCCGAGAAGACTGAATATTAATCCAGAAAAAACAGAAATATGTATTTTTACCAGGAAGAAAAATATCATGCAGTATATTGATTCTAGTTTTCAGGGAAAGATCATCACCTTATTCGATAGCATTAAGTATTTAGGAGTGATCCTAGATAGGAAACCAAAACCAAACCCAAGCAAAACTAAACTGATACTATTTACCACAAAGACCAAGGCAGTTATACTGGACCAAAAAATTTAATGGAAACTGAATATTTAACACAGGGTTTAGACAATGTTTGCCTACTACTCATTTTGTAGGGTGTTCGGATCTAAGTGGGCCTAAGCCCCAAAATGCTTAAATGGATGTATACAGCAATTGTGCGTTCAATACTGACTTATGGCTCTGTGGTATGGTGGTCACCGACAAGTAAGAACTACATGGTAGATCAACTTTATAGAATACACAGATCTGAATGCTATACTAAACCTTATTACGATCGACCTTCGTATATTGGCGGTATCCTCAAGTAGTGCGGCAATGTTAGCGTCATCTGGATGGTGGAGATCAAGGTCTTATGGACTGTATTAACTACCCCGCATGCTGAGAAAATCTACTGATTACATGGTGCGTCATCTGGACTTTGATAAAGTGTTTAAAGTTCTGATTCCATCCAGGCGGGAGTGGTAGGGATGAACATTAGGAAGATAATACGACGTCACGATATACATACACTGATGGATCAATATTGGTCTGCGGTGTCCGCTCTCAGGCCTTTTTATACGATCTTGGTATAGAATGCTCCTTTCGTCTCCCTAGCGAATCTAATGTACTGAAACTTTGGCGGTAAGGGAAACGGCTTGAGCATTGATTGATAGGAAGGTACAGGGTAAAGTTGGAACTTATGTCCACAACCTAGCAGCCATGCCATTTGGTACTATTAGAAAATTTATCTTCAAGCATTATCTCTATAAGATTGAATACAGATAGAGCTATATAAATAAGTGCAAGGTTGCTAAGAAAATATGGCCCTACTGCAATGACATGAGCTCAATTAACGAGTAGGAACCTCAGGGACATCTCGAGAGTCGCTGCAGTCATGACGGGGCACTGGACGGTCAGCAGATATGCTAGTAGGATAGGCCTGTCCTATATAGAGTTCTGCCCAAGTTGTCGAGAAGAAAAAAAGACGAGACAATCTTCCACTTTCTTTGCGAATGTCCAGTTATGCATCTCTCGAGACACAAGTTCTTAGACTAGTACTAGACGATCTTTCAGATTTATCTGAGATTTTGTTGAGTGACCTTATCAGCGACGGGATGGATCTAGTACCTATCACCGTAGCCGAATAGTTAGATACGGTTCTACACAGGTTGACACCGAGCCTATCAAAAAGAAATCATCTAGATTCTACTGGAATGCCTGTGTAAACCAATCAACCAATCAGTAAAAAATTATGAATGTGTTGGGTCCAATACAATGATCCCTTTGTGCTAGCTGTGATGTGAAGAGAAAATAGTGAGAGAGGGTGATAGGAAAGGGATAGTGGACAGCTGGTGAAGGATGAAATAGAGGAAGCTTCATTATTTTACAACTCTCCTTTCTTTGCACGCTTATTTGCAGCGTTGCAGCGCCTCTGGGGTTAAATGAGGCGTATTAAATTTAAAAACTGTGTTTAGTAGCCTTTTTTTTCGTTTGTTTATTTTACTTCGCCGATGATTGTGCTACACAATACCACAAAGGAGTGCACTCTAATGTTACATTAGGATTAGAATCCGCTGAAGGCGGTGTAGTTTTGGTGACCAGCGCTTTATGCCTGCATCACTAGAACTTTTCCCACAACAACTGATACAAAGGACACTAATGCACATCAGAAAAATGTGTGGTGTTGTTATTTTAATGACTATCGGAGACAGGGGTCGAACCCAGGACCTTCGGTTTTGTAGTCAACTTGCTAATCAATTCAGCCAACGCCACACTCTTGGCATCGTCACGAAAATATCCAGAATCGGCTCCGAGGAAAGTGGATTAGCAGTTTACACTCTAAGCCAACGATTTATTGCAATACCCTCAACTCTGGTTTTATAAGCCAATCTTTAATTGGACGATCGACTTTGGGGAAGCTTCGTCAAAAAATTAATTTTTAATTTACTTTCATAAGGTGTGGAAATAATTTTGAAGCAAAAGTTCCATCCTTATCTTAATTTATATTAATATAAATTCCAGCAGATTGTTTTTAATTTTCTTATTCTTTATAAATTGCACTTTATAAGTAAAATTTAAACATGTTCATATTGACAAACTTTTCATGATCTACTTAAGTATTCTCACAAATATAATTTTAAACTGGCAGCAATTATTTATCAAAATTTACAAGTACAAATACGAGTAACAATAGAATGAAGAAAGAAAATGTTAATAATAAATTAAATTGTTTGTACTCGCAAACTTAACAAATCATACATCAAAATAAACAAATTGGCCTATAAATTATCGGCAATGAACAACAAGAAAATATTATTGAAATTTGATACAAATGTTTATTTTATGTGGCGCCAAACAAATACCCATAATAAGATGCAACAGACTAAAGTTTCAATATTAAAACGACTGTGTAAATTACTACATGTACAATCGTCATTCGATTGGCACTAATGTTGGCTACTGCAAATTATAAATTTAATAAAAAATAATACGATAATAATTATAATAAAACACCCACCTGTGGCTCCGAATGTTTAAATGGTAAACACACAAAAGATATTTTCGTATCAATGTAACGTATTACAAAATGACACTATCAACAACATAAATCTCAAGTTTATTTAAATACAATATAAAGAATAATTTTTACATGCGATAATTTTCACAAGTACGCTTGTTACAAAAAAGGGATTGTGAAATAAAGTTAACCAGTTAATATGTGTTTGAAGTTTCGAAGGTGGTACTGGGATTGCCCTGATGAAACTCGAAAAAGCACAAATGCGCCCATAATTATGAAAGTGGTCTAAGTCACATAAAAAATTAGTTTATACATTTCGATTACAACAAAAATAAATAAAGTTAAATTTGCAGAGAAGAACAAGAAGCCTCAAATGAAAGCTTAATGAACAAAAATCGAATAAAAATGCATTATAACGGTACTTTTTACGAGTACTATTTGTTTGTAATCAAGTGAGAAATTCCTCATTTATTTATGGTTCATCAGAATAGAACCAGGCTCAGTTTAACTTGATTCAGTTGCGTTTTTTTTATAGAACTTTACAAAATCTTATTTATATTAAAGTCTATGTTCGTGAAAGTAGTAAACCAAATCAAAATGGGTAGAAAAAATTTCTTTAAGTTCGTTGGAAATTATTAAAGTTGATGTTTATCATTCTGAAAATACTCCTTTCGCGGAATCGCCACAAAATTCGAAAGAAGTCATAAATAACGTAATGAATTACTTAAAAAATCCTGGGACATACATCAAAAAAATTTTTGCCAGCCAAATATAAAAGGACAACTTTTAAATTACTTCGAAAGTATCGAATGCATACTTTTAGATGATGAAGAAGTTATTTTTAACCAAATATCAAATGGAATTTTAAATCACTACTTTGTTTTCAAAAAATTAATTTCTTTGTTGGCTCAAGCCAAATACAAATGTTTTTTTAAATTAAATTTCAGGCTTTACAAATCAAAACATTTATCAGCCTAATCACGAATATTTCCTCGAAATATATTTCTCACGGAAAATAATTTTCCCGAGAAAACATTCCTCCAATCATAAATTCCTTGGGAACAAAAAAGAGTAATACGTGGCATCACCGTATTACAAAGCTCGTTGTTTTGCTTGTTTTTTGACATTTTGTTTCTCCCTTTTTATTTGAGTGAGATGGTAAAAAAAATTATTAAAATTCAACTTGGAAAAATGTGTAAAAAAATGTATAAATGATTTATTTCTGCACTATTTGTGTTCTTTTTTTATATACAAGATCTATAAAATTGTATTTTAATTGTGTATTAACTATGTTTTTATGTAAACTTCCTTCTGTTTTGGCAGGGAAAGATTTTTAGTGAAAAAAGCAAGTTCAACGGCGTTCATAATACCTACTTTTTTCCCGGGGAGTTTTTATTCCCGTATTTGGTAAAAAAAGGGAAAAACAAATTCATAATTGGAGAAAGAGAAAAGTGAAAAAACTCGCACGGAATTGTATATGCACTTTTTAGTGCATAAAGTCGGATTAAATTTTTTTAAGTTTTTATTATTTAGCACAATTTTGAAAAGCCTATAGTTGCATTACTAAGTACCACGAGATTTTACGTAGATTTCGACTAAATTTACAATCGAAATCTGCTATTATTATAATTATTGAATTTGATCCTTGATCAAATAATTTTTGATCTACCTTCGTACATACATACATACATACATAAATGTTTTGTATAATTACGATAGTTATAAATAATAACAAAAAAAATAATAAAGTTAATGCAAATTCCTTTGAATCCAGACTGCTTGCTTAGGGCTCAATTGTTAAACTGTCTTTTTGTTATTTTTATGGCATGTTTTTAATAATAGTCGTACAATTCAAATGACTGACATTAATATAATAAATTTTTTTAACATTTCATGACACAATTTCATGATGTATGAGTTTTAGATTGAATTGTAGGTGGTAAATTATACATATATGTACATATACATATGTATGTATGAATATATGGTTTGTAGATCGTATGTATTTTTATTTTCTAAACTTTAACTTTCTGCTTTAGATAGAGCCACAGACAGTAGCTGTGAAAAGGATGATGTCAGTTATAATAGCGTTTGTGATATCGTTATCTTTAATCTGAAATCGCATTCAAAAATGTATTATCATCCTTATTAGCAAGAGATATAGAGTAGGCGGCAAATTATTTTTGTAAATATCCTAAGTGGCATTTTACTGTGTTTCATTTGAATAAAAAATATGATTTGGCTAAATGAAGGTTTAGAGGAACGTATCCCAGCAAAAGTTATGATTTTTTTTTTGGGAAAAGTAAATATAAAGGAACGCACATTGACAATATTGCAATGAATGCTTATGAAACCCATCATATTAGTAATAAAAATCTGGAAGGACATAACTGAATAAGTAGTAAGGACTCTCAAAATCTATTATATTATTATGAGTGATATAACTTTTTAAAAAACTATATCATAAAACAATTAAAAGTACATAAATTAATATGTACATATATTAAAGCGGGTCGATTTGTATGGACAAAAATTAATCGATATTGTGCCATACATTTTTGGATAGCTTTGAAGGACTAATAATTTAGCACTAAGAACATTTGGAAAAGCAACAACAAAACCTCAAATTGGTAACTAATAAAATTTGCAACACAAGAAATTCAACAATAACAAAGAAAGTAAAAGAAATGCCAAAAAAAATATAGTCTAACTAGTAAAAATAACGAAAATTTTTAAGCCGCAAAGTGTGCTTACTGAAGTATCAAGGATGCTTAGCCACGTTCAGATTATATTGATATGTTCACAAAAGTTGTTCAACTTTACTGTAGGTACAACTTTGCAAAATATTGTTAGCAAGCAAACATTTAGGACTCCCTTTATATTATTCTGAAAAAAACTGAAAAATTTTTTTTTTTAATACTTGCAAAAAAAAGTGCACGAATCAATAATTTGTTTGACAGATGTGCAATAGCTTTCCGTGAGCACCTGCCTTTACGGGTGCCAAAGCACCGGGTACAGGTAAGACGCCAGACCAACGCCCACTTGTACCATTTTTAGAATGAACCTATGCCCACTTCTCAAAGGCAAACAGGTTGCAATCTTTGTATATAGTTATCGCTGTACTATATTCAAGTACCTTGCTTAGGTACTTTGAGCTATCTAAACTCTGCTGCTATATCGAAGTCATAGCTGCTGCTATGTCCGTGCCCATAGCAGCTTCTGTTGAATGGCAATAGCTCTTAGAATAGTGTCTGGCTGACCGCGTCACGCCAATCACTAGTATTGATTTAACACTGGGAAGCCAAGACTATTCTCCCAGCGATTTTGGTAGCAACCACAGCCACCACGTTAATTCTCCGGCTTCCACGCTAAGGTGTTGTGTATACACCAATAGCGAGATCCCCAAGAGGATTCCTCAATCATTGCCGGCACAGCTCAACCACTCATCCAAGATGAACGCATGCCTGTGTCGCTAAATATCCAGTGCCTACTCCACACCTACCAAAATCATCCCTTAAACACCGTGGGGTAGGACGAACTGGGCATTTCAGCAAAGAACACTGACGACCGCTGCATGCACTCAAAACTTCAGAGCAGCTCGGCTGTCGGGTCACCGGCACCCGTGGCACCAGAAGTAGACCTCGAAGTTCCACCACAAGGGCTTCACCTCTATCGTCTTTTGAACTCAGGGGCAGCTCTAGGTGACGCTGCACATAACTGACATCAACAGGACCTGTCTTCCTTTTATAAATATGTGCACATCCTTTGCTCTGTTTCCAGAGATCGGGTAGTAACACATAAGTTCTATGGGTAATGTACCAAAGGTACGTCAATATGTTAGCAAGATTTGTTTGGTAGACTCTTAGCTACATTATTGATACATATAGCTAAGCGCTATCAATAAGTCTTAATTAGCTGTTGACTAAAAACTGATGACACAATTTTTTGAAGGTGCACTGATTTTCGGAATCTGCAGATTCATAAAAATTAATTATTCACCAAAATCGCCAAACTGTGTATAAGAGTTTACTACCCTCTAGTAGTATAGTAGTACTATCGAACCTATACTCTCAGGACAGTGCGGATTTTAAACTGTTGCACACTGTAATCATATAAATAAATTTTGTTGTTGTGGTTGAGTTATTCCCAAAAAATTTTCAACAAAAGTTTGTTTGAAATAAAATTTTGATTCTGTAAATATTTTTTAATACTCCAGTAAATCATTTGATCCAATTTTGTTTTAAGCAAAACAAAAAACAATATGGGGTGAACAATTCTAGGTGATACAATTAATATAAAGTAATAGTTGTAATAAAATTGTTAAGAGAACATTTCTGTTACAATATAGAAATTGCATACTGTACACAACAGTTATTTATTTTATTTACTTTTTATTTTCATTAAAAATTTTTGTGAAATCAGATTATTACAAAATTTTGCATTTGAATTTACAAATTCCTTTGTAGGACCTAAATTGAAGAAATTAGTATTTGATTCAGAGAATTTTGTGTTTGAAATGGAAAATTATTTTTTTCTGTGTACGTAATAAATTAATATCACGCAAAATAATTATTTTAAATTTATACGCTCTATAGAAGACATCTATCTGCACATTATTTGAAACACCGACAAAACTTCTACCGAGAACGTTCGTATCTTAAATCGTTTGTTTTATATTGTTAAAGAAGTAAAAAATCGAGTATTTTTCTCAAAAAATTTAAGCAAGAGTTTTTAAAATTTTTATTTATTTTCTTTTTAGAGTACCGTACACCAAAGGTGAAAAGTAATCCTATTATTTTCGTTACGCTGTCCGTTTGTCCGACAAAAAAAATCAAAAATTATGCTAAAAGCTATAGAAAAATCACCTGTTAGTTGAAGAGAAGATAGTGAGAGAGGATTAGGCCCAGTGAAAATTTTGTAACTAACATCTCCGATCTGAGACCAGTGACAATGTAAGCGCGACCTATCCAACACTGTATACATTGTAAGCGAAGGTTGGATGACTCCAACAGTTATATTGATTCGGAGAGCGTAATTGAAACTAATAATCAATACGATACTACATTACTAACGCATCCAAATCGGATGCTGATGCAGTGACTAAATTTTTATTAGAGTCTGTTTTGTTCTTTGCTTCTAATTAACATATAATTCTACAATAGGATAGTAAAAAGACATATCTGAATCGGATGCTAGTTGTATGCACTTAACTATTTCTTTTTTGTTATTCGTATTGACATAATGGATTACAATCGGATGGCTTTCAATTTGCAATGACTTGCTGACTACTGGGAGGGGAAAGGGTAGTGATAGAGAAGCCAGGTGGTGAAGGAAGAGATAGAGCAAAGCTATATTCATTTACAACTCTGCTTTCTTGCACGCTTTTTATTAATAATGCAGTTTTGCAGCGCCTTCTGGTGTCAAATGAGGCGTCTTAAATTTTGAAGCTGTGTTTAGTAGACATTTTATTTTATTGGTTATTTTACTTCGCCGATGATTCCGTTACACAACGACGGAGGACACTCTGATGCTACATAAGGATTAATATCTGATGAAGTCGGTATAATTTAGTGACCATCACTAATTTTCCCACAATAACTGATACGAAGGACAATTAAAGCACATCAGAAAAATGTGTGGTGTTGTTATTTGTAATGACTGTCGAAGACGGGGCTCGAACCCAGGACCTTCGGTTTTGTAGTTAACGTGCCAACTAGTTTAGCCAACGCCACCCTTATTTATGTACATACATATATAATAAATATTTATTCCTAAAAAATTAAACACGTTTTTTCAAAATTTATGAAAATTGCATTTCAATAAGCAAATTTATAAAAATTGTGAACTATGGACCATTTTTGACCCAAGGAATTATTAGGATTAATTAATTCGGAGAGAAAACTATCTGAACTTAGCAGTTGAGTAGAAAAGAACATATTTAGTAATTTTTATTGTTAGTTATTTACAACAAACACAGGAAAAAAATTTTTGAATTTTTTCCCCTGTTTGTTGTCAAAAAATTGCATTTTTCCATTTTTCCAACGAGAAAAACTTGAAATGAATACTTTTAATAAGGATTTCTTAGTAATTTTTTTTTTGGAAAAATACGAATTCGACTTCGGCGTGTTGAGGTTTAAAATTGTCCGATTTTTCTAAAATTTTTACCATATACCCGTTGTCGAAAACAACTGACTTCTGTTGGCAGGTTTACGTTATTTTCTAGACCTTAGGAAACGGAAATAGATTGCTAGTAGCACAAAATTGTTCCCGAGAAAGGGCAAACAATCCCCATTTTTTTGGTATTGTGTTAAAGTGACGTCGATGTCGACATCTGGAAGAAGCTTCCTAGGATGAGTCAAAGTATTAAAAAAATAAGGGAGCACGGTTCTCGAAATTTGATATTTTGCAAAATAGCTGCACCCTATGTACATATCGTTACTTTAATATAGAAAGGCCCTAACTATTATTTTTTGAAAATCGAGATTTTGCATTTTTCAACAAGTTAGATGTTCTTCTATCAAATTATACAAAAAACTCGATTTAAAAAAAATAATCAGTTATGGCTTTTCTACATTGAGGTAACGATATTTATGTATATGTGCTACATACATATATTTCTCAAGCGTAGAAAATGCTTAGGTTTTACAAACTTTAAGTCTTTTTCTATTCTGTTGTGGTTATCAAATGCTGTTTTGCTTGTAATATAATACGTATCATGAGTTATTAGTTTAACCAAGTGACATTCAGTCCGAGATTTAGTAAATACGCGCTCATGCCGTGCGCCACACACATACAAAATGGAAAAATAGTGAGACAGACAACCAACAATTACCAGCTAAATACGATTTTGTCATTTAGATAAGTTACAATGCATTTTGCGTTTTGCATTCATTGTTGTAAACTTTTGTTTATTTTTCGATGTGCCACCAAACAACAACAAAAATAATCTCATCAAAATTGCATCTAAATGTATAAGCGTTCACCTGGTTCTTCGCTTTTTGTTTCTTGTTTTGCAGTTCATCATATAATAAATGCGATTATGAAATTGGGATTGTCCATTTCAATGTAAAGCTTGCTCATTCATTTAGTCATATGCGTGAGCGAATTAGTGAATGGATATATTTGCACTACATACTTTTAAGTGTACAAAATAATTTTAATTAAAAGGCAAATTTTGTAAATAGAAACGTTTTTTTTTTTCGTTTTGAAATTTGTATGGAAAAAATATTTTTTGAAACGAATTTTCGTTATTTTTCATACAAATTTGAAACGTTTAGAAACGAAATTTTTTACAAAATCTGCCTATAAATTTAATATATGGGTGATTCCATTCTGGCGTTACGTGACATTTGTACGACAAAATGCTGAAAAAAAGTTTGAAAATCATGTTTGAAATTTTTTTTCTTACATTTGAGAAGCGTTTAAAAAGCTCTATATTCAGTGAAAAAATTATAAAAATCAAACCAAAGGATTTCAAGATATACCCAAAATATGACCTGGCGTTACGTTACAAAAAACAGAAGTGGGGTTTGACTTGACTAACAAAATTGCTTAATTCTGCGAACTGGGCAAGTCTTTTTAGACAAAAATTTTTTTGTTAGGACTTGGACTGATATACATTTATTTTCAAAGCATCTAGATTAAAAAATCTTTTCCCCTCTTTTTTCTATTAGCCTTATGCCCATTTCTTGACTTGTTAATCAAACTGTAATTATTTTTAAGTTCGAATTAAATACGAAATTATGTTTTTGAGTGCATAATTAAATAATAATTAAATACGCAACCTTGTGTAATTAACTATTATTTAAGTTTTACAAGCCCACCATATGTTTTTATGCTTGTGTGTGTTTATTGAAAACACAGACATGACATCATGTGATCATATTAGGAAGAATTTCGTTTAATTTTCATAAATATATAACAAATATAATTCATAGTTTCATATCATGGTATAAATAAATAGAAAAATGCATTCTGATGCTTCTTTGATTTCATAAAATGTGTTTTTATGCAATTTTATTTTCTGCATTTTTATAACCTAACTTTTTTGTTTATGGTAAACAGCTGTTCTTTGGAAAGCTTTCCATAATATTTGGAAGTTTTTTAGTGCTGCCATACTTTCAACGTAATATAATAAGAACTTTAATTAACCACTTAAAAAATGAAATCGTATTTAATTACAACATAATTTTCAATAAAAATTAGCTATTTATTTATTTAATTATTAAGTCAAAAAATGGGGGTTAGTATCTGGCGTTACGTTATATGGCGTTTCGTTACTTAAATTTACACTTACTTGATATTTTTTTGGTTACAAATTAAGAAAAAGATACACAAACGTGTAATAAAAATATATTTGTTATTTATATATACTTATTAGCTTTATCCGCAGCTCCGCTCACGTTGTACTTTGGAAAATGTAATAACAATTTATGAATGTATTGTTAATTTTTAGTCGCTGATAAAGGCGATAAAATAAAATAAAAAAACAGAATAAGAACCGTGTTTAAGACTGGTTAAATTATCCAAACCGAATCGAAAATTACCCTTACCAGCCCAAAAATTTATCTTTCCGAATAAATCCCTACCATATACAAAAAAAACCGGTTCCGAACCGGATACAAAAATATGTTTTGTTTGACACTGGTAATGTAGCTTTCCATTAGTGAAATAATTTAAAAATCGGCTTAGCGGTTTGGTCGTGAAAGCGAACAAACTCAAAACCAAAATTTCAAGTAACTTTTAAACAAACATTGTTCCATGCAAAGAAATACTCACAATCTTGCGTTACTTTACACACTTTTGAATATGAATATTATATTAAATATTTGTTTTATAAATGTTTTTTTTATTATTATCACATAAGCTAATAACACTTTGTTAACATGCAAAATTTCACGCACTTGCGATCGTCAGCGTAGAGATAATGAAAATAAATGCTACTTTTCCTGACGTTACGTTATGAAATATCATTTTGAGAAAAATTAAATTTTGCGGTTAATTGATATATAATGGCTTTCTCTTCATATGTCTATGATTAGTTGTTGTTGTAGCAATAGTTTTGCAATAAAAGTATTACTGTGCAATTGCTCCTAGAAGTATAAAAAGTCAAGAGAAAATGCTTAGTCCTCGTCCATACAGTGAAACATTTGCTGCGAAACATTTTTGATTTCTCTTTTGAAACTGCATTCGTGTCCACACTGGGAAGTTTTCGTTTTGCAGGTTAATACAGGGTGGCCCAGAAAGACCGAAGTGGTGTAAATTCCTTATAACTTTTTATTTAAGACATATTTTTTTAATTTTTTGTTTTTTAAATACAGTAAATTTATAGGGAATATTTTTAGATTAGTTGTTAAAAATGATATCCCGCAAGTGGAGGCCATTTTCTGCTTCGCACAAATGATCTCTTTTCAACACATTTTCCATGACCTTTCGCAAAACTTCCGGTGTTATGTTGTTAATTTCGTCTGGAATATTGGTTTTTAATTCCTCAATAGTCCTAGGCTTATTAACATAAACTTTCCCTTTTAAATAACTCCAAAGGAAACAGTCTGGAGCGGTTAAATCCGGGGAACGCGGAGGCCAATTAAAATTGCTTCTACGCGAATTTATTCTTTCCCCAAAGATGTCGCGTAAAATAGCCATTGTGGCCCTCGGAGTGTGCGCTGTGGCTCCATCCTGTTGGAACCATATTTGCGGATGGTATTCCACGGCTGGCCTTACAAAATTTTCCAATATGGCCCGATATCGATCACCATTGATGGAAATGGCGACATCTCTTTCATTTTCCAAAAAATATGTACCAATGATCCTTTCTGAAGAAACACCGCACCAAACAGTACACTTAACTGGGTGTAATTGTCGTTGATGAAGTACTCTCGGGTTTTCCTTAGCCCATATCCTAAAGTTTTGCTTGTTAACAAACCCATTTAATTGGAAATGGGCTTCGTCACTCATAAATAAGTTATGAATAATGGAAATGGAAAGAGCACATTTGTGCGAAGCAGAAAATGGCCACCACTTGCGGGATACAATTTTTAATAACTAATCTAAAAATATTCCCTATAAATTTACTGTATTTAAAAAACAAAAAATTAAAAAAATATGTCTTAAATAAAAAGTTATAAGGAATTCACACCACTTCGGTCTTTCTGGGCCACCCTGTACATTTTCTCATATATTTTTCGTGAGAATGAGGCGAGAATGACGTACTCAACAAGAACTTCGTGTACATGAACATTAACTTTGTAGCCCATTATTTCGCTATCACAACAAAGGAAAGCTTCGAACTCTTAAATTTAGTTAATTTTAAATATTTCTAATTTATAATACAAGAAAAAAAATCTGTTGGTAAACTTTAATTTTTTCGTCATGGTGGATTTTTTCTGGAAGTGCCTATATATATTTCGGTATTAAAAAATTAAAGTTTTTGTTACTTTATTGTCATTTACAAATCATTATACAATGATCTTATAATAAATGAATAAAAATTCAAAATACCTTAAAACTAACAACAACAGTTGAATCTAAACCAAAAACATTGCATTTTTAATCCGTCAAAAGAAATTGTAAAGTTTTACAATATTCAAAAACATATATTGGCAAATACTTTGTTTAATTTCAACGTTTAAAAGAAGCACTAAAAAGTGCAATTTTAAGATCTAACGAGCGTAAAAGGCACTAACGTGAAAATAATAATGTGAAGTTTAATAATGTTTAATATTTTCTAAGCTATTCTCTATTTCGGCAAGAGCATCAACATCTTTAGATAAATATATCAACAAGCGCTACATTCAAATAGTTTAAGAAGTAAACTACACATCTTTAACTTAAATAAGAAGCGACGAAAAAAAGTTAAAACCAAAAAAATTGTTCATAATTTTTACAGAAGAATTAAACCAAAACAATATTATATCTGCCATGAAGTGTAGCGGCTTTTCGGTGATGGTGTTGAGAGAAAATAATGTGGGAAGCCTAGTATTTATTGACAATTCAATGAACAAAACCGACTTTTATTATTTATATTTAAAAGTAAACTCGGCGATTTGATTAGAGAAATTAAACTTAGATCGAGCATGAATCTTCCAAAAGGTAAAAAATCCTCTTCACTTTAAGAAATTAAAAATTGTTCCAATTTTAGAGCCTTAAGTTTGTTTTTCGCCTATTAAGTTCAAAATCATATAAACAATATATTTCCTAGTCGAAATAAAAACAAAAAAAAACTTCCAGTAATTAGAACCACAGGTTATACCGACATATTATATCGATTTCGTACCGACATATGGATGCGAGTCTTGTCAACCAATTCATATAAACATTGTTACGATTTCAGTAATATTTCGGTTCCAAATCGGAAGATTTTGTCGACTAGTCGCTACAAAACTCTTTACAAACTCGGAGCATTTTGTTTTATGGGTAATAACAGAGTAAGTAGTGGACAAAATCAAGTATAGGGGCAATTCTTAAAAATTAAAGAAAAGTATCCCATCCTACAGAAAACTTAAAAATTAGAAAAAGAATTAATAAGAAAATTGGCGGTGAGGCTTAGTTTCCGAGTTATGTGCTTTGAAATTGTAGTACAAAATTTTGATTATATGGTGTATTTTTCAACGACCGCGACTTTTTTTTGTCTAATGACAAGACAACACAGTTGTCGAACAGGAATTGGGCAATAAGAATTTTCTCCACCATAGTATTTCCCGAAACGACGTAGAGTAATAAATATTTTCTGCTTTGCAAAGTTTTAATGACTTTCTCCACCATGGTGTTTCTCGACCCGCCTCAGCCTAATAAAGATTTTCTGCCTCATCAAATTTTCTTGTATTTTACCATGTTATGAAAGGTATTGTCTAAAGCTTTAAGATTATACCAATATTGGTCATATTCGTTGGTAAAAACACAATATAATCACAATATTAATTTCAGACGCCCATAACACGTAAACTAAGTCTTGCCGCTAATGTTTTAAGCAAACATCCAAATATTTCCATCCACTCAAAGACGAATAAATGACTTAAGGTGGTTTAACCAAGTATACAGCTTCAAGCTAAAAAAGAAGATATTAACATTGGTATATTTATGTATACTAGGATCGCCCGGTGGTCGAAATTAGACCACTCGACAGGTGGTATGTCTTTATTTATTATAATCACGTGTACAAAACAAAAACAAAAAAGAAATTCGTATTTTTTTCAAGCAAACACAATTCGCTTTTACTACTTTGCATCCAAGAAAATTAAAAAAACATTGGCTTAAATGCGGTTTAGGTCCTCCTCGCAGAAATAAATAAAAACTACCCCATCCGATAGAAAATTAAATAAAAAAATTGGCGGAGAGCCTTAGTTTCCGAGTTATGGACCTTGAAAGTTTTCATATAAGAATGTAATTGACCATTGCATTTCTAAATATAACGGGCCAATATTAGTATCAATTAACATGGTGGAGAAAGTCCGGCTATACAGAAAAATTTTAGTATGCAGTATCGTGTTGGGAAAACCATGGCGGAGATAATACTTAAGAAAAACTGTAGTATGCAGTGCCGTCTTGGGAAAAACCATGGCGGAGAAAATCCTTACAGAAAAACTTTAGTACGCAGCGCCGTGTTTTGGGAAAAAGCATGGTGGAGAAAATCCTTAAGCCCGGCGGATGGCCGGCTATACAGAAAAACTTTAGTACGTTAATAATTTTTTTAAAATTTCAATAAATTATCAAAGATTATCTTAAAAGCTTTTAAATGATACCAATATTGACTGTATTGGATGAAAAAGTCATCAAAGGATCACAATTGTATACTGGAACTTTGGATGCCCATAACTAAAAAACGAAGGCTAGCCGCCAATTTTTTTGTTTTATTTTTTAATTTCCTATCGGATAGGCTAGTTTTTATTTATTTCTGCGAGGAGGACCTAAAGTCTATTCGTTCCGATTTTATTTTTCTAAACACATAATTACAAATAAATTGTAAACAACAACAGCTGATGCAAACAAACATATGGAAACTACGTAGAGAACATAAAATGAATAACGTAAATAATGTCAAACATTGCTAAAAATAAATATAAAAAATCTTTTCCAGGCAAAATGTTCCAAAAATAAATGTATTGACTTTTCACCAAACTCTTTAAAACTCATATTCTTTGGTCGGTTGGAAGCACTATGATGTATCATATTGTATTTCTTTGCATTAAATTACCTTCATTCGTTTAATATTGAATGCTTGCACAGTATTCGTTTTGGTTTTAACTAAATTTGCACAAACAAATGCGGTCGCACTACCGCCTACAATTAGCATATATTTAACATAATTTTGTCGAGTATGTCCAGCCAGCCGAAAGCTGCTGTAATTTCTTTGAATATGATTTATATTTTTGCCATAATTCACCAGATTTTTCTTTAATAATAGTCTATAACACACACCCGTAGCCATTTCGTGGAAGCAACTGAAAACAAATGCAACAAAGATGACAAAATCAATATGACATACTTACGTCATTTAAAGATGCCAGACTGATTTTATTGTAACCGATATGCAGAGTTGTGTATGAAGCGGTTGAGTTTCAAATTTAAAAATAAATTATAACGTGTCTTCCTATAAGCTAAACTTTTTGTTTTTTCTAAGTTATATCGAGAATTATTCTCGATCTAGTCGTAAGCGACAAAAATTAAATGTATCAGGAGAAAGTTTTTTAAAATATTCAAATATGTTTTTGTACGTAAGTTGTCGCTTACAATACAATTTTACAACCTGTATCTTAAAAGTTGTTAGCAATTTTGGCATTTTGATATATCTAAACTATGGGTAGGCCCATAAAATTCTAATTTCAATAAAAAAGTATATTTTCGATAACATGTCGCTTACGATAAAATCGAAAAAAGGCTCGATATGAAACATTTTGATTAACAATGGATTTTTTTTAAATTAAGAATGAAACGTTTTAAATTTTATAACGGAGAATTTTCAAATTACCGATGGTTCGTTTTAAGATTATGATCATGAAAATTTTATTTTTATGTAATAAAAATGCCCTTATTATGAGTAATTTTCGATCTTCGACTGTGCTGATATCACGAATTTTAATTTGGGTTATTACGAGCATTTGACAAAAAATATCGCAATTATGAATATTAATCACTGTGATTCTTAAAATTTTGTAATACTTTTAGGACTTTGTGCTCAAGAATAATACAGGTTAATGGAAATTAAAACATACTTGATCATATTACATAATAAATTAATCTTCTTTTTTCCACATGACGCAAATGTAATATTTAATTTTTAGTAATTCAAATTCTGGATAAACATAATATGGAAATGACGCAAATTTTCACCTCTATATCTCCAGATATATTCAAGATATCGGAAAACTGATAACGAATTTGGAAAGAGGACACATTATTCATATATAATCAATCAATAACTCAATTTTATTACAAATGTCCCATACATAAAAACAGAAACAAGCCGACGCACAGTGGCTGAAAATCGTTTTTCATTGGCCAAAAGTCTAATTTTTTTTGTCACCGATTTTTAAAATTTTTACGCGTTTTTGTAGCTAATATATCCAGATTAAGGTAGCCAAAAACTTAGGTTAAACTATTGATAATTGTGGGCGTGGCATGCTGTCAAACTCAACCGTTTTTTTAATTTCAGAAAAAGGTGTTTTTCTTTTGTTTTTTATCAAAAATAAATGGTTACTACTCGCAAGCTATCATCGATAACGGCCTGCGGTCTTTTTTATAATGTTGGTAGGACTATAGTCTTTAGTTGTTGTAAGTGGTCACAGCTCTAGCGTTTAATATTACGGGCGTTATGAAATATTTATGAAACTACTATATTTTTCTCAAATTTAAATTTTAGTGGAATAGAACTTCTAGGGAACAAAAGGGAACAAGAAACGTATACCACCAGGAGAAAGGTGAAAGTGTCCTCTTTAACGCTATATATACTTTTGCACCCGTGACGACCCGTGGGTAGAACACTTTTTTCATTTTAATGAAATTACTCTAAAAAAAATTCAAATTAATTTAAACAGCCCTATAAGTACTCGTATACAATAGTGTCTTAAATTTTCACTTTTTTGCCTAAAAGTTTGTTTTTTTTTACTTTAGACTACGTAAAACGAAAAAAATTAAATATAATACCTGCGAAAGGGTTTAATGGCTTTGTTTTGATCAGCAAAAAATAAGTCATAAAATTATCACAATAGGTTCTACAGTAAACATATGATCTCTTTCTGAATTTACCTGTTATCAAATGTTAGGGTCAACCAAAGTCATAAACATTTTTATAACAATAATGGCGACATTAAACCACTAAAGATAAAAAACAACCCCATATTGGCGAGATACTAATCAGTTTTACCTGATATTAAGGTCTGAATAACATGTGCAGTTTTGTTCAATTTAAGCACTACCTGCTATGAAATTGAAGATCAATGTGTGAATAACATGTATCTAAAAATGTATAAAACTACGGATTCCATAAGGGATTACTCAGTAATAAGTTAATCCTTTAATTGTACGGATAAAATATAACAAATAAAAATATTCAGATAAATATGGAGAGCTTCAGTTATAAAGAACTGGCCGAAGAGTATTTTAGAAACAAAAACCAGGAAGATGTTCTTAGTTACGTTAAAATAAAATTAAACTTAAATTCGTGTAGCACCGAAATGCAAGAGCAATTATCTAATTTCGTCAAAGCACTAAAAAAACGCTACAAAGAAGTTAGCTACAGTAAACAAAACTTTTATATAAAAAGTGCAAACTGGTTAGAAGGCCAACTTACTGTCGCTGCAGAAACAGCAAAGCAAGATAAGGCTGGAAGACCACGCAAATCATTAATGGGCAACTGCAGTGATAGATCTAAGAGGCGGAAACTTAAAGATTTTAACGATGCAATTGGTTGTACAAATATAAAAGAATCTTTCCTACATCAATTACGATCACAGAACCAATTATCAAAAGTGGATATCATTGAAAAAGTTGTTAAAGCTAGTCCAGTGAGAACAAAACGGATTCTTAAAAGTATACCAACTCCGAGTGATGCAATACAGTACACAAATGAGGAGGCATTAGCATTATTTCTGGATTTGAAATTAACAAAACAGCAATATATTAAGCTCAGACTGCGTGCGATTGAAAAAGGGTCAAATATGTATCCAGCATATCATTACATAACCGCTGCTAAAATAGACTGTTTGCCATCAAAGGATACTATTACAATCACACCAATTTCGGCAGAGGTACAACTACAATCTCTACTTGATCACACAGCCGAACGCTTGCTACAATCAATAACAGGAAATGAGTTAAAGAAATATGGAAACACAAAGTTAATTCTTTTTTGTAAATGGGGATGTGATGGTTTCTCGGGACAAAAACAATACAAACAAGCTGTATGTGAAAATATTTCGGACTCAGATATGTTCATGGTATCATTTGTACCATTGCGATTGAAAAAGATTTTGGAAGATTCAGAGCCTTCGACTAGTACAACGCAAACAATGGATATTTGGAAAAATGAGACACCATCTTCTACGAAATACTGCAGGCCAATTAAATTTGAATTCAAAAAAGAAACTCATGACGCCATTAACAAAGAAGTTAGTGATATCAAGGCCCAACTTGCAACACTACAGCCATTACAATTACAGTTAGATGGGCAGCAAACTGAAGTAAGCTACCAATTAGTGCTGACAATGATAGATGGAAAAGTAGGTCAGGCTTTGACTAACACGAAGGCTGCATCCAGCTGCATTATATGCCAAGCAACATCAACCCAATTAAACCAAGTCCCGACAAAATCATTAGATAATACCGATGCATATGAATTTGGATTATCACCACTACATGCAAGAATACGACTTATGGAACACATACTAAAAATCAGTTATGATTTGGATTTCGGGTCTTCAGGATCAATAAGAAACAACGAAACCAACAAAGAGTTAAGAAGTTCAAAAAAGAAACATGTTCAAGATGAATATCGCAAATTAGGATTGATTATAGATCAGCCAAAACAAGGGTCAGGCAATACAAATGATGGCAATACCGCAAGAAGATTCTTTTCAGATCCAGAAACAGCATCTGAAATAACAGGAGTGGATTTAAACCTTATTTTCAGGTTTAAAATAATCCTAGAAGTACTTGCGTGCAATGAAGAAATTTACTCTAGAAAATTTGGAGATTATGCTAAGGAAACTGCAAAAATATATACAACCAACTACCCATGGAGAAATATGTCTGCAACAGTTCATAAAATCCTTTATCATGGAGAAGATATCATTAAATATCATTTGGTGCCACTTGGAGATCTATCAGAGGAGGCTCAGGAAAAAAGAAACAAGGATTACAGATTTTATAGAGAGCACAATACTAGAAAAATTTCACGAAATTCAACAAATGAAGATCTATTTAATATATTATTGGCAACGTCAGATCCGTTCATCTCCAGTATTCGAAATCAATGGAAAGTGGAACATCGGGATTTAGATGAAGAAGCCAAAAAACTACTAAAGAACAGAAATAGCACAGAACAAAATATGGAATATTTACAATCAATATTTGAGTCAAATGAATAATAATCATAATTGCCTTTCATTGTTATTTAAGGTACGAAAAGCATACTATTAGTAAAAAATAATAATAAACAGAACCTACCATTGTTACAAATGCTATTAAAATTTATTGCAGTTTTTATTTTTAATATGTTTTTTAAAATGATCAAATTTGACAGCAAAAAATAATAAATTTTTCTGTGGTAATAGCAATATTTTTAGATAATATTATTAAAGTTTTTTTTTAAGTGTAACTATTCTTTGAGTGTAAACAAAATTGCAAATTAGACAGCAAAAAATTTTTAATTTTTCTGTAATAATAGCAAAATCGTTGATTTTACTATTTTTTTTAGTGTAAAATTTTTTTTGAGTGTAACATTAAATAAATTCCATTATTACAAAACATATTTATAATTATTACTAATTTCCATATATTAAATTTTTTAATAAATAAAAAAATAATAAACCCATATTTCACTCTAAAAGTTAAAAAAATTCAAAAGTTCAACTTTGAGCTAGAATTCCTTAAAAAGTCCTCAATCAATTTTAATGTAATTAAAACTGAGTCAAACTGAACTAAATATCTATCCATTAAAATAAAAATTACTTCAATATTATGATCAGTTCAAAAGTTACAGAATTTTGGCCAATGAAAAACGATTTTCAGCCACTGTGCGACGATATAATAAAAAAAATATTTTACTTCTTCACTTTAATTCAAAAAATTATGATTTTTATTATAAAATAACAAAGGTATTCATTTCAGTTTTTTTCCTCGTTGGAAAAATTGAAAAATGTAATATTTTACAACAAACACAGGAAAAAAAATTTGAAAAAAATGTTTGATTTTTTTTCCTGTGTTTGTTTTCAAAAAAAATTAAATTTTTCCATTTTTGCAACGAGAAAAACCTGAAATGAGTACCTTTAATAAAAAAATTTTTTTAAAAAAATATTTGAAAAAATTCAGGTATGTGATGAAAAACGATGTAGACACAAAATTGTTTTGTTAATAATCTTAAATTTGTTTTTAATAGTTTTTCCAGATATTTTTGATAAATTTGTTTTCACAGTCCTATAATATGATTTATATTTTATCTTCTTGTGTGCTTTTTAGAAGTCAGTAGTTTTAGATTAGCTCAAAAATGATACTCAAAATCGATCGGAACTCATCATACCTTGATTGATTGTTTTGCAATCATTTTGAAAACGATCGTTTTCCATCACATACCTGATTAAACAATTTAGTAATACCGGTAAATATGAAATACGAAATTATTTAAGATTATCAAATATTAACATATGTTATCAAAAAAATTAGGATCGTATATACTTTTCCACCCCTGCCATAGTTTGCGGTTAGTTTTGTGAAAGCCACCCTACAAGAACACTACCAGTCAATTGACTGCTCATTTGATCGATAGTAATGCAGGCTATATTCATCATTGCGTAGATCAAAGTTTCTATCAAATTATTAAAGGCAAAATTAAAAATGTGATGTGAACTTTTGTGTACGTGTGAAGTTGCATCACACTTCCGATCAAATGACTAGTCAATTGACTGTCATTATTGAATTGAATGTAAAATTGTTTTATATGTGTTAGTGAAAAAATTTGTTTGTGTTAGTTTCAATCAATTATTTCTTGTAGGGCATAGTTAAATTAATCGGATTATACATACATCAGTTTTTGCAGCTCGAACTTGGATTTCATAATGAGGAAGAAGAAGATAGGTATGCAAAGGTATGTGTTACTTTCTCTCTCTCCCTCTCATACACACACCCACACACAGTGTTGCCAAAACGGCGGTTTTCCGCTATATATGATTGTATTTTGTTGTCATTAGCGGCAAGTCTATTTAAAAAACCACCAGCGAGAATTTTACCGGAAGAATTTATTAGTTGACGGATTTTCAGCGCAGCTATGCAACACGTACCCTGGTATTTATGTTGAGTTTTTTTTGATATAAACACGTACAGCGAAAAGAAACTAACGTCACTTTTTTTGCAAATAAAAAAATTGACATATTGTGGTCGTGTAGTACAATGTGAAACTTTAAGGGGTTAAAAATAAAAACACATATGTATATACATGCATATGAGTATAAAAGTGAACAATGCTCAGTTTTAGTGAATAAAATTTAATTCGAGATTAAATTAATTTGCAAACCAATTTAATCATTCTCTTCGTTAAAAAAATAGTAAACAAATCTTTAGACAAACGAAAAACAAACCGAAAACTAGGTGATTGGACCAGTGAGTATGAGGAAAACATAATATCAACCAAAATCTCTCAAAACATTAACTTTTTCTGAATAATTTGTTTTTGATTAAAGACTTTTTTATTGAAATTTTCCTTCGAAATTAAACTTCAAGCCAATGTAAATTGAGCCGCAGAGTTTATTTTAGCAACCATATTTTTTAATTTCAGATAGTCAGAAAATCAGGAAATTTTAACAATATTTTACAAATACTTCAAGCAAAACGGCAAGATATTATTATTATTATTATTATTATTATTATTATTATTATTATTATTATTATTATTATTATTATTATTATTATTATTATTATTATTATTATTATTATTATTATTATTATTATTATTATTATTATTATTATTATTATTATTATTATTATTATTATTATTATTATTATTATTATTATTATTATTATTATTATTATTATTATTATTATTATTATTATTATTATTATTATTATTATTATTATTATTATTATTATTATTATTATTATTATTTTATTATTATTATTATTATTATTATAAGGGTCGATCGCAGAAAATGTTGCAAAGATACTATCAGCTTAAACATTAATATTATAAGATGGAATAGTCCCTTGTATTCTATTTTTACTGGTACGATGTTCGTGTATGGAAACTCTGCAGGAAATAAAATACTACTTAAACAGCAGGCTGAGTTTTGCTTACAATTATTGGGGAAATATGAGATTCCAACATACATAAACATATCTTAAAATTTATCTTATTCTTTTTTTACCAATAAACCATAAAAAGATATATGTTGGTTATAAAAAATTCAGCGGTTATATTAGCTATTATTTTTATTCAGCTGGCGGTTTTTAGCGGGTTTTCAGGGGCTATATGGTGGGAAATGCCTACAACATTTTGGCAACACTGCACACACAAAATCAAATCTTGAGCATCGAAGAGAGATGTATGCAGAACAGTGCACTATGAGCCGGTTTCGTTAATTATGCTAATATCGAGAAAAAACATTTTAATCAAATTCTTTAGTCGAAAAATACCCATAGGTCACAATAAATTGCAAATATATGTGTGCACTTACTAATATATGTATATCTATGTATGCATATACACCATTCGTCCGTTAAGATGAAGGGTATATGAGAATCGGCACAGCCGAATATAGCGCTCTTACTTGTTTTAATTTCAAACAGTTATAAAAGCAAAAATTGATTTATAAAACATTAATCACGATTTATTATTACATAAACAAGTCGATTCAGAAACAAATAACGTAAACAAGAAGAAAAAAACAATAAATTCAAAAGGTCGCCTCGTTTTAACAGGAGACGACACCAACACATTTTAATAATTATGAGGAAATAAAATAAAATGTCCAAATATTACAAGAAAAGAAGAAAAGAATTAATAATAGAATTGTATGTTTTTGGTGGCAGAAATAGTATTGAATTAACTCTTATTTGATTTGAACTGATCCAACCAGCAACCAACTAATATTAAAAATAATTTTTATATTCCCAATGAAAATAAACAAGTAGAAATAATGAAGAAGAAAAGTGCCGCTTGGCTGACAATATACTCACGTATTTGAAATAAATTTTACAAGTCATTTACAGAATGGTATTGATGACGACGGTATTGCCTCGCTGTTTACAAGATTTACCCGCACTATTACAACCAGTCCGTCATTAAATATTTAAATAAAAGACAAAAACACTATGGAAATAATTTCGGTGTATGTGTGAATAATAGCGCCTACAGATTTTCAAATAACTACAACATGGGGTCCAAAAACTCTTAAGTTTCACCCTAGAAAAAAAAACTTGTGATTACCTGGCACAGTGGTGTTATTTTTTAAGTAAATATTTTTGAATATGCTAGAATCTGCATTGATTTCTTCAATTTACAATCTTTTGTTTTTAGTTTGCAATACAACTGTTGTACGAATACATTTTGCAATTCGAATTATTTATTAAATTAAGGCAAAATGAATTTCTTAACAATTTGTTTATATTAGCGGTTTCGGTGTTTGATGGAAATGGTCTTTCGTAAGCGTAAATGCAAAATATCTTGGATTTTGTTTAAAATTCAAAAACAAAATACACACACAATCGAAAGTGAAGCTACGATATTTTGCATTTGCATTTATTTACACAATACCTTTTGCATTAAACACTGAATACCCCCAGGATATACTTATTTAACTGAAATAAAAATATTATTGCGATCGGATATCGATAACCCGTGACGACTTGATGTCAAACCCTGAACATAAAAGTTAGTCCTAATTTACACTATGCAAGTCTTATTCCTAAGCTGATTAGTTCGTTAGGTGAGAGAGAGGGAGACGAGGGGAAATGAAACGGTTCTGTTCCCCTCGTCTCTCTTTCCCACAAACTATTTGCTTATAATATTATTTATTAAAATGTCTTTTCAAACTAATTTTGGAGTGATAAAGTCTTTCCTAAGAGAAGTTGTATTAGAGTTGGACCATACGTTGCTGGTTGCCACAGGCATATGTTCTTCTAAATCTATTATTTCAGACTCAGATGACGAATTTTCTTTAAGTGCATCATAACATGATGTCGAGTAATATTGGGCAAAATCTTTCGTTTGTGTGAATCTTTCATTCTCTTTTAGAAAAGTTAAGTAAAGTTATTCCTTCTTTTCTTTTATCTTTCTGAATGCCACACACTTTTTGAAAATTGTTCAATATGCCTGATTTGCAATTTCAAAAACTTAAAAGTTTTTGATATTAATTTGAAATTACGTTTTCTCAAGGTAAATCCTTGATCAGGCGTGGATCCAGCTTAAGCTTTTGGGGTAGGAAAATTTTTTGGTGAACAGTTTTTTGAATGTTTATTAGTTTCTAACAATTTACTTTGCTATATACATACATATATACATATTTCATATCACATTAAAAAAAATGCATACGGTCGTTGGCTTAGTCAGCAAATTTTGTGAGAGCAATGTATAATTGATTGATTGATTGTGCTTAAATTACCGAATTTTAATGCAATTTTATATTAAGCGATTTTTGAGATATTAATCCTTTCCTCTCGTCTATAAAAAATAATTACATATTTTTACAAAAGTCAAGAGAAATATTGTAATTCTGCTCTGATCCTTTTCAACTTGAATTGCTTTAATTACAATTTTTATCTGAACAAAGTTGAAATGACTTGCCACATCATATGAATGTATATCGTTTGCAAAACTATTTTACAGAAAATCTGTTATTTTTTAGTTTTTCTTTAATCTACTTTACAAATAATTGGGATTTTTAAAAAGCTTTTAACACAAGCAAAAATTATTTATTCGCGAAAAAGAAAACATATTTTTATAATTTGGGGGGGGGGAAGGAATATCCTTTTTTCCCCTCCCCTGAATCCGCGCCTGGTCTTGATTTATATTAGGTCAAAAACAGAAAAATTAAACAAAAATATCAAAGAAGTATAGAGGAAATATAGAATTATTTAGCCGATGGCCTTAGTAGCTAGTGCTTCTACCCCTCTTATATTATTATTGGCGCGTACTCATAGTCAAAACAAAGTATACTTTAAGATTTTAAAACCAGTATTTGGTATGGCAATACTGGTTTTAACTTCTTAAAGTATACTTTGTTTATGACTATCAGTATGCGCCATTGTATTTATCTATAATATCAATATTAATAAATAAAGAGAATTATTTCATCCTTTCGCTTGCAAGAATCATTAAGTTGAATTACTTCATTCAAGAATGACACAAGACTAAAGTCGAGGGAGTTAAGGATGCAACGCATTTATCACGCCTCTTTTGCTCTTCAACATTTCTTAGGTACACATTTTCCTCTTTTTGGCCAATTTTTTGTCTATTCCGTCGACCTGGCTCTCTCTGCTTTTCCAAAAATATCCTATCTTCATCTATCTTCATTAATTGAATAGCATCGGCATGCGCAATGTCAAATACATAAATTGCTCAAGTTTTTAACAAACTCTTCACGACTCTGCTTAAAAACTTCTTGGGTTTTGTTTGCTTTCTTTTTTCAGATAACCATAATAGGCGTGTGCGCGCAGGTGCCTTTGTCCTAGTGGGTATATATAATGTATGTGTATATTAATTACTATATGTTTGAGCCAAATAAAATTAATTAATTATAAAAAAATATTTAATAACAGCTTCAGAGAGATCATAAAAAACGAAAATTTTCACCTGAGGTGATATATTTGTGTATATATTTTAAGAATGATATAAAAGCAACGGTATACATATTATATACATTTGAATAGACAATTACGTCTTATATTGTGATAGAAAATGAGATCAATAATTTAGGCAAATTTCATAATTTTATAATCAAAATTGAATTTTGAATATTTCGAAAAGTATTGAAGGTATAAGAACAAATTGTTTTCTGTGTGCAAAGCTAAATGTATACAATTGAACTAAATTAAAATGTTTCCCAATATATAAATTTATACAACTTTTTTTATTGGGATAAATTGTGTTAGAATTAATAATTAATTATTTATGTATATAATTAACATTTATGTATAGTTTCTTAAAAGTTACTAACAACAAGTTTATTTTAGAAGACCAAAAAATTTACAAAAAATATACTTTTTCCAAAATAATGCTAACTTTCAACCAATGCTGGATGTAGGGTGCACCATCAAAAATCCCTCAAACTTAGTTTACAGTCTGTCTTAATGCCTTCTCTCTCAGAAACATTCAACGTTTTTATCAAATACTTACGTAATAATTTATTAAAATATTCCAAAATAATTAAGAATACTTTTTCACAAAATATAAAATATTTTCTCATAATTTTCAAAAGTAAAAATTGCAAGATCATTCCTTATATATATTTATATCTATATATCAAAAATTGTAGGAAGGAATGATTTTTTCATATAAATTGTAATGAAGTTTTCTTTCAAAACTAACAAAACCGAATAATTTTTGCCAAGTAATAAAGAAGTTATCTACTAACGATTAAAAATAGTCAGGGACAAAAATTATAAAAAGATTTAAAGTCAAATAACTTGGAAATTGTAAGAGATAAAATGGTGCTCCAAACATGGTTTATTTTTGTTTCTTAACGTTGATTGTCCTGCTGAAAAAATTATTAAGATCACTCGATAAGATCCGAAAGAATTTCGAAACCCACAGTTTCCCACTTTGAGGCTCTTTGGAGCTACCCTGTCTTACAACAGGGTTCCTCCAAATATACTTTCTCAAAAGTTTAACACTTCTTCTTTACAAAACAGAAATCGTTTCACTAGTTCAAAAGTTGTTGACTTTTTACCACTTTTTTTATTTCACGCCACTTTACGGAGTCTAAGTCCCACTATCGGCACAATGTACCGATTTTCGTCGGCTCACTGAAATAAAGTCATAAGTAATAAGCTAAATTGGTCGTATTTTTTAACTGAATGAAATATAAGGACATAATTCGTCGCTGTTTTAACTAACCGACCTAACTGACATTTTTTAAAATTAAAAATAGACTTTATGAGTCATAATAGAACTTTCCTAAAATTTTAATTTCTGTAAACATTAATGTTGAGCCTATAAGAGTAAAAATATTTCAGACGTTTCCATAAGAATACATGTAGAAAATAGTCATAAAAGCTGTTCTCCTGTAAAATTTTAAATGTGTTAGATAGGTCAGTTAGATAAAACAGCGATGAATTGCACCACTATGCATTGGTAATATAACCATATAGACTTATCCTGGAACTAATTGAGGAACAAGGCTATTTTGGTTTATTACTTGTGACTTTATTGCAGTAAGCCGACGAAAATCTGTACATTGTTCCCGGGATCCCGGCTTAAGAGACACAGATTCAACACAATATATATGGAAAAGCTGTGATATCTTCTAAACGTTTGTACCGTTTTTTTTCAAACATAAGTAAGAACAATCTCGATCAAGTAACCTTTGAAACGGAAAAAACTAAATGAAAATCGGTTCAGCCGTTTGGTCACTACGTGGACTCGTACAGACATATTTATACACAGACACACACTACAAGCTTTTAACACATTGTTTAGTCGGGTTAAAAATAGAAACTAGTGAATATCTTAAATCGATTGGATTCAAAAGTCTGAAGATCCTAGAAAAAATTTTTTTTCGATGATTTTCCCTCGAACGAATCATTAAATTTTAGTAAAATCGGCTGTTTATTTATTTGATTTGAACCTTTTTGTTAAAAAACAATGTTGTGATAAAGTCTTATTTTCCAAAAATTTCGAAATTCCTAGTTTACACTATGCAAGTTTTATTTGTAAGCTGATTAGTTTGTGGTAGAGAGAGACAAGGAGAACAGAAACGTTTCTTTTCCCCTTATTTCTCTCTCTCTCTCTCGCTCTCCTAACAAACTAATCAGCTTAGCAATAAGACTTGCATAGTGTAAATTAGGGCAAATCTTTCGAACCGAATCGTTTCACTAACTTAAGATGAATATGTGAGCCAGTGATGGGAAATGTGGCACAATTGTGCCATTTTTGGCACTATTGAATGTTTAGTTGGCACTGTGGCACTCTCGCTCCTTTTCTGGCACTTTTTGTTTATTCGAGCCATAACCACCAAAAAGCTTAAGCGGCATATTTTTGACTTCGTTTTTGACGAAAATCGGTTATGTCCGATTGTAACTAATCGATTTTTGTCAAAAAATTAAGCTCGAAAGTTATGTTGCTTAAGCTTTTTGGCAGTGATGGCCAAAGTAGGATTTGGGGCTCACAACCGTTCGGTTGTGAATGTTTTTAGTGATTTATTAATAAAAAAAAAATCAAATTTAATTAAAATTTCCAAAAATGCTAGCAGGGGTAATTCATATTAATATTTCTCTCTCATTATCTGTACAATATTCGTATGACTCAATACTTTGACTTTTAAGTCATGGATTCTATGTTCAAAATAAATTTATAAAATTAACAGAAATTAGTTCATATAACAAAAAAAAAAATAAAATAAATATTAAACGTTTGTATACCTACAATGAGTCGAAACAAATTGTTATGTAAAGTAAAATGAAACATTACAAATGAAATATAACTAATAAAATAATGTTGTACCGCTACAAAATGACATACAAATCTAAAAAGAAGTGGAAGAATTTCCAGCTGCAGAAAAAAACGCTTTCTTAAAAATCCCAGCCCTGATTATAATTTAAAAAACTTTTATATGCATTTTGAATTTTCTGAAATTGTAAGTTTCGGTCAGGATATTTAAAATACATTAGAGCAATGAATGACATTTTATTTTTTCTGAATATCTAATACATACAATTTATTTTACAAAACGTCCCACTGTACAGAGTTTGATAAAAAAAATATATAAGAAGTATTTTTTGATAATTTTGTATTTCTTGATTTGTGCTCAATACAATTGAGTACAACTAATGAAAATGGATTAAAATCTCAAGATAGATAATATTCATAATTATAATTGGAATATTATTTTGAATAATTTTTTTATTTATGTACTGGTGCTTGGTCGTTGGCTTCTTTTCAAATGTGTCCAGCTGTGCTGAGTCGTGTAATTTGCATGTTTTAGTATTTTATTGAAGGTTTGTTTAATTTTTTTATTGTTTGATGATTTTCGTTTATAAACATGCATACATACATATGTGTGTATATGTATAGTATACATACATATGTACGTAAATTAATATGAACATACATATGTACATATCTTCGGTTGGTTATTGGTTTGCTGCAGACATAATGTATTTTGAATATACTGTGCCGCAACCCAATAACCAACCTACGATACACATATGTATGTATAGTATACATTTTATACTTACATTGTATACATACTTGCAGTATTAGACCAATAAGCTCCAGGCCATTGGCTTGCAATATGATGCTCTTACCGTTTAATATCACACTAATTTCTCAAATCTTTTTCAGACATGTGCCGAGGCTTGAGCTAAAAACTTTTAAATTTTCAAATCGCTGCTAATTTTAGAATAAATATTTTTATGGCAATATGTATAAGCAAAAATTGACATGAAGTTAGCATAAGTGGCAAAATTGAACATGATCTCAAAGAGTTTTGCGATGAAACTTTACATTAAAAATCATGCTAGGACTTAGAGGTGGGTTAAAATTAGGTAATGGTACCGTTTTTAATGTCAAATTGTATGGAGGAACTCGTTAACACCTAATTGAATTTCGTCACTTATGCTAACTTCATGCCAATTTTTGCGTATATATAGGACCAATAGTTTTTAACTGCAGTATTCATAAGAAATAAATTTCGTTTACAAAACAAAAATTTGTATGGAGATTTGTTTGTTAAACGTTGAGTAAACTTAAATTATTTTTTTCTGAATAAGGCCTTAAATACTTTTAAGGCCGGTCTTACCTCTGTGTGCCATATGCCACACAAGCATAAAAAGGGTAACCCCTAATTACTAATGAAAAACTGTTTGATTCAGACATGTATTTATTAAGTCAAATAGTTCCAGACATAACTAATAGACAATTTTATAGAATCCAATATAATTGCAAACTGTCTAAATAAATAAGTACATGTCTGAATCAAACAGTTTTTCATTAATAATTAGTTGGTTACGCTTTTTTGGGCAAATGACACAAAAGAAATGCCAGATGTAAACTCAGCCTAAGTTTCTAAATTACAACGTTTGAGAATGAATACATTTCTCGAGGTGAGCCTTTTTACCGACTTCAAGGGAAGAGGCTATCAATTAGTCTGCATTATTATAACCTTCACCAAAAATGATATATATCCGACCCAATACGGAAGACGAACAAGCGATTTCCGTCTGTCCGTCCATCTAACGTACGTGAAATCGGTTTTCCGAAGCTCCCAGGAAAGCTAGAGACTTAGACTGGTGTATCAGAAATAGTCCAAAATAGCTTAGAATTGGAAATCAGCAAAATCCAGCAGACTGTTTCAGAGCTGGAAAGCTAGAACTTGATTTTGGGATGTAAAAGTGACTACACGCAAAGAAAAACTTTGGTTGAGGTAACCATAATCATACAGCAACATACTATGATTGAATTATATGGTTGTAGTTAAATCATATTATTGTCAATAGAAAAGCAAACTTTTAATAATATTATTATCTGAGTTAAGAATAATATTATCAACAAAAACAATGATCTTTGTTACACTTAGTCTTATTATTATAAATATGACAACACTATTGTTAGATGTGACAAAAATATAATTGAGACTCACCATACCATGTTCTTATATTATAATAATATTTTTAAATACGACAACAGTTTTATTTAATATAATATTAATATTTTGTTTTTCAATCATATATTTATTGGTATGTATATCTCTTGTTTAAAATGGCTGTGCATTAAATCCGAAATCAGAATATATTAATATTGTTGAAATAAAAAGTATATATAGAAATGTATACTTACATATGTGTGTATACTCGAAATACAGACACGTCTGTATAAAGAGATAAACATATGTACGTATGTATATATTTTTTTTCTACCCTTTTGTTTGTTTGTTTGTACTTTATTTATTTATTTAACACGACGCGTGCAATACCGAGCTTACAAACAAAACACTGAACTGACACAAGATGTTTCTGAAAAAGAATTTTTAAAAACTCAAAATAGTATGGTTTTGTATAGCATTATATTGTTATTTAAATTATATTATTTTTGAATAATAACAAAAATTATGTTGCAGTTATAAATTTTTAACAAAACTATATTGTTAGACTCTAACCATATCACAGTTTTTTATGAATATAATAATGTAATTATATTATTATATAATTATGTTTTTTGTAAACCCTTTTACCCTTTTACGATTTTAAAAAGATTTATATGGTTTTAAAGGGTTTTCAGTACAGATGGTCAGAATCTATATTTTATTGAAATCGGTTTAGTATTTTGGGAGCTATAAGCGTTTAAAGTTGCTACTACTGCATGCACACATATTACACACGCATTTATTAGCTTACAAGTAAACAAGAAACAAAACATGAGATTGGGTGTGTGTTTGTAGTATTTCTCTTGATCTAAAATTTTTTTCTCTTATTTGTTATTGAATGAAAGCCATAATACTTAAAGGAAGAGAGTTCAATATTATTGAATTAGCTTAGTTAAAGGGATTTCGTTTGTGTTTTTAATTTCATGTATTATTTAATTATGGACATGTATGTAAGTATGTGGGTGGTTGTGTTTTCATGAATTTTTTATGACGTTTAGATAAATTTTCATAGAATATTAATAAAATTATATACATTTAGATGCTAGAATACGGACGATTGTGTCGTCCGTTGGTATATCTAGTTAATAATTATTCTACACGGAATAGGTCCGTATAAGATAGTTCAGTGATAAGTCACAAAGTGCATACAAAGTTTCAATTAAGCCCATCCGAGGCAATCCCCATGGAAAACTGACTGGTCGGACTGGTTCCTATCACTTGTGGACCGGTCACGTGACTAGTCTTGTGTTAGTTCCATTTCCTGCAGGGATGTTTGTATGTATTTTAGGAGTAACTGATATGCTAAGCCGATTTCAAGCTAGTAAATCTGTAAATGTATGCTTTGGTCATCACAAATTTCTGAGTGTAGTCTGTAAAAGACTTTTCTCAACCGCAACTAAACAGCTAAAATTTTTATAATTTGGCATTGTAATAAAACCAATATTGTTGACGCCCCCTTAAAATATCCAAAAAAATAAAGGTGATAGACCATCTTTTTCCTCTGGATTTTTTTTAATATGTTCGTTTCTGCATTCAGTTTTGTTCAGACACAAGTCGTTTTGTCTGTTTAAACATCATCAGCCAGAAGAAATACATTAAAAAAAAGTATTCATAATTCTGCAAATAGCTTGCAGCTATTTTTATGGATTCTTTCTTCGCTGTCTTCTCCTTATTGTCTCTGTTTTTCTTATTTTTGGGGCAATTAATTTCATTTGTTTTGCGTCATCCAGGTGGTAACGGTCTGAGGTTGAGTTAGTGGTGGCATCATATTATTAGTGGTTTCCCAAAAATGAAGTAAACCATGGCACACAGCAACATAATTAAGATGTTTCAATTATAAGTGAAGTCGTGTCTTTTGTAGATCTTTTTTTATTTGAAAGGGGGTTTACCAAAAACCTCTTTTTTCAAAGATGCCTTAAAATTTCTTCAAACGGAAGTCAAAAGTTCATTTATTGATCTTTTGTATTTGTTTTTTTGTGGCTTGGTTATTTATTATGAGTCTTTATTTTGTACATAAAGTGTATATTTTTAGCATTGGAGCTTTTTATGAGTTTTTATAATTATTTGCTTGTATAACTTTTTCTTTTCGAAAAGAAATAAAATCAATTAGAGCTGCCTTAGAAATATAAAAGGTAATCTTATATTTCTAAGGCAGTTCTAATTGATTTTATTTTTCAAGTGGGAAGCGAATAAAATTTGTCATATTGCCAATTTTGGCGGACTCCCGCACTATAAGCATTTGATCACATGCAGCGCTGCACCCTGGTCCTAAATCAAGTTTTTTTTGTGTCAGAAATAAAGAAAAATATATGTGCGAAAATTTAATAAATACAAATATTTTCGTAATGGCAAATTATATCGTGCCATAACAGTCAAAAAAGCTTAAGCGATTTTCGCAAAAAAACGAGGTCTACAAATGTGGTGGTTAAGCTTTTATGGCGGTTACGGCTTGTTATGGCAGCAATTTCAGTTATGGAAGCTTTCAAAGTTGGCAGTTTAAGCACGTGTATATAAATGGCGATCATAACAGTGCTATACCGAATACAAACTATGGCATTTTGTGACATCGCAATATTGTGTACTCGTGGCAATGTTTGTCTTTAACCTTTTTTCATTCCAAATTAAAATATTTTTCATTAAAAATAATGAAATTGGTTATTGAGAGGTTTAGCTGGATCCTATGCGCATATCATTCTTGCTTGCTTGCAGATCATCAGGGAACCTTAACCCAAAAATTTCTTAGAACAACTAGAGATACGGCAATTGTAATTAATTTTAACAATTCTCAAAAACTCTTCGATATATTAAATTATTTGATACATATACATACATACATATAGTCAAAATAAAACTTAACCAAAAAAAAAAAATACATTGAATATATCGGGGGTTTATATTCAAAAAGTGCTATCTGCAATTCTTGAATATTTTAGTAGACAAAATAAAACTGTTATTTTCGCTAAGTACAAGAACAATAACTGTATTTGATTACCACTAGTAGAATTAAGATGACTTCTTTAAATGGTACTATTCTTCACTTTAAGAAAACAACAGTTTTTGCGCTCTTCTAAAATTTTCAAGCCTTGCAGAATAAACCCTCGATATGGTCTTGGGGGTCAACTTTGAGGGCCGGACGCACCCCCTAAAACGCAACTTATCGGTATGAATTTTTTTCTATTTTTTTACATAAAACTGATCCAATTTGGGTTGGGGAGGGGAGGTAAGAGTAGAAGAAATTGAAAAAAGTCTCCATACAATTAACGGCCACTCTATGGTACATACTATAGCATTGCACAATTAGAACTGTTCGCACCAGTTTTGCGTGTTTTTGGTTCTGGTATGAACAAATATGTTATTTAGCGTTCTGTTACTAGTTGTTAATGTTCATTTTTTAAAGCAGTTATTGTATGGTTGGGTAATGAGCAAATAAGAACAACACATTTGTTTGTATTTGTTTTTCTAAAGCAAATAAGATACATAAAATTGGTTTTACCATAAGTACATTATGGTGTGTTGAGAAAAAATGTACCTGGCTGATGAATGAATGAATAAAAGTAGAATTTCACATACATACATACATATGTAATTTTCCGAAATAATATTTTCTGGGAGACAACGTACAATTGCATCATCCTTGAAGATCTTAGTACGTTACAGTTAAAAATCAAGGAATTATGGCAACTTAAAAAATTATTTCTGCATTTAAATGTTTTAGTTTTTCTTCAGTTTTATGCTTCTCCTATAAAATATCGAAAATCCGATTTCCACCTTTCTTACACATATATATATATATATTTAAGAAATTTATTATTCGACATATTGTCATAATTATATTTCAATCCGAAATCCATTTGCTGGTGGTTCAGCTTGGTCTATATGCATTTCATTGTTGCTGTAACAAATCAACAATCAAGTCTACTGATGATTTGTTACAGGAACAATGAAATGCATATAGACCAAGCTGAACCCCCAGCAAATGGATTTCGGATTGACATATATATATATATATATATATATATATATATGTATATACATATATACATACAGTGAAGGACTAAACTCTACATGCAGCCATAATTTTTTGGGTTTGACAAAATCTGGAAAAATTTCTAAAAAATTAATTTTGCCAATATTTAGGGTGGTGATAAATAAGTTTATACAAAAATAAAAACGTAGTTCATAATTATAATAACTGCAATATTAGCAAAAATATCAAAATTTCATTGGACAAAAGTCTCCATGCAGGCATATTGCTATTTTAAAAATATATTAGACCATATTATGATGCCATTTCCTGACGGCTTGCTACTGGAAATTACTGAATTTTCAAACAAAATGACAACCACATGTATTTTGAACGTAATTTTCATATATTTTATGCCTGCATGGAGACTTTTGTCCTATGAAATTTTAATATTTTTGTTAATATTGCAGTTATTATAATTATGAAAATTTTCCAGATTTTCAAACCCCAAAAATTATGGCTGCATGTAGAGTAGTCCTTCACTGTATATGTAAACTACTTCTTATAATATGAATTTTTAAATAAAATATGAACTTGCATTTTATTATGTTTATTAAAAGTGAAATTTTGAATGTATAGGTGCATTGGATCAAGTAACAAATGAATATGTTCTTTAAATTCAAGAAACTATTTTATTAAATTTAAAGTATGTATACGTTGAATAGGTTCCTTAAATTCAAAGAACTATTTCATTAAATTCAAGGTATAAATAAGTTGGGTCAATATATAGGTTTAATGAATTTACGTAAAATTTCAACGCATGGATTCTTAACTTCAACGAACTGGTACGTTGAATTCAACAAACCAATGATTGGCATACGTTGAATTCAATGAACCTGTTCCTTAGGGGAAAAATAACGAAGAAACTCGTTGAATCGAAAAGTTTATTTTTCTTTTTGGTTCAGTGTACATTTGTGCATATGTATCTATGTATTTAGGTTCAGTCGTCTGCCATCTATTCATACCTTATTACGGTGTGCGCATCCATTCTTAAGATTTTTTTTCAACACAAAAGTACTAAAGCAATTTGCCATTTAATTGCAGTCCATGTATATACATATGTGTGTAAGTACAAAATTTTTCCTAAGAAATAAATTGCAAAAGAGATATAATAATAAAATTTGAAATAAAATCTTAAATTGAAAAAATAGATCCCTAGTAAAAGGTCGCCTGTCCAGACTAAATCATCATTAGAGTTCATGAATAATGTGTCACTTGACATTTTTGCTAAAACTTTTCAGTATTATGCCAATTACTTCGTTAACAAAAATAGTGTCTAGCAAGCAGAAAGACAGGTAATAATCTACATAAATACATATGCGAATACTTCGATATTTATTTATAGTATGACTACACAGTTTGTATTTAAATTTACAACATTTTTATAGATGTGCTAACTACACGTGCGCTGTAAATGTCGTAAGAAGATGGGCAGCAATTTGAATAACCATGTGAGCATGTACATATGTGTGTACATACATATGTACATATTTAGCTTGTTTTTATTTTCTTCCAATATTACATATGTATATATCTATGTACATATGTATGTACATTTTTATAAACAACGTATTTTGGTTGAAGAAACTTAACTTATGCCGAGTACACATCTGGCATTTCTTGTGTTGTCATATTCAAAATGTGTGCAACGATCTTCAAATTATGTTTTTTTTATATGGTAAGCAATGCCACACAACCAACAATATCATAAATGACAAACGTTGCCCCTAGTACGCACATATTGCGATATCACAAAATGCCATAGTGTGTACTTGGTATTAGTAGTGAGGAAAGCACAGCTGTGCGAGGTGTGTTATTGCCATAGAACAGTCATATTTCAAAGGGTGCCATACAATTTTATTTTTGATTTCAGAAATAAAAAAATCTTTTTCTGAATTTCAATTAAAAATAACCATTCTACTACTTACTATGTAGTCCCACGCATATATTAGCATAGATCCTTCTGAAATAGTCAACCAGTTCAAAAATAAAAATTCTAAGCCAATTTTCACTTAACTGATTGTTATACATACTTGTACATATAATTGGTAAACGATTGCCAATCTTAATGTCCTTTTATTATTTACTACAAACGCAATTTGTATTTAATTCACTGGCAATCAAACAGAATCTAGAATAGAACAGTGAGTACTTGAATACCCTCCATCTGAATCTGTATTTATATAGATACATACTAGAGACATGCGTAAAAAGTCTTAAAATGTAAATACGTTTTGTTTTTTAAATGTATTCTCGTGGCATGTATTATACTAAGGGCAAATAAATCAGTCAATGATTATATGTATTTTATTTTTAAATCTGATTTAAGCACAAAATTTTGTTTTTCACCACAAAATTAAATTAATCTTAAATAGCCAACATTGTGCATTTAAGCGTTGTTTAAGTTTTACAAACATACCATATGTTTTTTGGGCATGTGTGTGTTTTTTGAATGCATGTGCATGAACATCATGCGTTCGTATTAAAATAAATTTCGTAAATCACAACTTTCATATTTATATTGAACAGCTGTTCTATGGAAAGCTTTCCATAATATTTGGAAATATTTTAGTGCTACCATACTTTCAACGTAATTTGATATTAACTTTAATTAGCCACTGAAAAAATGAAAGTGTATTTAAATCAATTTTAATTTTTTGTGAAAATTAACTTAAACTATGTTTAAACATTCAGTGATTTATTAGCTATAAATCAATAATAAATGTTGTCGTATTATAAGCGAATCAGCATGGATGTATTGGTGTAAATAAGTGTTAACAAGCGATGTCGCTAAGACTTATTGTTCATACAAACAATCAACAGTAGTAGTGTTGATGCGTGTATGCTTGTTATTTTGCATATTGTACGTTTGAGTGTGTGTAAGATGTATGTAAATGGTAAGCTATTATGTGTTTAAGGGTGGTTTTTTAAGCAAGCTCACACATCTAATGTCAAAGCACGTGTGCGTTTGTATGTGCGCAGAAAAAGAAGAGAGCATACACACAACTTACTTAAGAATGTATGTATGTACGTGCATGACGTTTGTATACGCGCCCATGCTTAGAAAGAAGCACAAGCATCACAAATTTTTCAGTCATGAAGTATTTTCTTTTTTATTTACTCTTATACCTGCAATAAGTTAAACAAATGTCATGCCGACAGTGTTGCTTAGCGTTTATTTTAGAACATTTCGCTGTAGTAAAGCATTTGAAAAATCCCCCATGTCTTAAAAGCTCTTGTGAGAGGTCTTGTGCAGGTCTTTAATACATACATATATATGAGCATATGTATATACAAATAAGTGTAAAAGGGAATTTTATTGCATTGTTCGAATTGCATTAATAAAATAGAAAAATGAGTGCGTTTAAGTCCATGTCTAACACTTTTATTTAGTGTAAACATGTGCTGACTCTTGTAAGAAGCAAATATTTCAAGTAGAATAAGGAAGAAATGTGATACAGATTTTTATTGTAGACTTACATCTAAGGCTGAATTTAAATCTATGTGCCATGTGCACAAAAAAGCGTAACCACTAATTACTAATGAAAAACTGTTTGATTCAGCCACGTATTTAATAAATTAAACAGTTTCATACATACATACATATGCAGGTAGTAGATAATTTTATTTTTATATTCTAGTTATGATTTTAGCACTAGGGTGAAGAAGAACCGACTTTTTAAAAGTAATGACTAAAACTTGACGTTGTAGTACAAATCTATTACAATGTAGCCTTTATGGAGTCATGAACACCGACATATAAAATGTTATGATCAGAATAAAAATGGCGACTCAGTAAGCAAAATACTAAAAGGGCTGCATTTGTAGGCATGGCAAAGAAATATTTTTGGAATTGTATTTGCATTATCTTTAATCCGAGGGGGTGGCAGAAACCACTTTTTTCCAAACCACTCTCGAATCCAACATGATTTGAAACTGTTTAAATCAATAAATACACGTCAATACATGAATCAAATATTTTTTCATTAGTACTCGTAATTAGTGGTTACACTTTCTTGGACACATGTGTGCCAGATGTAAACTCGGCTTAAGTATATCATAATTTTGAGTCGTAGTATGCAAATATTTTGCCTTTAAGGAAGTTTTCGACAATGAGAATTTATTGAAAACACTTAACATAAATAAAACTTTTTATTTCGAGGTGCAAAAATGTCTAAATTGTACATACGTACATATGTACATATTTATATTTGTACATACTCCATATGTACAGCTGACATGTAGGACTGCAGCACTGCCCCCTTATTCTGTAACTCACTAAAAGCTAAAGCTAAATTCGATCGCTAAAATGCTGAACAAATAGAAAATTAAAAATTTTTGGCGACGATATGAAACACGAAAATTTCGACGCAATACATTTTTGATCCAATGCCTGATTTAGCAATACAAGTTTGAAAGTTGCATTAGTAGCCAAAAATCGATAAGTCGAAATTTATAGATTTTCTTGCGATAGAGATTTTAGCTTTAGCGAGTTACAGAATACGGGAGCTGTAGTGCGATTCACTAACTTTTTTTAGGGATAATCGCATCGTTAAAATAACTATAACGAAAATTTATTGAATTTGCTATTCAGTAACATTTTTAGCGACATTCGCTGTGGGTTAATGTCAGCTTTGTAGTTATTTAAGCGACAATAATTTATGTGCTGTTAATTTTATCGAAAAAAATCAACAGAAAATATCAGCTGAGCAGAGTAGCAAGCCGTGCCGGCACAGCTGGCGGCTAGCCAGTCAGCCGATTTTTTTCGAACCACCACAGTCAGCCGATAAGCCAAACCACTCGGCTTATCGGCGGCTTAGTACTCAGCCGCTATTTTGTCTTTTATTTTTTATACTTTTTCAAATTTCGTATTTATTTATTTATTTTTGCTTCCACATAAAAAGAAAATGTGTATGTGAACGGTAACGAAGCTGCGACAACACTTACGTTCTCTTTTGGAGTCCCTTCTTAAATACATTCACGTTTACATAGACTTTTTTGTTTAAGCAGTCAGGCGACTTTTTGATAATTAATTGTTCAAAGCTTTTTGTTTGTTGATCTGTAGCAGTGTTCCAATAAAGTAATTAATTTTGAATTCAATCGGAAAGCTTAAATAAAATTTATGTAGAAGGCAATCATAAATAAAATTCCTCGAGAAATTTTTCGCGGGAAAAAATTCCAACTAACAGCAAGTAATAGGGAAAAAAATTCTAATATGAAAAATGAGAAATTTCTCGCGAAATTTTATTCATAATTGCCCTGATAGTCTATAATATGTTTCTATCGTTTAAAAAATAATTTACGAAGCTATTTTGTGGACATCAATTACTGCAATATTCAAACTATTGAAAAATAAATAATGTTACAACGTGGTGATTCAATAATTTACGTATTTTTCTAAAAACAGACTGGGTTAAAACTTTTTCAAATGCTTTAAGCAAATCGGCAGCTGAGTCCTATCGTTAAGAAGAAGTTTCAGAATCACACAATCGTTATTTTAAGCGACAAAACGTATAGACAAAAATTACGATTGTCGGTTCGCTAAAAGTTACTGAATCGTACTACTGATCCAATCAATTTCTGTTGTGTTTTGAAAATTTCTGAAAAGGCCCACGAGTGTGTAGGATAGTGAATCCTAGCATTTAAGATTTCTGTTTTTGACGATTGTGGCACTATGAAGAGGACACATGTATATATTTATATCGAGCCTTATTTTCGATTTAATCGTAACTAATAAAAATTAAATATTTCAGGAGAAGGTTTTTGTAAAATATTCAAATATGTAATTGTACGTAAATTGTCGCTTACGATAAAATTTTACAGGCCGTATCTTAAAAGTTATCAACAACTTTGGCATTTTGATAGTTCTGAACTAGGGTTAGGCCCATTAAATTTTAATTTCGATAAAAAAATCTATTTTCGATAACATGTCGCTCACGATAAAAGTGAAAAGAAAAACGGCTCGATATTATCCATATCCCAATTACTTTTTAATTCTTTCCTTAAGCGACGCAATATATTTCAACTTTGAAATAATTTTTTTAGAAAACTTTACCAAAAAATATATCGGGTTTATTTTGTAAAATGCAATAGTAAACGTTTTGTTGTAGTAATTAAAATTTTTTCCATTTACAATATATGAAGGCTTAGCGTTACGTTTCACAAAAAAATACCACTTTTGAACATGGGAAGTTTAACAAAAATATATATACCCCTTTCAGACACGGAAAGTTTGCATTGCAAAGTCTTAATTCAGTTGGGAGAAATACAGAAAGATATAGTATTCCCCCTTCTGTTTTCACACAGCTGAATTAAGACTTTGCAATGCAAACTTCCCGTGCCTAAAAGGGATATATATATTTTTGTTAAACAACATTGTGTTTCTTAAATAGTGAATAAAGAAGGAATGACTAACGACTGGAACGAACTACATAGTTTATAGAATCGTTCGGAGCAATCTGAATGATTTTGCCCATCTTTTAAACTTTAAACCAATAACGCTCGAAAATAATTTTATAAATAAAAATACAATTTGTTAATCTATTTGCTGACATTTTTAGTTTACAAACACTATGCATTTGCTCCTAAGAAAAAAAGATTGAAATCACTTAAGAAGATAATTTCGTGAGACATTTTAAGTGATTTTAAATATCCCTGATATGCAAAAGTTTCGAAATTTTTTTCTTACCGCGTGGTTAAACAAAAATTAAAGCATTTTTTTTGTCCATACCATGTATGAACGTGTGCGCATCATGAATATTTTTCAAATAAATCCCCAATGTGACAAACATTAATCACATTGAGGTCATTTTTAGTTCTTATTATCTGCAGCCATAATTTGTCTATCGATACTTGATCACAAAAAAAAACTATAGAAACGAAAACAAGCAACTTATCTAAACGACTCTAATGAGCTTTTTTTAATCCCAAGAAATCTTTAAAACATTAATAAAAATCTAATGATAGTCGCCCGGGCACGTGATAGAGCACGAGAAAAATATGTGGGAAATACACATAAAATGGTACATACATACATACATATTTAAGTACATACATACATATATGTATGTATGTATGCATGTATATGTGTATTGGGAAAGGGACAGACGAAGCGAGCTAGTGAAAATGCATAGGCTGTGATTAATTTTACCAAAAATTAATTTTAAGATTTTCATTGATCTAATGAGAGCGGGTATCATCATGATACCGATAAAAGCACAGCAAAGTTTTAGGTGAAAAGGGTTTATGAGAGCAATTGAGTTCTTCTTTATTAAAATAAACACGCATATCAAATAACAATTAATTAAATATCGTGGAAAGATAAGTTATCAGTGTGGGTAATAACAATTAATAAAAAATTATAGAAAAATTTAAGAAACTTTTGGGTGAAAAAAACATGCTTTAATATTTTTTAGAATCAATTAATGTTCAAATGATTAAAAGTATTCTAATAATAAATTTAAAATTTACAAAAAATAAACAAAGTAAGAAGATACTTGTGCTATACAAAATTAGAGAACAATATCTAGCTTTTTTCTTAAATATTGGGCTGGAGAAAAGAATTTTTCTTTTAAAGAAATATCTTTAGATTTTTTACATACATATGAAAGTGGTCATACGAATTTTGCTTAGAAATATCAAATAAATCTTAATAAAACTTCAATAAATATTAAGTAAATGTATATAAATTTACATAAATTTTTTACATAAATTGGATGGAAGCCATTCTCTTATTATTGTGACGAATGCTTCAGTTATTTATCTTAAACTAATCAATAATCTCCAATTATATATAACAGTAGCTAACTGTGCTAAATTATATTTTTATATATTTAAATAATCCATTTTATTCTTTGTACGTTCTATAAAAACCGGATTTTTCATACCATTCGATAACATTGAGCCACATACCACCACATAACAGTGCTGAAGCATCACCGTTTTATTCAGGTTTTTATCGCTAAGACTGGAGGAGCTTCTCTTTGCCGCACAAAAATTTATTATATTAATCATTATGATGACTTTTAGGACCCTGCTGATTTAAATTTAATTTATTTTGTAATTGAACGCACATCCTCGGTGGGCGTATGTGGAGAAACAATTGCGCGAGCTGTATATTAGGGGCAAAATATAGTTCAAAAATGTTCTCCAGGGCATATGGGAGCAATATTACCCAACACCCCGTTCATTCTATGAGAATAATGTACAATGTTGCCAAAATGTTACAGGCATTTCCCACCATATAACCCCTGAAAACCCGCTAAAAACCGCTAGCTGAATAAAATTAAACGCTAATATAACCGCTGAATTTTTTATAACCAACATATGTCTTTTTTATGGTTTATTGGTAAAAAAAAGAATAAGATAAATTTTATAAAATATGTATACATATGCATAGATGTACTACTACTACTACTAACTACTCTTTAAGTAGGAATTTTATTTCGTGCAGAGTTTCCATACACAAATATCGAGCCAGGAAAAAGTAGAATCCAAGGGACTATTCCATCTTATAATATTAATGTTTAAGCTGATTCAGTATATTTTCAATATTTTCTGCGATAGACCCTAATTATTCTACACGTGTGGAATAATATCTTGCCGTTTTGCTTGAAGTATTTGTAAAATATTGTCAAAATTTCCTGACTTTCTGACTATCTGAAATTAAAAAAATAGTGTTGATAAAATAAACTCCATAGCTTAATTCACATTGCCTTGAAGTTTAATTTCAAAGGAGAATTTCAATAAAAAAGTCTTTAATCAAAAACAAAATTATTCAGAAAAAGTTATTGTTTTGAGAGATTTTGGTTGATATTATTATGTTTTCCTCATACTCAGTGGTCCAATCACCCAGTTTTCGGTTTGTTTAAAGATTTGTTTACTATTTTTTTAATACGAAAAGAATGATTAAATTGGTTTGTAATATAATTTTAATCGAATTAAATTTTATTCACTAATTATGAGATTTATTTACTTTTATACTCGTATGTATATACATACATATGTATGTTATTGTTTTTAACCTCTTAAATTTTTACATTATATTACACGATTGTCAATTTTTATGTAAATTTTTTATTTGCAAAAAAGTGACGTTAGTTTCTTTTCGCTGTACGTGTTTATATCAAAAAAAAAACAACTTAACATAAATACCAGGGTACGTGTCGCATAGCTGCGTTAAATTTAATTTATTTTGATTCAATACCTTTCTTTATAAGTTTCAGAAAAACGCTGAAAATCCGTCAACTAAGAAATTCTTCCGCTAAAATTCCCGCTGGTGGTTTTTTAAATGGACTTGCCGCTAATGACAACAAAATACAGTCATATATAGCGGGAAAACCGCCATTTTGGCAACACTGATAATGTACTTATTAGAAGTTAGACGTGGCCACATTTATTATATTATATATTATTATTATATTATATTATATTGCTTATTTCATAGCTCCTTCCTGAGGCAAAACTTAGTGTACAAATTTTTTTGGCTCTTGAAAATAGTGTTAGTGTATGTGAATTTATTTTTTAGCATTAATATAAATTTGTTAATAAAATGAAAGATTTTCATAGAATGCTGATTAATTTGCCTTGGAGTGGCTGTTGGTTTGAGCTTTAAACCTTACAAAGCAACAGAGATACTTTGATTAGAAGAGCGAAGCGTTTTCTGTACAATTTTTTTTTTGCCCAGGAAACGATCAATTAAGCCCATTAATAACAAAGTTGTGTGCTTGCAGTTGTGTTTTTTTTGGCTACACAACGCATACGTGTCGTCAGGAATTGTTGAGATAAAAAAACGTTGATACATTTATTTTAGGCCTGATCATTTGATCGTCTCCAAGTCTGATTGACGAAAAAATGTGGTTTGTTTTCTGACAACATGGAGAGGCCAGAGGATGAAAAATTACCATTTTTATTTGTAAAAAACCAAATGATCAAAAGTCTAGAAAAAGTTATAGAATTTTTTATTATCAGTGTTGCACAGAATAAGATAAAATAAAGTCGGAGATAGAAAAAATTATAATTTAACTCTGTCTAATATTTTTTTAATATGTTTATTAAACTGTTGCCCTTTTATACAAGGATTACAAAATTAGAAACAAAAATTCAGCATTCGGCGAATACATACATAAGTATTTGCAACCGCACACAGTGAAAACAAAATTGAAATGCTTATTAACAATTTTATTTGAATGTTTTAGAAAAATCATCACTTAAACAAATCAAAAACATTGATTGAGCAATTATTTTATCGTTTCAAGAGCTCATAACGTAAGAGACTTTATTGTAAATGACATGCATTTAAAATGAACTTCAGCGAATAGACGAATAATTTTTGAACTTTTGTTCGAATATTCGAACAAACAAAGAATAAAACTTTCGAGCAAACAAAGAATAAAACTCTTAATACGGCTGTAAGAAAGACGAAGACGGAAATATGTGTCTCTTTTTTTTATCGCTGAGTTACAAGTTGATTAAAAAAAAGTTGAAGTGTGTGAATCGGGACTTAGTTTTTCATATAAACACATTAGAGATGCTCTTGTATGTTAGTCCCAGTTCACACATTTAAACTTTTGTTGATCAACTCGTTATTCAGCTGTAAGAAAAAAGAGATATTTGCATTTCTTTCTCCGTCTTTCTTACAGCTGAATTACTTGTTCGTCAACAAAAGTTGAAGTGTGTGAACCGGAACTTGTATTCGGCTATAGTCATAATTGCTTGAGATACAATTATAATATTAAACGCACTTACTAAAATTAAGACTATTTACTTACGAATATTTTTTTGGGTACTCATTGTTATTCTCTGGTAAATACGTACAACGCTTAAACATTTTTGCTCTTATGCAAAAACGATTGTTAAAGTTAAAGCATGCATTAAAACCGGTTTTGCCATACAAAATTCGTTTGTTAAACCAACTTTAAGTTTACCAATTGTTTTTGCATAAGGGGGTTTATATTTATAGAAAAAATACTGAACAATGTTCATAAGAAAATTTGGAAATTATATTTTCCCTTTGCCAATATTTAACACTCGAATGCGTGACCTATAGTTGATCTGGTGATTGGATAAGTTTCTGTGGATTCTTTTTATTTTTCTTATTTCAAAATAATGTCAAAGTCAATAAAAGTCAAAACATTTTTAAAATGATTAACTTGAATGTAATCTTGCTGTTTGGATCTCTGCAGCACAGGCGCACGCATTTTCAGTATGCACCACAAAATTTTATTGTCTGCTCCGTTGCATGTTCAAATTCTCTTGAAAGGTTTCAAATTTAAATGCGTTTAGCGCCACAACCACAAAAACAAAACAATAACAAGGTTTAAAATACCAAATTCACTTTTGAAAATATTTTCATATGTTAAATGTGTGCTTAAGCATATTAAATGTTAGTACTCGTAAACGATAGTAGTAACAGTTAAAAATAAACTAACTCAGACATTTATAGTTACGAGTAGACGTAATAATGCAAGTTCAAACTCCAACTTTCAGCATGATTAAAGTGTTTAAAATTTAAACTTATTTTTGATTTAATTAAAAAAAAAATAATAAACGACAAAGTACTTGGTTCAAATCAATAAATTTACCAGATTGCCACACACTGTCTCTGTTTATTTGGCCAGCAACCGACCGACCACACAGGGACACAGTGAGTTCTACTGCGATAAAATTAATTTTCCTAATTCAAAAATTTGACCTTCAATTTTCACAGCAGGAGAAAAATGCAAAAAATCATTTATGATTAGCAAATATTTATGTATGTACGTTTGCTAAGTGGATGAAGATCTCACAACAAGGATACTTTTTATTATTTTGTTAACTTTAAGATTTGGCATAGAGATTAGACTGTTTGCAGTATGGATTTGCAATGTTTTGCTACATACATACACTCAGGGAAAAGCTGCAGCTTAAAAATAAGAACGCATCACATTAATTCAATAATTTTAAACATAATCAAAAAAAAAATGTATATTGAAATACTGTTTAATATTAATATATCATTAATATTTTCCATATTGAAATAAGAAATTTCAACATTACTAGAGTTTTGTTAATGTTTCTAATTAATTCAATATGTTTTTTATTGATTTTAAGCTGTTTTTCTCTGGGTGTACATATGTTCACATACATATTTATGGACATTCTTTCATTAGTTAAAAATAATCGTGGCCATTATCCAGGGGATACGCTATTCCAAGTCAGTTCTCAGGACGAAATTTCTTATATTTTACGGTCTTATGTATAATCAAAAACTGGCATGAAGTTAGCAAAAGAGGCAAAATTTAACATGGTGTTAATGTGCTTTTCCATACAATTTTACATTAAAATCATGCTAGCATGTAATCGTGTGTTAAGACTACATTATGTGGGGATTTTTAATGTCAAATTGTACAGAGGAACTCGCCAATACGTAGTTCAGCTTTGTCACTTATGCTAACTTCATGCCAGTTTTTGATTATACCTAAGGCCGTTAGTGTTTAAGATATAACTCAAGAAAAATTATGGCATCATTGTCATAAAATTGTTTCTATTGACAACCTTAATAATTTATTTTTTCACTTTTTACGTTTCATGCAACCCCAAATGGTTGATAATAGAGAATTTATTTCAAATTCTTTGAGTCTGGCTACGCAAAGCAATATATCAGTTTATATCAGCAATATATCAGTATATAAGTTTTTTCACATGCCAATCGTGAGAACTGAAAATTTTGTTGTTGTCATATAATCTGTATATCCGTTGTCGAAAACAACTGCCTCCTGTTAACAGGTTTATAAAGAGTGTTTTGAATAGACTGACACAAGTTTAAATCATAATAAAACAAAGAAACATGTATATTTTTAATATCAATGAAACGGGATTTATCGGAAAGAAAATTTTATGAAATTTATATTTAAATATGATTTCTTTCATGTGACCACCACGACTGACGCGTAGAAGATGCAATTTGGAACACAAATTTTCAACAGCTTTTCGCATTCTGAGCATCATCGTTTTTGAAGACATATGGGCCAATGACTCCGCCAGCGCATAAATCGCACCGAACATAAATTTTCTGTGGATTTCATGGCGTTTCCGCAAATGTTTGTGGATTCTCATCACTCCAAATGCGACAATTCTGCTTATTTTTTTTATTTAAATTCATTGTACAACAAAAATATTTATATTCAATTTAGTAATAATAGCCCCAGCGCCTTAGACGCATTATTGGAAAAAGTTGGCAGTCTTTAAGTTCATATGTACAAAATTTACATGTAATTATATTACAAACCATATTCAGTATTTAATTTAATGTAAAAACTAAAAAATAAAATATAATAAGTTTATTAAAAAATAGATTTAACTATTATATTAAGAAATAAGATTTTAAATTTTATATTAAATTTGCAGAAGCTTTTCAATTTTATTAAACAAATATTGCTTACAAGAAGATTTGAATATTAAGATTCTATTTATTAGTTTCAAGTTTTCGGGTAAATTATTAAATTTCATACTAAAAAGGAAGCCTCAAAAAGGAAGAAGTGCACCATGAGTTTGACAACAATTTGCACACGTTGTTCTGGTGTAAATCGATTTATAATGAAATTTCAAAGTAAACTAAACAAAAGCAACTATCACTTGAAATTTGAAAAGTAACTATACTTTTATACACACTACAACAATTAAAAAAAAACTGAAAAGTACAAAAATCGATACAGTTCGTATAGTATTACATATAGTCAGTTAGTTATTGGTTTGCGGCACAGTATATTCAAAATACATTATGACTGCAGCAAATCAATAACCAGCCGAGGGTATGTAGTGTCCTTACTGAACTGAATTTTTTTTTTTAATTTTGACCAGAAAAAGGGGAACATTTCCTACAGTGCAACAAATCGGAAACAAAAATATCGTAAGATAGTGAATCAATTCCCGATCTCGCGAATCTTACCATAATCAGCTGCCTAGCAAGAAGTTTCAGGAATGGTCAGAAATATCAACCGATTCATAATAACCTTGTTATTTTTTCTTTGCTGTATAGCGAAATTAAAAAAAAAAAATTTATCTTGCTGTAGCTTTTGGTATTTTTTATAAATTGCATCACTGTACTTTGAAAAAGTTATACTAACATAAGAAATAATTTTTTGCCTTCAAATCTATTCGGTGTGAATTTTGAGTTAATCCTTCTTGGGGGAGGAAACAACAGAACTTAAAAAGATTTGATTACTTTGATAACAGGCATCATTACATTATTTTGCTTGTTTGTCTAACACTTTCGAAGTCGGCTGCATTTTTTTATTTTTCATGTCTTCGTATCACCCTGGCACATACCAAAGAAGATTTGGTTGGAGCAGTTTAGATTCTAAGCAAGAGATTATACATTTATATATTATATATTTTTCAGTGATCCTCACAAAATAATTTAATGCATTTTGTATGTGTGTGATCATTTAATTTTTTATTTTTTTATTTTGTTATTTGTACCCACATGTGAAAAAGGTTTTAAGAATACTTAAAAACAAATGTATTGTTTTATTTCTTGGTTTTATTGTGTTTTGGTTTTTTTTTTTATTGAACTTCAATGAATGAAAGACTGTAGTGTATTTTGATTTTATTTGAATTTTTTTTTTTTTTGATTTTGTCAAATGCTCCTTTTGTGGCAACGAACAGTCCTACAAAAATGTGGTATTAAACCCCAACGTATGTATGTATGTATGTATTTATATTTATAATATTTTCGAAATAAGTCATTTATTTGAATACAAGTTCTGGGAATTATATGGTTGCATTGTGTAATTTGACACTTTGATACACTTTGTTTAAAATTGATTCATTGAATTTTGAAATTAAAAATAAACAAATAAAATATAATGTGTGTGTATATGTATGTATGTATGTATGTAACAAAAAGTTTTCTCGATGTTAAACTTTTAATGACCGTAATGATTTCATTTGACATGTTGTTCGAAACATGCAGGAGCAATTAAAGAACTTAAGCTGACCCCACACTTAACCTTTTGTTCTTTATTTGTAGCCATAATTATTTACATCTAAGTAAATGTCACAGGCAATGGCAATGGCAATGACATTGACATGCCATGTTACTCGTAGTCGTATATAGTTGCAACCATAAACTTTATAGCAGAATAGAAACGCTGTACAAGCATCAAATGGTTTGGACAATTAACAACAATGAAATGATGTATGCATATATATATATTTTTATGATCTCGGGTAAATAGGACCATAAAACGGATCATTGTGCATAGTAAATTTTTAATTCTACATGTTGCTTGTTGTTTATTTTTTTTTAACTACAATTCATATTGTTTTATTTCAATAACTTAATAGCTCGTAAGATTTGAATGGTTATTAATTTTGTTCAAAACTTTAAGAAGTATTTCTAAGTTATGCACGTAGTCAGCTTAAAAGAAATACATAAAATTGTAATTCTATATTGCAGGGACAGTAACGGTAAGAAGTTTTATTTTAAAAATTACTTTTTTAATTTACTTTTATTTTACTTGCCCTCTATTTTTGTTTTACTGCCAGATTTTTTATATATAGAAGACAACTAAAACTATAAATCTGTAAATTTGCAGTTAGAAAATAAAAGTTATTTTCTTAATTTTATTTGTTCCTCAAAAAATAAAAGCTATTTCTTGATTTTTATTTATTTTATGTTTATACTAGATTTTACCCGCGTCTGTGCTCACTAGTGATGAGCGATAACGTGATTTTTTAATAATGTTGCTCCTTGTGAATGTGATTTCTAAATCGCTGTTCTTTTAAACTGTGACTGTTATCACAGCTTAGCAGTATTTTGTTCGCAGCAGTTCTGCTATTTTGAGAAAATCTAATAAGAAGAGCAGTAGTCAAATTAAACTGTGACTGTAATCACGGTTTAACACATTTCAGCTCTTCTGCTTTAAAAGTATTTATTATATATTATATTGGTATTTTGATAAATACTAGTAAGAAGAGCGACAAAACAAATAATTAGCAAATCAGCCCCGTCCAAATATTGAGATTTTCGTATAAGATGTACATAGTTGCCAGAAAAGACGATTTGACACGATTTGACGATTTTTTTATCGATGTGGTAGCTTTATCTAATGTTAAGTAAGCATATAAGAACAATCACAGTTTGTATAAAAGAACTATATTTCCAAAACCTGTTACTTGATAAATTCAGTCACAGTTGTGATTAGGGATTTTTCAATCGCTGTGAAAAAGAACAGGTTTCAAAATATAGCTCAACTCTAGTGCTCACGTTGATTGGCTTTAAAAATACATATTAAACTGGTTAAACAATCAAAGTCGAAACAAAAATTACCCTAACCAGCCCAAAAAGATATATTTTTTTGCCAGAAATAAGTACCAAATAAAAAACAGATTCTGAACCGGATATAAAATATTCTATATTTGACGCTGGTAATGAAGGGTGTGAAAGCGTTGCAAACAAACTCACTTTCACATTTATATATAATATATATTATATGTACATATATGGGTATTTTTCTGGTGTCGAACGTGATGGTCGTACGCATTTCAAATATGAAAAAACAAAATACAAAAACATATTCAGGTTAGTTTTTATTCTAAGTAATAACTTATAGGAAGCACTAGAATCAATGTTAAAATTGACAGCAGATAGAAGTAGGGATAAAAGTAAATGGCAAAAAAAGAAGAGGTTCGAACGAGACAAAAATGGAAATAATTTTCAGGACACGCTTGAAAAATTGAAATTCAGCAAGGCCTGACATACAGGGTGGCCCAAATAAGACCAGCTGATGTGAAACACAAATAACTTTCTTATTTTTTGAGATAATTTATTTTTTCTTTTTGCAGATTATAACTGAACTTTAAAATGAATACGTACAGTCCACAACAACGCATTAAAATGATCGATTTTTATTATACTTCTCAATGATCAATTGTTCTGATGCAGCGAAATTATCGCCGTTTTTTTAACGCAAGATCAGCGCCCACATCTTCCATGATTACAAGTTTAGTTCGCCGTTTCGAGGAACTGGATTCAGTTGCCGACCGTCCAGGAAGAGGTGCTCATCGAAATATTCGTACCGTAGACAACGTTGAAGCTGTACAGCAGAGTGTTGCAAATGATCCACATGTCTCAACTCGTCGCTGTTCCGGCCAATTGGGTATACCCAGAACAACATTACAGAGAATTTTAAAGTTGGATCTTAAGATGTATCCATACAAAGTTCAAATTGTGCAACAGCTTCTACCGCAAGACTCCCAACAACGACTACAATACGCTATTCGCGTGATGAACGCATAATTTCAAGAAATTCAGATTTCCCTTGGCCTCTTCGTTCACCAGATTTAACGGCACCCAATTTTTTTATGGGGATATTTAAAAGACAAAGTGTATGTTAACAAACCACAGACACTTGGACAGCTCAAGCAGAATATTCGAGACGAAATACGGCGCCCGCAACCAGAAATGCGCAATGCAAAATGCGCTAAAAAAGAGTCAATGCCTGTATCGAGCAAATGGTGGTCATTTGTCTGATGTCATATTTCATACATAGTCACATTAAATTTTCATAAAATGTATTTAACATATAAAAATAAGCCATTTAAAAAAACCCGTTATTACAAGAGTTACATGTGTTTAACATCACTAGGTCTCATTTGGGTCACCCTGTAGTTTCGTATTGCCATTAACTTTAGAATTTTACGCAACAGTTTTACTTTCTAAATGCGTTTGGCTTTGGCAAAAAAAAAATCTCGTATTCGCATTTTTTAAGCTATAATCTGGGTCAATACGTGAAGTTTCAAACGTGACATTTTTTCCACAATGATTCCACTATTAAGTTATTAGTAACTTTTAAACAAATTTGTTCTTCAAAATATAAAATGGATATTATTAATATAAATTAAAATATTTCTTTATGTGAATACGCAGTCCGAGCTGGTACAGAAACTAGTCCTATCTCTAAAAAATAAAATTATTTTTCTTAAGTTTTCCAATACTTTTGTTTTGCAAATGCAACTTTTAATGTCGGCGAAAGTTCAAACCCGAAAAATTGGACCAAAGAGACCGTAAAATGCCATTTTTGTCCCCACCTCCTTTTGTGTGTGGTGACAAATTTATTATTTGCAAAAATAATCTAAATATAAAAAAATGTACTACTTGTGCTTTAATATCAAAACAATTAAACTTTTAAGTTTTTGCGGGCAGCGAGAAGTTAACGTCCCCGAAGTTAACGTTACCTATGCAAAGAGGAGCAAAAGCAGAAAAAGTTGATTGTTTGGCTCAAATACTCTTCTGTGCACCGCAAGAAAACAAGTTAAATTTTTGGATACCATTTGTCAATGAACTTCAACTTGTTCAGATGAAATAAAAATATACTATGAACATTATCCTGCGCACATTTGAAAAATGAAAGAGCTTCAGATAATACTATATTTATGGATTTGGTAATTTGTCAAAACATACACGTGAGTTTGTGTAAGACGTTAACATTAGAAATTTTTTGGTTTTTGTAATAGATTTAAGGAAACTTGTGCAACTTTTCTTTTATCTATTACAGTAATATCAAGATTTCCATTGTCAACATCTTACATAAATAGGGTGTAAGTTTTAAGAAGTAAAAGTAAAGTAAATACTTATTGTGTCGAACGTGACCGAATTCGAATAGATTTAAATTTAATTTTTTCTTAAATGTTCTCCGATGGATTATAAAAGTGCACAAATTTTGGTTTAAATTCAAACTTGGAAACAACTTCTTCGAGCAGCTATGACGCAATGTCAATAAATGATCTTTTTTACGTGATGAACGTGATGTCACGAAATAGACTAATATAAATTAAAAATTTACCGTGAATCAAATGTCCATTGTTCTCTTTTCCCTTTTCCTTAAATTAATAAGCTTTGGAATAGTTGTTACAACTGTTCTTTTCTTTTAAAAAATATAATGTTAACAAAACATGCAACAAATCATATCAGAAATAAGAAATAGCATTTGTGCAACACAATAGTGTTCCTTTTCATCTTAGCGGGAAAAATCATGATTAAACTAATTAAATTAAAAAAAATTAAATATTTCTCTATTACAATATCGTACAATAGTTAGTTTTTAATGACTTTTAGTTTTTTGGTCACGGTGGACCTTTTGAGAAAAATATATATGTATATATATTAGAAAGGATAAGGATTTAAATTTTTTGATTAAGAAATAAAACGTATTTTTTGGGTTTTTTTATGTCTATGACCTTCTTTAAGCAAAAAAGTTAAATTCCAAAAGTAACAGTTATATTCTAAGCAAAAAATTAAACTCAAAATAAAACTTTTATTTTACTTAATTTTAATTATTATTGTTCGAACTTCATTTGTTTATAAATTTATAATTTTATCAGGCTAAAATTCGTATGGCTTTGTATTCCAAATTACATGTTATAATTATTAATGAAAAAATAACACCAAAATTAATTGTAAATATTCGGATGAACACGTAGTAGAACGGAGCAACTAGCTGTTTTCGAAAGCCACTACACCTTCATCATCAGCGTTCTTTGTTGCATCACTTACTTCTATAGATACAATTTAGACTTCGGCAAAATCTAGTGGCGAATTAAATTTGCTTTTCTATGGGAAATATGCTAGATTTTGCTTGATCTCGTAAGTACTAGATGTTGCTCAAATGTTAATGAACTATTAGATATTGCAATATTATATTAGTAAGGATAAGGATTTAAATTTCTTGATTAGGATATAAAATTTATTTTTTGAGTTTTATTTATGTCTATGGCCTTCTTTTAAGCAAAAAAGTTTAATTAAAAAAGTAACTTTTTTATTCTAAGCAAACAAATTAAACTCAAAATATAACTTTTATTTTAATTAATTTTAATTATTATTGTTCAAACTTTATTTGTTTCTACATTTATTATTTATCAGGCTAAGATTCGTATGTCTTTGTGAGCTAAATTACATGTGATATTTATTAAAGAAAAAATAACACCAAAGTTAATTGTAACTATTCGTATGAACACATAGTAGAACGGAACAGCTAGCTGTTTTCGAAAGCCACTACACCTTCATCTTCTACTAGATACAATTTAGACATCGGCGAATTAAATTTGGTTTTGTGTGATAGATGTGCTAGATTTTGCCTGAAATCTCGTAAGTACTAGAAATGAACTTTCGCTTTCCTAAGAAAATTTACAAGAAATTTTCATTAAAGTCATTTATTTCATTAAAATTTTTATTCATAATACGTATAAAGAAATTTCAAGAACTACATTCATGTGTAAATGTAGCGTAATGCAAGTTAATTTTTTCCATTTTCTTCTCGTTAAAGCTTGACTGTACTATAAATTACAAATATCTTATTCCTTACAAGATTTCTATTATGTTAAAAATGGCATTGAGTGTAAAGTTGGCAATACCTGATTTGAAATTCAAAAATCACTAAAACATTAAAAAATAATGCACATTTACATAATATTGCATGAAGTTCGAAATAGCGAAACTCTATCGTATTCCCTTAAAACATTGCGTTAAACATTTTCAACTATGTATTTTTCTGCGAGTGGATTATTTGGGATTTATCACACATGCCTGTGGTAATGTTGCCTCTGGGTAACAACGGACCATTCACATATTACGTAACGCTATTTTCGGAGTATATATGTAGATATGCCCTAGGGTGGCCGATATTTTTTATTTTTGGATTTCGGTTCATTTTTATTTAAAAAAAAAATACATAAAAATTTCATACCGATAAGTTGCGTTTTAGAGGATTGCGTCCTACCCACAAAGTTTGCCCACAAGCCCATATATTCAATGTAAGTTTTTTTTTAGTTTTATTTTGACTATATGTCATAGATGGGCATTTTTCAGTACCAGTACTTTTTCAGTATTTTCTTTTTTTACTGATTACTGAAAAAAAAAATCAGTATTCAGTATATTTTACTGGTTACTGAAAAGAGAAATCAGTATTCAGTAAATTTTACTGATTATTGAAAAAAAAATCAGTATTCAGTAAATTTTACTGGTTACTGAAAAAAAATCATTATTCAGTAAATTTTACTGGTTACTGAAAAGAGAAATCAGTATTCAGTAAAAAGTACTGATTGCTGAAAAGAAGATCAGAATTTAGTAAATTTTACTGATTTGTTAAAAAAAAATGCAGTAATCAGTAAATGACTGATAGTAGATACTGTGTGTTTTGAAAATGATATGTACACATTGCTAACTTACATGAATAGTGGCATAACTGAAAAAACGAAATATATAAATATGTGTTAATTTTACGAACTTGTGGACTGTATATAAATTGTAAATTAATATTGATACATAAGTGAACTATCCTGTGCTATAAATTACTTTATTAATTGAAAAAATTGCAACTAATAAAAACATTAGTTAAATTAATAAATAATAAAAGCATTAGTTAAATGCAACTAATAAAAACATTAGTTAAAATTAGAAGTCCGGAAGATATTTGAAATTTTTCTAAAATTTTATTTGTTGTGAAAAAAAATATTAAAAAAATGAGCGATATTTTCGATTTTGATAGTGATGACTCGATTAGAGATCCGGATTTTTTGTATGAAGAAGACCTTCCAAGATCTTCAAAGTTTTTTAGTGTGTACAAATCATTTTTAAAACACACAGTATCTACTATCAGTCATTTACTGATTACTGCATTTTTTACACAAATCAGTAAAATTTACTGAATTCTGATCTTATTTTCAGCAATCAGTACTTTTTACTGAATACTGATTTCTCTTTTCAGTAACCAGTAAAATTTACTGAATAATGATTTTTTTTCGGCCACTCTAATATACCCATTTATATAGTGTTTTACAAAATTTTCAGTATAAATTTTCTACAGCGTTGTTATATTTCTTTTTTCTATGAAAACTTTTTTTTTAAAGATTTTTGTAATGCAAGTTTGCACTTCCTTGAATTTATCTGAGTTATAGTTTAAGCACATTCATCGTTTAAATTTCTTTTTTATATAAAAAAGTACATATATAAAAAATTTCTGCCAAGTTTAACTACATTTTTACTATTTGCTTAAGAAAATGCACGCGTTATACATAAGTAAACCTCTTTAACACATAAAATACCACTTAAGTAATTTTTATGACACACAACTTCTAAAAGTTTACAATGTCCCCAGCAAAACGACCTCTGAAGCTTACTACACCTACCGAACGCTTTGCTTATCTCTTCTAAATATAGAACAGAGTTCATGTAACAAAGAAAGAAACGAATAATTTTATAACACTTACGGGCACTTAACAAAAGTGTCAAACCGCAATATGAAAATGTGCGCAAATAAAGTTTCAAATTATTACAACATACACAAATACAATGCAATCTATGTAACAGCATTCACACATATACATACATACATAACAATTCTTGGCCATAAATGGGATTATGTAACTTAATAGCGGTGCTGTGGCAAAAGCGGCAATGAACCAATCGACCAACAAACCAACAAAAAAAAAAGAACTAAACTAACAAAACGATTGCACGAACGAAAACCCTTGGATGCCAAGGTTTGTAGTACAAAGTATGCTTAGGGATAATTTTGTAAAGCTTAACGAATGTTTTTAACACCTTGTGGCAAAAGTAGATGTGTATCTCTCGTTGTAAAACAAGTAAAGAAATTATGGCCGTTTAAAACAACCACATCAGATATTTGCATGCGCTATGGTTCCACTTTTGCAGTCAAGAAATCACGGTTCATCGATTTTTTTTCTGTATAGGAAGTATGATTTAAATACTCACATAAAATATACATATGTACATATGTACAGACAGCAGCTCTGTGGAGTTTATTATTAATTTTGTTTCAGTGAGATCTGGTTTCCAAACACTATTATAGGTGATTATGGATTATAGAAATTCTACGAATGTGCATATGTACATATACATATATACGAGAATATATTAGTATATTTTTGTATCAATTGCGTTCTTAATCAGTTATCGTTTTTTTTAATCAAATCAGTATTCATGAGCGGTAAATCACAATAATTCTGAGCAAGCAATCGTTTTTAAATATGCGACAAGCGGACGCTTTGTTTGCCCTTGCACAAAAACTTGTAGGACAGACCTGAAGACTACCCTGATAAGTGATGCAAATATCTTGAGGACAAGACATTTAGGGTGGAACCTCGGGCTCCTATAAACCGGTTATATCTATTAACAGGCTTGTTGTCACTTACGGCCATATGTATAAGCAAAACCTGGCATGAAGTTAGCATAAGTGGCAAAACTTAACTTGATCTTAAATAGTTTTTCCATGAAACTTCACATTAAAAATCACGCTAGGACTTAGTAGTGGGTTAAAATTACCCAGGCAGAGAAAGACAATCAGCACGACGTTACTACGATTGTCTGCGGGTACAACTAACATCAGTACAACATTCATATACCAAAATTTTAATGTACTCATAACATTAAAATGATAACGCCGATTGACCGTCCTCCGACCCTTGTTTTCAATGTTGTCACAATACTCTAAATACAACTTTATAAGGTCGTCAGAATGTCAATTTCCCAACTTAAGTAAAATTTTTGTATTTAGGGTGTTGAAGCGGTATAGAATTATTGTAAGCGGGGTATTTGGGGAACTAAAGTAAAATTTTTGTATTTACGGTGTTGTAGCGGTATAGAATTATTGTAAACGGGGTATTGGGAAACCAACGTCGGATTTTTGTAAATACAGTGTTGTAGTGGTATATCATTACTAAGGACGCTGTATTTGTAAACGTTAAGTCATATTTTTGTGTTTACAGTACTGTGGTGGTACAAACATTTTGGAAGAGTCGTAATTTTGTATTTACAGTGTAGTGGTGGTACATATTTTTTGGGCAAAGTCACAATTTCTGCCTGGGTACCTATTGTGATAATTTTTTTTAATGTCAAATTGTGTAAAAGAACTCTTTAACACCTAATTAAATTTCGTCACTTATGCTAACTTCATGCCATTCTTAACCTCCATTACCATTGTTTTCACCTCTATTATCCGTGTTCCCATTTTGTATATCTATTTCTATTAACGTGCGATAAAATAATATCTCATTTCAATTTATAATTATAATACAATACTATGTATTTTTGTGGTTTTTTATAACCTCCATTAAGCGTGATTTTCAATTATGCATACTAAGTCCGGTACCGTGCAACCCGGGTAATCGCGTTGTATTTGTATTCTAAATAAACTAACTTAAGTCAGTAGCGTACCGAAAGTTAATACGAGTAATGTTATTCGGCAGGCCAGTGTATTTACTTTCAAGTTCAGTGCTACGCATACCGGGATAGTTTCGTACTATTTTGTGCAAAAACTATACGGAAAGTTAAAACTTGGCACTATATTAAATAAATTAGGAAAAATAAAATTTCATAGATATTGGCCATGCCCACCCCCATGCAACCAAAATTTTTTTTCGCATACAATCTTTCCGATTTAATCTTCTTCAAATATTATATAGACACTTTTTAGAATAAACAAAGAGGCATTTCGTGCTTCACCGCCTATAGCTACTACAATCCAAACTAGAGATGAAAGGTCCCGTAATTTTTTAATAAGTATGAACACAGTTTAACAGTATTTTATTTGTAGAAGTTGTGTTATTTTGAGAAATACTAATAAAAACGGTAGCAGTGAAATTAACCAGTGACCAAGATCATGGTTTAACACATTTCAGCACTTCTGGCTTAACTAATAAGAAGAGCGACAAGAACAAACAATTAGCACTCAACCTCTTCCAAATATTGAATATTGTCTTAAAATAGGCAGAGAGATAATAAAATTGCAAAGAGCAAATTGAGAAAGCTATACATAGTTTTCAGAAAAGACGATTTGACACGATATTATGAATTTTTCTCGATAAAGCTGAAAATACAAAAAAAAAATTAATATGGTAGCTTTATTTACTATAAAGTAACCATAGAAGATCATTCACAGTTTGTATGAAAGAAATACATATATTTCCAACACCTGTTACTTGATAAATTCAATCTCAGTTGTGATTAGTGATTTTTCAATCGCTGTGAAAAATAAACGAGCGATATTTCCAAACGCTCATCCAAACCGATTTTTTTGCATAAAATTTATCCTATCCAAGCAGAAGTTTCCGGAATGTGGCATATACATTTTCGAGTTTCATAAGAACCAGCCATGCCCAGCGCCTATGGAACACATGGAAAATATAGATAAGAATTCTTCTTTCACTACATTGTCACATTCCAAATATTGTTTGGTTGATACATTTCTTAAGCTGGTTATTAAAGGACCAGATGGAACGAGTAAGTGACGAATCACTTTAGTGTTTGTCGAAACTCTATTGCATTTCCTAGAAAAATATTGAACTATACTTCCACTAGTACTTATTTCTTGCTTCTTCTCCCTAACTCACTTCGAGTAGGAAGAATTGCTGCAACCATAATGTTTTTCACATGTGTAATTATTTTATGGACAGTGATCGGCATACAAACCTACAATATCTTTCAACGAACAGTTTTGCTGTATTTCGAACTTGTACGAACTAATTTGTTGGCCAAACGTTATTATGCGTTTATAATTTTATTATTATTGTAATATTTAATTATATCTATGAACTTTTTCTCCCCAATTGCCAATAAATTGTTGTTATATTCCATATGCAACAAAACTTGGCCTAAAAGTAGACAATATATTTTTTTTGTTGAAAAACTTGCATGATAATTTTCGTGGCTCTTGCCAGAAATTTATGGTTTTCTTCCTGTTCCGGAAACTTCCGGGAATTATATTTTGTTTTTAATCGAAAGAAGATTTTATTGAAAAGATGAATTGCAAATTGAAAATTATATGGGTTATACTATGTTTACACTTATGGTGTTAAACGTTTTTAAGGCAAGTGTTTTAAAAACTCAACTAAACGGTTGGTTCTCATTATATTTGAGATGTTTATGGTCGACATTTTGTCAATAAATTGTTGTATTTGTAAAAAATTATGAACAATTATGCTTTGTTATTGGTTTATTATTTTCAAACAATAAATGTTTATATATATAATATTGAGTATTTTTTAACTAATTACCTGTTTACCAAATAATTTTTCACCTGCCGCCATTTAATAATACCACAAAGTTGCCAGAGTTATCAAAAAGAGTTATCAAAAATGGACTGATCATACTCCATTTACGCATTTAAGGAAGTGTTTAAATCTTAAACACTTCATTCGAGATGTTTAACAAAACAAGTCAATGTATGGTAGAACATCTCAAAAACGTAGTTTTTAAGCTCTTTAATACGAATGAGACGTTAAACACGTAAGTGTGAACATGGTATTAAGCTTTTTTTTAGCTTTTTTATATTTTTAATGATATATAATATTTCCATATATTTTTTATAGATTATGCTAATGTCAAGAAAATTATACATGTATGGACCACTGAATCGCTTAACAACTTCATATGGACTTTACAAATACATTTTTTAAAAAACATAAATGACGGATTATCATCCCCACTATTTTCCCGACCTTGTTCTGAGCAGGCTGATTTTAGGGCACATCGCTCATGCACCCATCAAAACCTTCATATTATTGTCGGATAATTGGTGCACTCTAAAACAATGTCCCAAATTTAGGATCATTCACTGTTTATACGTCATTGCAAATGTATAAAAACTTGGTAGCTTTTCTATAGAAATTATGCTTATATTTACAAAAAACTTGTGTAAATGTATAATATTGCAAATAATAATTTGTTTTTATTGTCATTATTTTCTTCTATCAATGTTTTTTTGTGCAATATTTATTAATGTATTGTTTTTTTATTAGCAAACATTTGTAAGTGTTTCAACCTCAAGCATTTTATTTGCAAATAGTGCGTTAATCGCGAATAGTTTTCTGAATTATTAAGTCGTAATAAAACAATAATATGGCAACAATTTATAGTTATATTGGCAAATAAGCCTTACGTGTAAACGTAGTAAAAGAAAAGACCAAGGTCCCGCGCTTAAACACCTCCAGCTATCAAAAGTTCCAAACAGACGACTTAGATCTTGAAGATGTACAGTCGCTTATATGTACGAGGTAGATCAATAAGTCCGTGAATTATTGAACGTCACTCGTAGTTATAAGAAATGCAACACTGTTACCATCAAGTACCACCTGTTAATACACTACTGTCAAGAAAGTGAGCAAATAACGTCATTTACTTTGCGTTTAACAGCTGTTTAAAATGTACAACCTCGTGTATTTTTATAAAAATTAAAAAAAATGTGAAATTCGAGTACTCATTAAATACAATTTTTTTGCAAAAATTTTTTTTGCAAAAAAAACCGTCAGTCACACCAAGAAAAAGCTCAATAAATACTATACTATTCTGCGCTATCGATTTCAATGGAAAAAAGTGGTTTACTGAATTTGGTTATGGTCGCTCAAGTACAAATGACGCTGAACGTTCTGGACGGCCAATTCAATCCACGATATGGTCTTGGCCGATCGAAGAGTAAAAGTTGATGCCACATGCATCTCACATTGATCAGTGGTTTCTATTTTGAATGATTAGTTGGATATGATAAGGCTTTCCGCAAGATGGGTGCCGCGTTTACTTACAATCGACCATAAACGCATGTGCAGTTTCCATCTCGAAAATCCATGAATTGGACTTCAAATTGCTCATCCTCATCCACCTTATTCTCCAGATCTAGTCCCTAGTGACTACTTCCTATATCCAAACTTAAAGAAATGGCTCGGTGGAAGGAGATTTAGCTCCAACGATGAAATTATTGACCAAACAAATGCCTATTTTAAGGACCTCGAAAAATCCCAAGTGTATTGAGTTGAAGGAAGATTATGTTGAAAAATAAAATTTTAATTTGCAAAAAGGAATGTGTTTTATTGAAAAAGTCACGGAGTTATTGATCACCATCAGGCGTGATACTAATGACAATGTAGCCAAGATGGCAATTGAATGAAACCCCAAGGCAGTACAATAAGAAGCAGGCCCACTAATACCTAGAGGAGTCAAATCGAAACTGAAACAAACTCAATTGGAAAGTAGCGGGGCGAAGTGAAGCAGATATTACAGCCCAGATTACAATGGAAGAAGTTTGTTGTGGTATTTTGTTCCACCTTGGAACAATATAAATCAATATATAAATGCTCATAGATATGTAATATGCAGGAAAACCAGAAATATGCTCCAAAAAAAGTGATTTATGCGCATTCAATATGCACTAAAAACTTCGAAATATGCACTAAAAACTCAAAAAATATGCTCTTAAAAATAACATAAATTGTATTATTTGGAAATGAAAAACTAATTTTAATTCAGCAATTCAACAAAATTTACAAAACAAGACAAAAATAAAATAAACAGAAAAAAACAATAAAAAAATTAACTAAGAGCGAAAATTTAACTTTACTTCAAAAGCGATCATGAACTTATTTTGAAGAATAAGATAAGGTTTTTTATAATTGTTATTGCAATAAACAAAAACTCTTCACTTAGCTTTTTAAATAAAAATCGCAGCCGGTCACATACTTTATATACATTGTATACATTTTATACATTGAAAATTTTCTTTTTCAACCTCAACTGATGTAATCGGAACAGCGTGCGTCACAATTACCAAACCAAGTTTTTATTGAAATAAGCGTCCAGTGAGGATGTTAAAACACATGTTACATCTGTTTAAGTTGAAATTTGGAATATGCAAATCAATAGTATTTGTTCCAGCATTAAAATTTAGCAGAAAAAATTGGATATTTAAGCTTTAAATTTTTTTAATTTTCTTGTTTCGTTTTTCTTTCACAAGACTGCTTACAAGTGAGTGAAAATTAAAAAATTTTTTTTTCTTTTGTTCTAAATTTGGTTGTCAGAACATATACTAATAATTAGTACATTCTAAATTTCAACTTAAACACGTGTAGCATGTGATTTAACACCAGAACTCACAAGAAAACGTGTGAAATCGATTCGGGAGCCAGAACATACATAATGCTCTTTTTTTAAGTCTTACTTCATAATGGTAGCAAAATATTGCTTCCCCATACTACTGTTTCTTTCACTACAAAATAAAATTTTTACAGAAAAAAGTAGAAAATTTTACCAAAAAAAATTTTTTTTTAAATATTAAAATAAATTTTTTTTAAAAAGTACCAAAATATTCCCTAAAAACGCCAAATATGCTCTAAAAATTCGAAAAATGCTCAAAATATGCGCGTTAGACTGAAGTATGCAAAAACATGCTTTAAAGGGTAAAATATGCAAAAATATGCACTAAGAAATCGATGCCATAAAAAGTTCTGAAACGGATAAATATCTTAATTCCGCATTGATATATCAGATAAGAAAAAACATGCAATTGCATATTTGTGGTTTCCCTGGGAATATGTAATACAAAAATTTCTCCACAAAACTGCAGCAGTCGATTTTTGAAATTGAGTGGTCGAAAAAAAGTTTTTTTATACCAAAATCCCACTGTGCTAAATAGCAGGAAGCTAATAAGAATTTGAAAGTCTTTTCTAGGTTTTCAGCATAAAAATTTATTAAAAGAAAAGTGGGTCATAAGTTGCAACAGTCCAATTATTTAATAATATTGAAAGTTTTCAGACTCTAATTTAAAAATTAGAATATTTTATTTAAAATTTTCGTTTGTGTTTGATGTTGTAACGCAGAGTTATTAAGGTTTAATAGAAGAATAATATATTTTTGCTATTCAGTACTACGAGTATGTATGTTGATATGTATGTATGTATGTGTGTATGTATGTATGTATGTATGTATGCATGTATGTATGTATGTATGCATGTATGTACCTTGCTATTTTAACTCGTTATTTAACAAGACAATGTCATTGGAGGCAAGCAGCGATAAGTACGCTAAAACCTCATCGTAAAATTACACTAAACAGTTCTTAAAATATGTAATAAAAGGTTAATATTAGCATTTGAGTAAAATATTATGTATTTGGAGACAGCAAATTTAAAATAATTTTACGATGGGTTGTTACTTTGGCGACCATTAATATTAAAATATGTACACATAAAAAAATATAAGAGGTAATTTCAGCTAAGATTGCTTAAACTAATTTCTTGTTATATAAAGAAAAAAATACTTAAGTTTTATTAACTATGACATCAGGTAATTTGTACAGTACAATTTACTTAAAAACCAAGTTAATATTACTTTTTCAATTGATTGTATTTTATTTTGTTCACATTTTCCTTTACAATGGTAAAGAGCAGAGAATGATGTTACATCTTACACTGAGGGGAAAAAGATGTTGCAAAATTAACAACGCCTTTGTTCAATATAACACCCTATGTTGTCACTTTCTTAACAATGCTAGTTTTCTGCTTGTACACGGACGTGTATGAACTGACAACAATACTTTGTCAACTTTTGGTTATTGATAACGCTGGTTGTCAATTTGTACACATTCGTTTGTCAATACTTCGTTGTCAAATTGACAACGGTGCACAGTGTCCGATTGCAGAAATTAGGACGACAAAAATAAAAAAATGAGGTTAATCAAAAATTTAAATTGACCATACTATTTGCAAGCGAAGACCCAGACTAGCTTAAAACTATGTAATTTTTGTATATCTTTGACTTAAATGGTATGTTAAAAGAAAAAAACACAAAATTACTATGCGTATTTTATGCAAATTCAAAAGTATATAGAAGGCGTTGTAGATGCGATATTAACTTTTTTTATTCAATTGAGATTCTTGACTTCTTTTTAACTAAGTCCTCGTCAAGATTTACAATTTTTTTGCAGCAATTTTTTAAAATTCTGCTTTGAAATTGCATAAGTGTCCACATTAGGAAATTCTAACTTTGCAATTATGCATTAAAAAATGTCTATTAAGCCACAAATTTCCCTGAAAATTTAACAATTCTATTTGTTTTATGTTATATTTTTTATTTTTCACACAACTGAATAACTAAAATAAATAAAAAACGTCAAATACAACTTAAAACTTCATACAAACAAGTATGAATTTCAAATATAAAGAGAATTGCCGAGCACATGAAACTGTGTACTACTCCCCAATCTTCTCACCACTCTCACCATTAAACTCAAGAATTGCTACAACAAAAATTTCAAATCTGCACAGGGACTAACACACAAAAACACATTATTTTTTAATAAGTGGTAAGTTTTTTATTAAGTGTTGCTGTTACAGATTTCATATAAAACTCCTGCCCCAAGCTGCCCCATTAAATTTTTTTTCAAAAATATAATATGAGCATCAACTCAGAATAAGTTATTATTATTAATTTATGAAATTTCTTTTACTTTTATTGTTGCAAAATATGTGTAAAAATAAGTTTGAAGTATATACTTTTTGAATATCCCAAATATATAAATAAATTTAATATATTATTGTTAATTTATGAAATTTCTTTTACTTTTAATATTGTAAAATATATGTGAACATAAGTCTAAAATACATACTTTTTGAATATCCCAAATATATAAATAAATTGAATATAAACAAATTTAATATAAGAATATAAAAAAATTAATTATTATTAATTATTTACAAATTTATGATTTTTGTCGTCCTAAGTTTGTTCAATCGAACACTGTGTGATGTGAGCAATTTGAGCACAAACGTTCTTGATATATTTTTGACAATGAATGTGATCATTTTGAGCACGTATTCAGGGGCCTGATTGCGAGCGAGTTATTGCTCGAATGTGCAAGTTTTCTAATTTTTTGAATTTTCGCATTCGGTTTCGAGTAACACATATCGAAATTTCTAATGACAGCATTCGGTAACGTGCATACATTCGAATGCAACCGTTCGTGTTTTTACTCGCAAGCAAAATGGCATTCGAAATCATGTTCAACATAGAAAAAGTGATGAAAAACAAAATGTACGTTCAATATTAGACTTATTTATTTATAAATGAATGAATGCACAAATGTACTTATAAAAAAACACAAATTAAAGAATTTCTTGTTGACTTTAAATATAACAAAACACACTGACTTGGCAAATAATGTTTTGCCTAAGAGTTGTCTGGGAAAATAAAAAAATCAATCAACTCTGGGAGCATCTCAATAGCAAATTACCTGCTTCTAGTCAACCAATAAGAGAATTGAAAATGTGGCTAGTGCTCTATTCTCTAGCTTAACACTAATTTATTATTATTAAGTTATTAATTAAATTAAAATAAAAATAACATTTATGTATATTCGTTTCTTTTTTCTGCATATACGTTTGTATTTACGTACATACATATGTTTTTGCACACATACACATATACTAAAATATGCTTTTGCTTACAATTTATTCAGTGTTGTGAAATGAATTTATATATAAATATATTTGCCTTTTTCCAACACTAAAACAAAAAGTCGATTCGCTTGGTAGCTAGTGACATCATCGGAAAATTTCTTACCATCGAAATTAATTTCTATTCGAATGCAATTCCGATCACGAGTGCAGGAATTAGGCCCCAGGGCTATCATGAATAAAATTCCGAGTGAAATTTTTCCCTGGGAATAATTCCAACTAATTGCAAGTAATAAGGAAAACAAAAGATTCTAATTGGAAAAGGGAGAAACTTCACGCGGAATTTTATTCATGATAGCCCTGATTATGTAATTTTTTTTCTGAGTATAGTAACACCTTATAGGCATATTAACCTACTGGTTATATTTTCGAAATTATTTGAAATAATGTTTTTAAAAAGATTATTGCAGGTTCTATATGAACCAAAGATTATTCTAGAGTTCCAGTTTGGTTTTCGGAACAAGCATGGAGCTGCGGAACAATGCTTTCGTACAAGATATGGGTGCGTGTTGAATTTTTATGAAACGTATGTGAATTATAATGTGAATTATATTGTTATATCTCGAAGACTAACAACCAGGGACAGGGGGTTTCATGCAAATGCATGTTTTTTCCTTTAACCCTGATAATGGCAAGAAACAATGAATTTGCTAAAAATGGCATCGAATTTTTAGTGCATATTTTCGCATATTTTACCGAAAATGCATATTTTTGCATAATTTGATCATAAATGCATATTTTAGTTACATATTTTGGTACAAGTCCATAATTTTGTATCATATTTTGTCAAAAATTCAAATTAAAAAAAATTAAAAATTATTAATGTAAAACTGACTCGTTTTTGCAAATTTATTTCATTTACACCCACAGACGTTACAAGGCCTTTTCCAATGCGCAAAAGCTTTCTAAGAATAAATTGATTCAACTTCACATTCGAGAGTATAAAAAATATAAAATTTTTAAATATTTATAAAATAAATTAATAACAACACTTTTTTTCCTATTTGTGTATCGCTCCTTTATTGCAATATAAAAATATATGGAAAAATGCGTTTGGTGTTAATAATGCAGAATATATCCTTATATAATTCTGAATATTGTCTTAAAATGTAAAGTAAAAGGCTTGTACACGTACCTCTTGAGAAAACAAAATATTTATATGTCCCTGTTTAGTTGTATGTAAATTTGAAGCTTTTCTTTTGAATAAAATTTTTTGAAATATGTGCATATTTTATTATTTTTAGTGCATATTTTGCGTTTTTAATGTTATATTTTAGGAGCCTAAAATACCTTTTTTAAGTGCATGAATTCCATGTCCCTGATAGCAGCTCTCACTTCAATATTAAAAACATTACGGTACAAGTTTAAAACTAAATCTCACCTACACTTTCGTTGGGGTCATGTTAAGTTTTATTTGATTTGAATGGCCCCTTTCGAAACACTTATTTCCAATTTATTTCATTTATATCTCACTCTTCATCAAAAATTTTAAAATTAAAAAAAAAATTAAAATTATTATAGGCCTGGACCGTCCCAAGGTAACGACAACTTTCGACTTGCGGTGTCTCGGCGCTAAATTGACGAATGTTGGTTTTTAAATGCTCCAAAATTTGAGGATTATCTGCGTAGACACGTTCTTTCGGGTTGCTTCTTTTTTCGTTGCAAAAATCATAACTTTTGAACGGATAAAGATATTTGAAAATTTTAAAAAACAATTGAAAGGAAACTCCTTTAGCTTTAATTTACATGATTTTTACGGTCATAGGTTAGGCGCGGCACTGTGCACAGTGTCTGCTTGCGCCTGTTTTTATTACAAACATCATAACTTTTAAGGTAAGAAAGATATTTTAATAAAAATGAGTATCATTATTGGCCATAGCTTTGTGGAGGCACTATGCACAGTGGTTTTTTTTTGTTGAAAACATCATAATTTTTTAAGTTACCAAGAAATTTATAATGGGGAAAAAACACTTGATTTTTAAATCTTTTAGGATCAAAATAAGTGCTACCTTATTGTTTGATAGACATTGGACACGCTGACACCTTTGAATTTTCTTGTCGCAAAAATCATATTTTAAGTAATGATATTTTTAAAATTTAAAATAAAACTTTTTGTGCTTTAAATGACATTCTCATAGGGAAGTCTAGAAAAAAATGCTACTCTAATATAACATGTTATGTTAATATAACTTTTTTTATTTATATTACAGATAAAAATTATTGAAATATTTTTAATATTAATATTAATTTATAATATTATTTTATAGTATGATATATTATAATATGATATTGAGTTATTTTTATTATTTTTTTTTTAATAGTTAGTTTTCTTCAAAATAGTAGGTTTAGTTTAGATGTATGATCCATTAAGTCTTGCAGTTCAACTTCTGCTGATACTTCAGTACTTTTTACATTAGATGGTATTGCTTCTTTTTTGGCAGAGGTAACCTTTTTATATCCAGGAAGAACATTCACATTATGATTCTTTAAAGAGCTTCGTAAAATATTATATTTCTCCTTTGGCAATGCCAAGTCCATAAATAATGCTAAGGCTTCTTCTATGCTATACTTTGTGAGTAATGCATTCGGAGGAGTTGGAATATTTTCTTTAATCCTTCGTAGTCGATCTGGGCTGGCAAGCTCCACAGCTTTTGTAATATCAGACTTTGATTTATCTTTATCTTTTACGTACTTAAGACATAATGCTTCTGACACATACGATGTAGATATATCTTTTGTAGCATTTTGAAGTTTACGTTTTTTTGTACTCCGAACACTCGTTTATAGTTTTAGCAGACCTTCCTTTTCTGCTGTCCAAGGATGTATGCGGTTCTTCGATGTTTTCAAAAGTTGTTACTCCATTTAGCCAGTCTGAGTACTTTTCCATAAAGGTTTTTCTCGTACGGTTTGACGCAAGCCATTTTCTACGAATATCCAAGAAAACGAAGTGAATTTTGTTTTTAACATCCTTTTCGTGGTATCCTGGTAAACCGTGCAATTTTTCCACAATAGCCAAATTAAATACATTTTCATTATATTATTTTCTTGAACAATTCGGAATTTGAAATGACATTATGAGTTCTGGCAGTGATCACTACTTTTGCAAAGTAAAACCTTAACTGATTGCATTACACAATTTCAGATTAATTTATACCCAAAAATAAAAAGGTTCAAACTACCTGATTTGCTAAACATAAATCTAGGCCACAATTAACTGGATTATATACCACTGCAGTTTTTATTTTACTTAGTATAAAAATCAAGTTTTAAAACTAACTGCCTTTTTTTCATAATGTATTCTTAAATTTAAATAAATAAACAAATTGTAATAATTATGGCTATTTGGTTGACACAGAAAAATATTGTTTATCATTTATATGGGATTCATACTATGACTTTTTATGGTGACTTTTGAAGACTTTATTGACGACCCAGTAAAAAAAGAGACTCCAAATAAGTCATGAAAATGTAGAGTTTGCGATGCGGAAGTAGTGCAAATTTCGATCCGATCTAATGATTTTTAGATAGTGTTGTCATTGCAAGAAGTTCTCTTTTTCGATGCTTGGTCACTGAATTGGAAGCGATATTAAGAAAAATTCCCTTTCTTGTGTTCTATAATAATATTTTTATTTAGAAAAAAATGGTAAATAGTTGCCTTTTTTAACAATTCGTTTCTTTTTATACGAATTTAAGCCCGAAACAGTGTTTTCATGTAAATTTAAGCAAAAAGTTTTAAATTTTAGACTAAAATTAATTCATAAATTTCTTTAAATAAATAAATTTTTTTTTAATTCTGGTAAGTATTTCCTAACACTATGGAGGAGTTACAAGGTTTTGTGTGACTAAAATAAGCTTCAACATGGTTTTTTGCTCACTCTCGGCAAATTAAAAATATCGATTTCTTGGAAGCAATGAAAATGTACTTCCGCTAGAATGACTTCCATTTTTTTCCACTGGGGAATGGTGTACAAAGGCTATCAACTTAAAAGAGAATTAAAGAAAAATTTAGGGAAAAAGTCACTGCAAAAATTTCGTATTAACGAGAATTAATAAAAATTAGTAACAAGTGATGCACTGAAAACAATTTTATTTATTTATTTATTTCAATCCGATACATAGGAATCCTAAAAGGCCAATTAGACATGTACCTATAGAATTATATTAATAGTCACTTCAAGCTACAGAAAGTAAATTATATGTTATATTATATAAAAAAATAAAAAATTATAAATTAATTAAATGAATAAGTCTCAGTGTCAGTGACTCCCCAGCCACACAAAATTAGTAAGAAGGAATTAAATTTTAAATAATAGTAAAAAAAGATCCAAAAAATTGCCGCCGATGTGTTATATTATATTCTGGATGAAAACCAGTTCAAAAGCATCTTTTTATAGATAAAAATAGAATATGTGAATAGTTTCAAAGGTGATGGTAAGCTATTCCAAACCCTGCAGACTCTTATTTTAAATGACCGTTCAAAAATAGAGAGGAATATACGAGGAATTTCAATTTGAACATTACGTGTAGAGTTAATGAAGGAAAAATCATTTGTAAGAAGTGTAGGCTGTCCCATATTAATAACTTTGTAAAAATAAATAAGTAAACGCAGGTCAAGATAGTCAAGAAAATTACAGCCAAGACACAAGTGTTGTAACACGATCATGCTCACGGACTCTAACTTGAAAAACATATCTAACAATTTTTCTAACAACTCTCTCAAGAACATCAATATTGCCTCTTAATGAACCGGAGTATAACTCGAGACAATAGTTAACCTTAGTCATCAAAAATGCATGGGCCAATCGATATCTAATATGTTTAGGTGTGTATGATTTTAATGCATACAATCTTCTTAAGGTCATAGAAACTTGGCGTGATATTGAATTTATGTGCTTGTCAAAGTTTAGTTTAGAATCAACAACTATACCAAGGCATTTGAGAGAGTCTGCATAGCTAATAGGCTGATTTCCGATACAAAGTCTGGAATAAATTATATGTTGAGAGTTTAAGTGAAATTACATGGCTTTAGTTTTTGATGAGTTAATATCAAGATAATTCAGACGCATCCAGTTTAGTATGGAGTCCAAATTATTATTAACACATGTTTCCAAATTAGTAGAAATAGCAGAATTCATATTATAGACAAGATTTACAAAGATATGAGTCCATAAGAGGAATGCAATCATTTAAGTAAGCAAGGAAAAGCAAAGGTCCTAATATAGAGATAATAATTTCTTTTCATATTAAGAACGCATCTTCATTACATATATAAAATAATTTTTTTATCTTTTAGTAATAAAATACATTTAATAACATAAAGTACAAGTTATTTTTCTCTTATTTTTGTAAAAAAAAGAAAACTAAGATTTGATCCTTTTATACGATTATATATATTTCAATGAAATAAGGCTACATACATATTTATAGGTAGGCACATATGTATACATTAACAAAAAAATGGCAATCAGTTAAACTTATATTTACATTTTTGTGCTGTAAAATAACATAAAATATAAAAAATATTAAAATTTTGATAGCTTTTTTGCAAAAATATCATGGCTGTGGCAGCGCTGGCTTTAAGATTGTAACATCTTTCTGCAAATTTCAAGAAAACCTGTAATTTTTTGTGGCCCAATTTAGCTTAATTTTTCAAAGTACTGTGTAATAAATATGCTAAGAAAATATGGGAGTGACCATTTTTGCCCATTTTTAGATATTCTCTATTTTATTTGTAAAAAGTACCTAAATATAGGGTGTCTGAAAAACGGCAACTGCCGAAAAAGTAGGGTATGTGGTGGACATTTTCTTAATTCTTAAAATAAACAATAAATATACCTTTAAAAAAATACCAAAAAAGTAGTGATCACATGACATTTCTGACACTTCAATTATAAAATGTTTTTTTTCTTCTCAAAATCACATTTTTTTGGACTTTCTAAGAAACTGTCGACTTTAAGCAGCTCCACCAGTTATAATTCTTACCCAATTAAGAAAAATGTTTTTGAATTCTGATCAGTAAAATGGTCTTTATACGATGTATTCATTCATTTTACAAAATTTTGTCATAAATTTTTTTATTTTTGCCACGGTTTTTGGGAAAAGGCGCCACAGTGCGGCGTCAAATTGCACGATCTTGCTGGGTAATTGACGTCGGAAAAACGTGAAATGCCGTGCACTGAGAGCTGCCAATGAAATAAATACAAAATCGGTCGTGTTAAGTGGGTCGCCCTGTTGAAACCACATATCGTTCATAATCTTCAATTGTAGGCCTAAAAGTGTCGTTTATCATACGGCCGCATATCGTTCTGAATTGACAATAACGGTATATTTCAATTATGCACCACCCTTTCACTAACAAAAGTGATATTTTTGGCATTGAGCACATTACGATGATGTAAAGGCACGACCCCATTTGTAACGCTTCCAGTCTTTTAAAGTTTTTTTTTTATAATCTCGCCAATTCCTTGCACAATTGGTCGATTATAACAACCATAATCTTCCCGTAATGAATCAACCAATACTTTTGTTGTAAGTTTTAACTATTTCTACCCGTTTTTTGGTTGTTAAATGATCCATATTCATAAATTTCAAGTCTTTCACTAAATAAATGAAACCGCTAAATGGATAACCCTGTACATATCTATTTTTGGTACTATATATCGTCAGCTTAAATGCAAAACCACTTAACTAACAAATAATTTTAAATAGCATTTTAAACTAATTATTGAGTATTGCATCGAAAGACATGTCCCTACAAAGTGTCAAACCTTTATCATAACAATCAGGCGCATGAAGAATAATATAAGAATACTTTGAATAAATTTATTTAGTTTCTTCTCTCTCCTATAAAATTTACGTAATTTTGCATTTCAGCTAGCGATATAGACCATTGAAAACTTTCCTATCCTTCCTAAAAAGATTAAAAGCTGATAAGATAATAAATGGAAATGAAATCATAATAGTTCGCAGTAGGGTGTATTTCATTCAATCCTGCCAATATTAAGTAATCAAACATGAGTACCCGTATGAAAACATCATGTTTGTGGGTCTGAGTGCCATCCATGATGTCTTCCGTTGCGTCGAACGTACGAGTTAAACTGGTATTGACTCGTACTATGACTTGGTTGGAATTTGTCTTTTAGGTTAGATTTGTCTAAAAAATAAATAAATAAATAAGAAAATGCGGAAAAAGATTTATGGGCTCGTGTGACATTTTTACACTACATGAGGTCATAATGAATTGATTTCATAATATGAGTATAAACTTAAAGTGGAAAGAAAGAGGATGAATAAAAACAAAAACTCAAGCCATACTCACACTTCTGTTGTGGTAAAATTGCTTTCAATGTAAAATATTGTAAAGATTTATTTTATTTATTTAGTGGCCGTGGTGATAGAACTGCGTAGTATTTTTCTACTTTTGAATAAGATTTTAGATAGCTTAATTTCTGTTAAATTGTAAATAAAATTATTATTATTATTTTTTTTTCTATACTAATAACACTATTTTGCATATAAATGGTTATTCAAATAAAACTGAGATAACTGCGAAGATTACAAGATCCGAAATAGAAATTTGTTTTAATTTTTATCCAGGTGTGACTAATGTTACGTTTGAAATTAGGCGGTTACCCTAAGATATTTGTCCATAGCTCGAGAATAGTACAACTGTTTCAAATGTAATGTATGACTTAGACCACTTTCATAATTATGGACATATATACATACATATTGGAAACTGCTACGTAGTTATTCATAAATTTGTAATGAAACAAATTTTTTTTTCTTTGGACGTCAAACGATTGTTTTTCAAAATAATTACAACTACTTTTAGTGTAACTAGTCTCATAAAAATTATCACATATAATTTGGCTTTCTCTAAGACAAGACCTCATCAGTCCTTAAGCATAAATTAAATGCATATGAACGTTGATTAAAAGAAAAACAAGCTAAAATTCCTAAGACTAACGGCCGTATCAAAAGAAAACATTTTTTATATTTTTTATACTTTTATCTAAATACTTGAGATTCTCAAACAATGAGGATTAAAACGAGGATTTCTATAAATCGCTTGGACCTTGTTTCGTAGCAGCTGGCGACTACAATGCAAAAAATATGTTCATAACGGAGGTGTCATAGCCTTAGTTTTTATAAATATCTAGAATATGAAAAAGAAATATACATATATGTATGTATATTTAATTAAACTTTAGAAATCTTTTTTATTCAATATCTAGGCTCACGGTAGTGTGAAAGGGTAAGTTTTGGTCAATACACACATTGTGTATATTTACAGGAAGCCGTTCGAGCTGTTTTTACCCCCCTCACCAAGTTTGAAAGTTTTACAATGAAAGGTTCCGGAGATATAGAGGTGAAAAAAGTGCATATTTTAAGACATAGTCACTGACTCACTGACCTACTGACTCACTCATCAATATCATGAAGCACTTCCATTATAGCCAGAGATATGAAATTTGGTACACAAGTAGATCTGGGTGAGCAATGAACTAGAAACATCTGAAAACCCGAAAATTTATACCAGGGGGCGGGGCTACGCCCATAAAAATTAAATTTTGTGCTAGTGAGCTGAAATTTGGTACCCAAGTAGAACTATGTGAGCAATCACCTAGAAAAATATGAAAACCCGAAAACTTTTACCAAGGATCCGGGGCTACGCCTATAAAGCTTAGAATTAAAAACGCATATCTAAAGCGCTTAACTCAAGCGATTTTATTGATGTTGGCACACATGTTACAATAATACAAGGCTTTAAATTTTTGTTACAAAAGTGGGCGTTAACACGCCCATACAATTTTAACCTCCTATTTAATGTACTTCCGGTCAGCACAATTAAATGTACTATTTATGTAACTACTTTTATCCGTTTCCAACGAAACTAAACAGGATAGATAAGCACTAGTCAAAAAAAAATTTTGGATTAAAAAAAGTAGGCAGAAACACACCCATAAGAATAAAAAATTAAAATTTGCGCTAGTGAGCTGAAATTTGATAAACGTGTAGTTATAGATTAGAAAATTACTAGAAAAATCTGCAAACTCAAACATTTTACCAAGGTGGGCGGGGCTGCGCTTTAAAAGCTGTTGACAGTGTTGTAAACGAAAAGTATTGTAAACAAGTGAATAGCAATCAAGGCGAAATCATAAAAGGTGGCTGCACTAGCGATTTTAGTCACAGCTGGTTTATTTTCAGTTGCCTTGGTAGCAATACTAAAAATTGAAGAACATAAAAGCTTAAAAAGTATAACATAAAAAATATGTACATGTGTATCATTATTTTGGCAAAAAAATAACCAAAATGAGAAAAATATTCACATCTTCACATTAAAGAAAAAAATAACCACTTTTGGTTAGAAATAACCAAAAACGGCAGCCCTGCTACCTTGTTTCTTCCCGAATTGTGTAGGTAAGCAGCTTTAGATGTTTGCCTTATAATGAAGATTTGTGCTTATTTAAAACCTTGTGCGCTGCCTAATTGAAAGTAGTAGTCATTTCGTTTTTGAGAAATTCTTCCAAAAATCACGCTACCGCCTGACAAAGCCGTCTCTCAAGGCTCAACTAGGCGACTGTAATGGAAAGTAGCTGCAACGATAGGAAACAGTATCAATCAGCTGTTTCCTACCGTTGTAGTTACATTCCATTACAGTAGTATATAAACTTTTATTATAAGCACCATGTGCGTACATACATATATGTATATATATATAAGTATATACATATGTATAAAGTGCTCTAGATGACTAGAAATTTCAATAGTGTTTGCAGGTGGTCCAAAAGTTATTTGATGAACATTGTTTATTATAATTTCAAGTGCATAACGGTAATAATTCTTTTCAAATATTGAAAACTTTTCGAGGAAAATAATAGAATAATTATTTCATTGAACCTTTAACATATTTTTTAACGCTTTCTATTGCCAGTAATGCGTTACATTGTTAAAATTAAATAGATGTTTATCGCTTTCCACTCCTTTTTAAATATAATTAAGAGTATTTGTGTAAATGTACAATACAACCAGCCATGTAACCAACAGGTGGTCTCCAAGAATCAAAAGAATATCAAAACCATCAATATTGAGAATGTCAGTTTACATAATTCTTTGTAATTTGTACGTGAAAGAAATTTAGAAATCGATATAAATTTAAATAAGCCAGCCACAAAAAAGCAAGTAAGAGACCAACCGAAATTATTCTTGTCATTTATTCATTCATTGCATCTCATTTAATTCTACTTTCGTTTGGTCTATCGAGTTACAAGTTTTCTTCTCACAAAGAACAAAAAAAATTATTCACTTCGTTGCACTTGACATAATATTAAATTTTAAAATTTTGTTTTGATTCAATTATTATATTTTACCGGTATAAAAAGATAAATAAATATTACGAAAGAGATCGATGGCAGGCAGCCATTCTCCATTCATCCATTTACAGGCACCGTCACAGTTACATTTAACACAAGCGGTACGTGTACCAGGCATTATTGTTTCCTCTTCTTTTTTTTTTGACTTTGACATTGAATTTCTTCTCATGTGTTTTAAGTTTTGTTACTTAAACATGTAAATGTTTGTCCCTGGTTATTTATTTTCTTAAATTGTGTTGTATGGGGGTCCTCAATTTAGTTTCTGTTGTTGTAAAGTTACTCGAAAATTGTCATGTTTGATTTGCCGTAGCAGTTGCAGTCGTTGTAGTTGAATGCAAGCATTTTGTTAGCATTATGTTACCCTCTCTGATGACATTATCCGATAATGTTAACTCAAATAAAGCTCAAATTATTCTTTAAAATCCATTTATCAATATCACTTTATTTAAGACAACACAATTTTTACTTTTATTTTAAAATGAGCAAAGACTATTAAATTGGAAACTTTAATTTAAATAAAATTTTAACTACAGTTTAATAAAGAATTTTATTTCCTGTAAAAATAAAATGTATTAAATTTTTATATAACACATCATATGCTTTAATGTAACATATTTTATAGATGCTGAAATATGTTCGCGGAAGATATCAAATGTAATGTAAGACCAACATATATATATATATATATATATATATATATGAAAAAAGTAAATCTTTTAGACCTTTAACGTACCTTTTCACAATGTATGGTTAAAAGATAACAGGGACTTTAACGGCAAGTTTTGTATGAAGAACTGTCAGTTAAAGTTCACGTTAACTCTTAACCATACATTGTGAAAAGGGACGTAAGTTTTATTTTATATCTTCTAGTATACTGATATATATTTTATGTTTTTATACATAAAAAGAACATTTTAAATTTTGCAGTCTTAAAATAAATCTTATTATTATTTTAATAGTTCAATTCACTATCTTGTGCAAATGGTTTTGCATTGTGGCATTTATTTACTCTACACTAATAATATACAAAGAAATGCAATTTAGCAATTTTGTCTAAATATATAACATGCAAAACATTAGTTTATATTTACTCTATGTATGCACTTAAATGCAAATGGACGGTTGAAAATATAATAAAAAATATAACAAAAAATTCCAAATAGAAAATAAAATAATTTAAATACAAATAAAAAGGGAAGGACCTAGTAAAATATCTGTTAAATTATCTTTAGGAAGTTGCGGAAAGACGAAGAGGTTCTTGGAAGTATTTAATTTGATAATTTTTCTTGTTTTTTTATGGAAATATTTAAAAACATATTATGCCTTAAGGTGACATGATGAGTTTTTTGTTTCAGCTTTGGAATTTGAGAAAAAAAAGCCTTAATTTTGATATTTATATTTTGAACTTAAAATTTCTTTGTAATTGAAAGGAACAAGAAAAAATTAAATATCAAATAAATGAAAAACAATATATATCCTGAAGAAGTTAACCGAAGGTTATAGAAATATTGAACTAATAAAATTAAAATATAAAATGACCCAAAGCTAAAAAATAGTTTATTTTAACTTTATATGTTAAAAGGTCGAAAAATTAGATAAAAATATCTAATTTCTTTGTAATATTTATTATATTACTACCTTTTGAATAAGTAAAAATATGGGGTTTTAGCAATATTTTTTAATAATAGCGAAATAATTAACCCACTTCGACTTTTTTCCAAAAATTTAATATAAAATGCGTGTAACTTTTGACTTAACTGTGTCATGTGCATTTTTGCTTTCAAATATCAAATAAATCTTATAAAATCTGCAATAAATATTTAATAAATGTTATATAAATTTATAGTAGTTGAGACTGGTATAACTCTATACTAAAATGTTGCGTAATATAAAAATGGTTTTCGATGTATTCAAATCTAATTTACTGAATATTTCGACCAAAGAATTATATGACTTTGACCACTTTCATAATTAAGGGCTTATGATAAAACATTTTTTTTTAAATGTTAAAAATTTGATTCTTAACCCATAATAAGTTTTTTTTTCTATATCGAGCAAAATTGTACTTTCCATTAACAGACAAGTGGACCAAGGTTGGCAAAAAGGCAAAATTTTAATTCTTTTCCCGAACATTTCCTAAACTGTTAGTGAAAACCTATAAATGTACCATACTTTTTTTTAGCTCTGGGATAAAAAAATGCAAGAAAGCTTTTTCTTTTAATTTTTCACAAACCCGAGGTTGCCCACTTTCCATTTTTTTAAACAAAGAAACGGCGGATTTGAATTCTGAAGACCCAAATTACTGTGGAGATTTTCTCCCGAAAATCTCGCGTTTAAGTTTTTTGGCTGAGTATTGATTAAAGAAATGCAAGTTTAATAAAAAAAAATTTTACGCTGATAGTTTTTTTATAATTAGACAATGCTAAGGATTTTGGAACTATTAATACGACTATGCAACAAATGAAGACTTTTGGAATAACACACGGAGCGGTCCGATAGTAAAGTGTTTTCTTATAGAGGTATAAAACTTTAAGTTGGCAACACTTTTTTAACTCGCTGCCATTTTATCAGCTGTCAAGAGACTTATGTTAAGTTTGGTTTGTCATTTCAACATGAATGGACTGATGCCTGAATAACGCTTCCAAATTGTGTAAATTTATTTTGAAAATCATGGTCCCGTTCGAAATATGTATCGACCATTTTACGTAATCGTCCACCAGAGCAATTAATTAAATTAACTATGGAAAGTTTTCGCATGTTACTAAAAAGAAACTTTTTAAATTTTCTAAGCACGCTCCTTGGAGCTAAAGATGTCTAAAACTGAAAACTAAATTTGTTGTTATGTTTTTTTTCAAGCTTCTATGACACAACACATAGACAATGGATTTGCAATTGTGTAATACAAATTGTAATAAGCAATTAACTCAATTTGCACCTGTAAGCAAATTAACAATATCAGTTAAAATAATAATAACAATGAAGCTCTTACACTTAAATTAATTGATGCAATAAAACCTCAATTGAACTGATTAAATTTTTTATTGTAAATATTAATAAATTTTTTATTTTTTTTTTAGAAAAATGTTCTAAAGAGAAATTGAAAAAAATCTCTATGATAACTAAAAAAGCTTAAACGAATTTGTATTTATGTAGTACATTTTTTTCAAGTGTACATTATATATAAATCCATTCTTATTGTGAAAGAAATTATTTTTCAAATTCCATTGCATATAGAATTTATTTGCCGTATTATTATTTCTTGTTTTATTTCTAGCACCTGTGGGTCATTTAGATACAAGATTAAAAAATAAGTAGATTTGACTTATTATCGCTCTCGTTGTAGGTGTTCTAGAATTAAGCACAAAACAACAAAACAAACCATGGAAGCAGACAACACTTTTGAAAGTTCCAATGATGACGTGGAGAAAGAAGGAAGGAATTACAGAATTTTCAAATTAGAGAAAAACTCAATTTAAACTTCCTTCTACTCTTTTCGTATCAGTCTAAAAAGTTGTTGTGAGAAAACTGCTCGTATTCCTTAAGTAAGCATGGCTAAATTGCCTGATTAATGTTTTTGTGAGATGAGCTGGTTGGCAGGCTATGAAGTTGACTGCTACTTGGACGAATAGTGCAAAAAAAAAATAATAGCCTGGAATGGAATATTGGTTTGCACCTTAACTGTGAAATGTTTTGGTACATGTACAGCCGCAAGCCATTAAATATAAATTTGAGCACAGTGTTTAACTGCTTGCAACAGTAGACATGAAGCGTGATTTGAAATGCGAATAAACATGAATATGTATGGGAGCATTCGGGATGCTGATGGTGGGGTGCTTAAATGAGACACCGTTCGAATAAAAATAAATTTTTTTGTATGCAGAATTTAAAGATTGTCAAAAATAGAAGGAGTTTTCGTTAAGTGTTAGTGTATTAAATTAAACACAAAGACGGTGATCGATAAAAGAAACATTTTGTGCATAGTGGGACTAGAAGCTCCAATATGTGCAAATACATTTATTTCTTTATATTATATTATTTTAGTTATGCCCGAATTCAGTAGGATGATTTAGGACGTTTTTGTTTGAAAATACTTTTGAGTTCTTGTGTTTGAATTTTCTAAATTATTTTCAGAAATAATTCATAGTTAGGCTTAAGTTCAGTAATTTCAATTCTTATTGAATGAAATATTTTTTCATATTCCGTTTCATTGTAAATTTAAGTTAAATAGCTGATGTTAATAAGGATCTCTACATAAGTAGATAGATTAGGATGCTGAAAATGCACAGAAAAGTATCGAAATACCGATACTTTTCTGTGCAGCTTAAAGTCTAAGTTTAATTTTTCTTCTTTTCTTTAGAAACTCACATTAATTAATAAAAACATTTCATTCAATAAGAATTGAAATTACTGAACTTGAGCCTAACTATGAATTATTTCTGATTAAAATTCTCTACAGTTCAATTGAAAGAATTTAAAAATTTTCTCACAAAATTATTTAATTCTAAAAAAAATGTTTTTAAAATACAAAAATTAAATAATTATACAATAGTTTTCAAAAATATATATGAAAAAATATTTGTTGTTGGAAATAATGTTTGGAACAAAATCGTAAAGCAAATACACGAACCTTCTAGCAAGGACAATAAATAATAATTGTTTTAAATAATAACCAGTGCGGCTCTTTTTCGTCCTAGACAAGACGATACAAACGTCGAAAAGAATTAGGACAATAAAATAATGAATAATTTATGTATTTGTATTTATTGAAATTAATAAATTTATTAAATTATTTTTGATCGGTTAACCGATTAATTCAAAATTAACCGATTAAACCAAAACCTCATTTAATTAATCGAGCAATTAACCAATTTAAACAAAAACTCGATTGAGTGTCCTAATGCATGACAAATTTAATACTTTTTCTTTTACCGAGTCTTTGAGTTTCTGTTAGATTGTCCTAAAAGAAACTGTAATCGACAAATATCCTGCATCACAAATCTCAATTGATGAAAGTGTCCTCTGCGACAAGTTGGCCAACTGGGATATAAATACATTATTTTTAAAAGTAAGCATTATAGAGTTTTTCTTTTCGAATATGCACATACTCCCAATCCATTGTGCAGATTTGCAATTTATTCAGAACAATAATTTTATGCGCAGTAAAAAGAAAAAAACTGAAAAAATTAACCAGACTTCTGTTGTCAACTTAAAGATTCTCTATGACAAACAGCAAAGGAAAGAAAAGGGAATGAACGGTAAACATGAGAAGTGTAATTGAAAGCTGGTTTTGTCTATTTTTAGCTTAAACTTATAAGTTTGAAGACAATATGTGTAAAAAGCTAGCAACGGTTTCTTTAGAAACCGATGGATGTTGCATTTTAACCCTAAACTGGTATTTTGAGGTCTAAAAGCAAACAGCGGATACATTTATTGTTAAAACAATTAAGTATTTCAGATTACAACAAACATGCATCTACGGAATATTACTACTACATCTACGGATTTCGCAGTTACGGAGGCTAATCCTTATTATTAGCATACTTTTAAGAAATGGGCTACAAGTAGGTAAACTATTCCAATTACATTTCTTATTTTAGTTTGTAGTAATTAGCATAATATTGTCTAGTTTAATTTTTTTAAGTAATTTGCATCCAGTATTCCCGAAAAAGTTAATCAGGATGAATATATACAAGAAAAACATGTTTTTAAAATTATAAGTATAAATTTCAATTAAAATGATTTCTCGAGAATGAGAAGCTGTAGTGTATAGGCTGTGAGGATACTACAACATCAGATTATTTTAGAGGCAAAAATACATGAAGACGGTAACAGAAGCTCACGACGACATACAACATAATGCTATGAGATTATATTTCTTCCAATAATTTTAGAAAAGGATTAAGAAAACTAAGTTGTTTTAAAGCATATTCTGGATGACACAAAATTTATATTTCGATTATGTATGGTAGCCGAACTTCAGTTGTGTTGCCAATTGCCGAAGTGTTATTACGTATGGCAACTGGCAACTGGCAACTAGCAACTGGCAACAGGCAACTAGCGACTGGCAAATGGCAACTTACATTTGAGATTAGCAATTGCCATATAAAAATAATATTGACTACCATAAATTTTAAGTTTAAAGCAATAACATTTACTGACAGTGACGTAGGTAATGCCAAAAAGGTTGGGATTGTCCCTTAAATACTGTCTAATAGATTCATTATTTTGTACTTCCTTCCCTTCATCAAAAGAACTATGTCCTAAACTAATAATTTTTTATGATACGTAAGAAGTAAGAAGCTTAAAAATTTTCTTTTTGGTAATTTTATTACTTACATTTTGATTTTGATAATTATATTTTCGATAAATTTTCACAACTGATGAAAGTTGCACATACATAATAATAATTTTAATTTCAGTTGTATTGTCAGTTGCCACAGGAACTGAAGTTCGGTTGCCATCTATAATCGAGCCATCAACATAACAGTGTTTACTCATACTTTTCTTTTTAACTGAATTTAAAAAATTTAATTTAAATTTAAAATTAAAGAAACTTTGGGTAAAGGTTCCCTAATGATCTGCATTAGCAACAGTGAAATGCGCATAGGACCCAGCTAAACCCCTCAGTAATCAATTTCAATGTATTTTTAGTAAAAATTTTTTTTACTGAATAAGTAAAATAATAATTTGGGATTAGTAGTGCGTGAATAGATTTCAAACTTAAATTGTAACAATTCCCAATAAAAAAAACACTAAAAATTTAATTTATATTGTTCGAACTTCATTTGTTTCTAAAATTTATGATTTGAACGGGCTAAAGTTCGTATCGCTTTTTAAACCAAATTACATGTGATAATTATTAACTAGATATACCAACGGACGAATCTAGAATCTAAATATAAATAATTTTATTAATATTCAAAGAAAATTTACGTAAACCTCGTAAAAAAATTCATTAAAACACAGCCACCCACATACTTACATACATATGCATAATTAAAAAATACATGAAATTAAAAACACAAACGAAATCCCTTTTACTAAGCTAATTCAATTTATTGAACTCTCTTCCTTTAAGTATTATGGCCAGCGTTGTCAACTTTGAAATTTCAAAAATCACTGAAACCACTAAAAAAGCGATTAATTTAAGTAAAAAAGCACTAAATTTTTAAATATTATAATATATTAAAAAAATTGTTGTACACAAATATGCATATAAAAAATATAATAATCGGTTGACCTTGCATTCTATTTATAAAACTATAAATTTGAGGCATCCGATAAACATTTTAATTGTATAAGAATCAGTGCAATCTCAAATCAGTTTGACGAAGCCTTTTGAAGTTATTAAAAAAAATTAATTTTAATAATTTTTCATCAGGAAACTAACGTATTATTCAATTTCAGTCAAATTAGAAATAATCGAGGTCTTTCTGAGGTTAAAAGCTGATTACATTTTGAACTCGATAGGCTTAGTAGTTAAAAATGTAAAATTTGGTTTTTATTACATTGTGCTGTGAAAACATTATTTCGGCTGAGACTGAACTATGTAAAAAAGATAATAAATTATGATCTAAATAAAGGTTTCAAAAGTGTTGTGCAGCAAACCCTATATAAATAACAAAGTTAAAAATAAAAAAAGTGATTTGCAAGTTTATCAGTTATGTACATATATACTCGACATTGGGAAAAATAGTTCTCATTCGTTGTTATAAATAACCAATGCGTGAAGCAAGTGTAAGGACATTCAGTTACGTATTTTAGACTTTAATAAAGTCATGGAAAAAAAACTCGATCAACTTCTGCGTTTAAATATGGAAGTGACAGAAGTTTGATGGGAATGCAACTTTGATAATATTCCAAACGAGTTCATATCAACTTAAAACTCGATAGTGGAATCAATATTTTTCCTAGACTAGACAAAATTTACACTCTACTCGGGTAAATACTTCTATTATGTCTTCTTTGTTGTGTGGCTGTTGTGTTGTGTTGTTTACATTAATTGTGCTTAAAATGTTAAAGTTTGAGGGTAAAATGGCGCTTATTTCTTCAACCAAGCCTTGTACAATCTGAATATAATTTTTTGAAATGCTCCATTTCACAGAAAAAAATATCATCAAAATGCAACCAGCAAAACAAATTGTTAATAGTTAATTTAAATTAAAATATATATTTAGTTAATATAAAAAATTAAGTTGTTGAAATGACAAAAACAGAAATTTTTTTCAATAAACTGAACTAACCAAATTTTATGTTATACATGGCCCAAAAAGTAAAAAAATTCATTGTTGATTCAACAAATTAAAATTTTTCTAGTCAATCAAATTACTCAACAAAATTATTTGTTCTTATATCATAACGGAATACGCACATGTAGAAGAAACAGAAGAACTCGCATTTTGTGTGTATTCATTATTTTCTTATCTAATAACGATTTGCTCTTTAGCTGAGTGGTAAGTACATCAGTCTATTAATCAAGAGATTGCCGGTTCGACTCATCCAAACATCTTTAAAATTTAACATAAAACAAAACTCTAAAAAAATTAAAAAAAAAAATACAAACAAAGAAACAACACATTAGAATTTGAAACACAAATTCATTAAAAAAATTTATTTTTCTGTTAACAACTCAATTGTTAATAACACAATAAGTTTAATTGGAAATAATTGAGTTGATTTTGTTTTCTTATGTTACAAATGTGTGTTTGTATTTACAAAAATCGTTGTAGGTGCCTTTTTAAATAATATTTTAATTGTATTCACAAATAAATTATTTGTATTTACAAATCTTTTTTTTCTGTGTTAAGTTCAAAGCTTATTTTTTTAAATATGGACTTCCTCGAAAGAAAAAATAGGTGAGGAAATTTTTCTTCCAATTTATGGTTTTGTGCCACCGCCTCGAAACAAAAAGCACCGAAATGAATTTAAAAAAGCACTGAGCACTAACTTTAAATTTTTTCGCGTTGAAAATTTCAAAAAGCACTAAAAACGGTGCTAAAAGCACCAATTTGACAACACTGATTATGGCTTTCATACAAAAACAACTAAGAGAACAAAATTTTTATATCAATAGAAATACTACAAACCCACACACACAGCCAATCTCATTCATGTTTTCTTTCTTGTTTACTTGTAAGCTAATAAATGCGTGTGTAATATGTGTGCATGAGTAGTAGCAACTTTAAACGCTTATAGCTCCCAAAATACTAAACCGATTTCAATAAAATATAAATTCTGCACATCTGTATCAAAAAACCTTTAAAACCATATAATATATCTTTTTAAAATCGGTGCAGTAGTACCATCTTAAAAGGGATTACAAAAAACATGTTTGCCAATTAATTATATAGATGAACAAATAACATTAAAGTTAGTTGTAAATATTCTGACTAACACATAGTTGAACGGAATAACTAGAGCTTCATCATCAGCGTTCTTTTACGTTTGGTCCACTGTGTGTGGTATCAGTTGATGTAGATTTCTGCTTTATATACGTAAGTTTTCTGCAAATGGAATATGTGAATTGTTTTGTTTCATCGCATTTCAAATTGCTGAAAGCTTTTTTGTGATGAAAGCTTAATTTTACCATCTCCACCTAGTTATTTCTTTCAACTATGTGTTTGTCAGAATATTAACAATTAACTTAAGCCTGATTTGATCAGTAAGATAAGAGTAATGAATTTCTTATGCAGAAATGTGATGCATATAGAAGTTACTTTTAGTGTGTTTACATCTGTACCTGAATTCAGTAACTTTTATTATCGTATCGCTATAATCAATATAACGATAATTTATAGACTTTGCTATTCATTAACATATTTTAACGGTATTCGCTGTAGGTTGAAGTAAAACCATTTAACTACAAGTATTTACTATATATATAATTTGAACGGGCTAAAGTTCGTATCGCTTTTTTAAACCAAATTACATGTGATAATTATTAATTAACAAATAACATCAAAGTTACAATTAACTTAACTTAAATATTCTGACAACACATAGTTGAACGGAACAGCCAGCAGTTTTCGAAGGCCACTAAACCTTCATCATCAGCGTTCTTCTGTGGTGGTCCACTGTGTGTGGTGTCAGTTGATGTAGATTTCTGCCTTATATACGAAACTTTCTTGTAAATGGAATATGTGAATTATTTAGTTTTATTTTATTGTTCTTTTCGCCTGTTTCGAAAATTTCTATACCGAGATACCACATGATTTTTAATTAAATGGTGATTAAAATAAAGCTGGAAACTATCGTTATAAAAAAATTACGGAATCACATTAACCTTGCCGCAAACGATTAAAAATGTCGATAAATTTACGATTTTCGGTTCGCAGAAAGTTACAGAATCCAAGTATTAACGAGATTTAGAGCAAAATCTAGCAGATTTTGAGTAGACTTCTCATACAAAACAAAATCTACTTCGTCAGTAAATTTTTTCGAAATCTTATAATCCATTAGAAGTTATTGATGCAACTATGGTGTTTTTCAATATTGTACTAAAACTGAGCCGGAGTACTTAAAAAGGTGTGTGAATTAGCTATATTCCAGTTTTTTTAGTTTTAATAGGGAATTTGCACCTGCACAAAATATAGCAGATTTTAATTAAAATCTCTATGGAAATCCAGACCGTTTACATCAAGTTTTTTTTTGACATTTATCAAGATTTGTTTATACAAAACAAAACCCATTAACTAAAAAATTCCCAAAACTACAAGCAAACAGGTTCAATGTAGCCAATTCATACACCTTTTTAAGCGGACCGTAGCTAATTCAATCATCTTTTGTATAAATGTGTTGCACAGGGTGGTAAAACTAAAATAAAAATATAAAATTTTCAGTAGATTTCCTACAAATCTACTGACAAACTAGATTCCCTTTTGTATGGGAAATTTAGTAAACAGCAGCTAGATTTAGCTCAAAAGCTCGTAACTACTAGTTTTCGAGACAATGTAAATGCCCTATAATTTAAGAAAATGTTCAGTCAAGGAATTTAGTGTGTCGGATAAGAATTATTGATACATGTGAAAAAAGACTTGTTGTTAACGATACAGATTATGATAAAGACTTTAATTGAAATCTGCTGGATTTTAGGTAGGCGTAAATGCCCTTTTAAGCAACATTAAACAAATTTTTCTCATTAATACATTAAAGATATAATTGACATGAAAACCACTAAATAATTGGTTTGTTCTAGATTGTGTTAACTTGGACTTCCAACAAAAACAAAGTAAATGGAAAGAGCTATGCCAGTTAAGGTTTAAATTTAAATTATTCGAATAGTAAAATTCCTTTAATTTGGTGTAGTTTTAATTGAGTAGCCGGGCACCTGCCAAATTTCAGGCGATCACACAAGCCACATATCACAAGAGGAGAAAGAAAGAGCTGTTGAAGGCTCAAGGATGTTTTTAACTTTAAAATGCGTTTTATTTTTATTTCCATTATTAAAAAAAATTAACAAAAGATTCTTAGAATGAAATAAGAAAAATTATTTAAAATAAAACAATGTTGTTAATGGTTGGTTAAAGTGACCTTTTACATTTTGCCGACCTACAACTAAATGACTTTTTATAGACAACTGACATGACTACTGGTCCTTTTGTTCTTATTTTTTTTTCTGAACTCACAGTTCTACTGTCTATAAATACCCAGCAGCTTGATATCTTAAGACTATCCATTGAGTCGTGGTCTCTTTTTTAATACTAATGCATGTCTTTTTTTTTTGTTGGCCACTTGAAGGACAATGAATTTGTTCACAGTCTTAGTAACAGACAGTACGATGATGTTTCTTTGTTTAATGTATGCATGATTAATAGTCCTACCACCTTAATGACTTAATTAGCCAGGTTTTTCTTATTTTTCCAGTATTATGTTACCCTTTTTTATTCCGAGTAATTGTTGACCTTTTTTCTTTTCCTGCAGCAAGTTTCCTTTTAAATTATTTTTTAAAGAGCATTTCAAGGGAAAAAAGGTTTTTATGCTCCAAACTAAATTCATTAATTTAAAAATGAAATTATTCAGTTACTAAATATTTTAAATAATTAATAGAGATGTTATTATTGAGAAAAAAAATTTAGTCACCCGCATAGCGAAGATCTGTTCAAGATTGTGAGCGAATGCAGCAAATGCAGGATTAGTTGAGAAAGATGTCTTTGAGGTATTTAACTAAATGAGTTTGTATACACCTGGACACATTTTACCCTTATTTTTCATTTTTTTTTTTGAACAAGTGTTCGTGTCTTAACTTGTTATTAATTACCCTTTCCTTCAACTGCATTCTTTCATATTTTAATTTGGTGGGACTTATATTTTTATCTAAATTTTACACCTTTTTGTGGTTAAGGCAATTATTCGATTTTTATAACGTAAGATTATGCAATTATTAAAAGTTAACCTTAAATAAGAACACGATAAACTGAGTTGTCATTAGTTTTATCACTGAAAAACACAGTATGTACATCAGAGCTGGACGATTTTTATAGACAAAAAAAATTATCGATATTATGCCATAGATTTTTCGATAACTTTTGGCATGAGGAACAAAGTTCGAGAATTTAAATTTTTTAGTTCTTTTTAAGGTGTTTTTAGTAGAAATATAATAAAAAAAACTTGGATAATTTAATTTTTTTAATCATATAAATTTTGTTGTTGTATTAGATTAAAATATTGATACGCAATAAATGAATATCATGCAAAATAATTATTTTAAATTTATTTGCGCTATTGAAGAAATCTGCACATTATTTGAGAGACCAACAAAACTTCTACCGAGAACGTTCGCATGTTAAGTCTTTTGTTTTATGCTGGATAAAAAGTAAAAAAATTCGAGTGTTGTTCTTAAAAAATTTAAGCAAAAATTCTCTAAGGTTTTAAATAATTTCTTCGTGACCTGAGACTGATTAACCCTATAATGCTTAAGTCCGCCTCTAGGCGGGGTAGCAAAAATCCGTTATAAAATTTTTATTTTTGTCAATATTTATTTAATAAATAAATCTAAGTATAAATTAAAGTTTATTTTATCAACAACTTTTCATTTTGTGGCAACACTCCAACGCTTTTGGCAAATACATTGTCATCTTGAGTTTGAGCGGCAACGGTGAAAAACGTTAATATTGTGCATCGAAAAAATAATATTTCAAAGCTTTAGATCGGCTTGAAAAAATTACTGGTGAGTATTTAAAAGTTTAGTTGAAATAAATATTAATTTTATATTTTAAGAAATACAACCGCTACTGGATGTGTTTGTTTTTGCTCAGCCCGTCTATAGGCGGACTGGGGCATTAACACAAAAATTTTGGTTTTTATAATATTTTTATGTTACAGTGAAAATGGAAGGTAAGCATTAAAAAAAAGCTGTCGAAAATGACAGAGAAGGAGATTCTGGAATGTATGGAAAGATTTCCATCAGAAGACGAATCAAGTGAAGAAGATAATGATGGTGATTTTGACGGAGATGATATGGATGATCCAGATTTTGTTTGCCCTGCAGATGAAGAACAAATAGACCACTTAGTCAATTCATCTGAGATTTTGTCAGACGCCATAAATACTAGCATAAACATTTCCAATATTAGTGGGCTTGAGCAAAGTTTTCAACAAAATGTAACTGCTGAAGCTGTGCTTATATTGTCTCCAGCTAAGCACAATCATCTGAAAAAGCAAAACATAGAAGTTGAACTTGTAGAAGAAGAGGATGGCCCAACTTGCTCATCTTCTGGTAGATTCAATGGGGTTCCAACTGAAATTCGAAAGATTCGCACGAAATAAAAAATGTAAAATTTAAATTTAACGGGATGTAAATCAGAAACGCAAGCTTTCTGCGATAAATACAAAATAAATTTATGCAATTCAATGTCAAAAAAATGTTTTTTCAACTTTCATAATAACCCTTAAAATTCTAAATGAAAAACAGTATTATTTTATTAAAATTTAAGAATAAATTTCACCCATTAAAATGCTAATATAAAAATTATTCATGTTGCTTAAATTATTACGATATTGCCCAACTCCGCCTCAAGGCGGGCTTAACAGTTTGACCTCTTACAGATCAACGAGTACTCACAGGAAAAAACTAAATTCAGATTCAAGTTTCTCATCCCAAAATTAACTGAATATGATTTTTTTAAGTCAAACAAAAAATGTGGCATTAGAGGGTTAAGGGTTTTTTATTTCTTTTCTTTTTAGAGTTCATGTTCTGTCCGTCAAAAATTAAAAAAAATTTAAACTCTGGTGCCTCGAAAATGATTTTTTTGATATGTTGTAGTGTAAATCTTTTTCCTCATGCAAAAAGTTATCGAAAAATCGATGGCACAATATCGATTGTGAAATCGATCCCCTTATTGTACATACCTGATAGGATTGATCACATCGGAATGTATCTTTAAATGTTATATAAAACGTAAAAATAATATCGAGCTTGAGCTTGCAAATATGTTGCAAAATAAATTCTCTCTCTATTCTCCAGAACAGAATTCTACATATGGTGTCGGATTATAATATACTATTATAGTATTTATATTGTCATATTCAATAAATTATAAACCTTTTAATATTATTTTCTAGTTTGATGAAACCATAAATAAATTCAGTGAAGTGCGACTTTGACCCGCGCACGAAGGGTTCCGTACTGACGCGAGATATGTAATTGAATACGAACTTTAGCCCATATAAACTATAGTTTGGGCATTTTTTTCGTTTTTGGGTTTTTTCGGTTTTAAGCTTTAATTTTAGTCTTGGGGTTTTTTGAGTTTATTGGCGCTTTCTGAGTTTTGGCACTTTTTATCTCGTTTTGGCGATTTTTTTTTGGTTTTTTAAGTTTTTTTAATTTTTGCGATTTTTATTATTTTGGCGTTTTTTTATTTTGGAGATTTTTTTAATTTTTGCAATTTTTTTAATTTTGGCGTTTTTTTTCATGAAGGTATTTTTTTTTGGGTTTTGGCGTTTTTTTAGTTTTGGCACTTTTTTTTTCTTGTTTTGAGCATTTTTTTAGTTTTTGGGGTTTTTTTAATGTTGGCGATTTTTTTCATTTTGGAGATTTTTTTTCATACAATTAATTATTTTGGTTTTGGTGCCTTTTTCGCGTTTTGACGATTTTTTTCCGGTTTTGACGTTTTTTTCATTTTGGCGATTTTTCGCTTTTGTGCGATTTTTTCGAATTTCGCGATTTATTTTAGTGTTAGAAATTTTTTTTTAATTTTGGCGATTTCTTTAATTTTGGCGATCTTTTTAATTTTTGGCGATTTTTTTAAAATTTTGGCGATTTTTTTTTGGTTTGGCGATTTTATAATTTTTGGATTTTTTAGTTTTACCGTTTTTGCAAATTTCAAGAGTTTACCTCTTACGGTTTCCAAGATATAACAAGTTGTCAAAATTACATAGTCAAAATTGCATTAACTGATGGACCACCCTTTAATATAAATCTTTTAATATTTTAATGTTAATTGTTGTAGTCTAAATAAAAATACACTAATTTTACAAATTTCATGTGTCAATATATATAAATATGTACATACAATTGTATGTATATTACATGGGATTTTAACATTTTTCGTTGCTCGTTTTGGAACACCCTTTAATTTTTAATTCTCATGTATTGGTTGTTGTAGTGGCCAAGGTTCTACATACTCTGTCCAAATTTCAGGTCCGTAGCTCTTATAGTTCCTGAGAAAATACCGTGTAACGGACAGACGGATAGCGTAGCGAAAACAATAGGGTACCTTTTTTTCACCTTTGGTGTGAGGAATCCTAAAAAGGCCGTGGGATTGTCAGGTGTCATTCTGTTCATGATAAAATGTCAAGCCAACACACAAAAAATTTTCAAATATACCCAGGAAAAAATTGTTACTTTGCGCAAAAAATATGTACCGTTGTTTATAGTAAGGCTCTTAACACTATACTGAGAATCACAATATAGAAACATAATAAGTTTGAAAACCGCAAACAAAAATCTTTACAAAACAAGCATCTTTATTCAATTGTGCATCTTTTTTATTTTTCACCACTTATTTAACATTTGGGCATGTTCTGCAAATCACGACATGTCAAATCACGGTGATTTCATAGAATTAATGAAAATTAAATCATTGCTTTTTTGAATTACACGATATTTAGCGTTGGAAGTTGAAAGAAAATATTCTATTATAAATGACAAATACTTAAAATATAATAAAACCTCACTATCAATTCAGGTATTAGTAGATTACTTTTGAAATCGCGTGGTTTGAAATAACCGTGATTTTCAGAACAGGCCTGATTAGCTGCCACAAAAAAGAAATTGTACAGCCCCCGTATTCTGTAAGTCGCTAAAGATAAATCTCTATCGCTAAAAATTTATATAGTAGATTTTTCGATTTTCGGCTACAAATGCAATTTTGAAACGTGTATTGCTAAATCGGGCAATGACTCAAAAATGTAATTCGACGAAAATTTCACGTTTTATATCATCGCCAAAAATTTTTAATTTTCCATTTGTTCAGCATTTTAGCGATAAAATTTAGCCTTAGCTTTAGCGACTTACAGAATATGGGGACAGCACACGCCTCGCTCTTCAAATCAAAGCATCTCTGAAGTTCTTTAAAATTTTAAGATAAAAACAAAAGAAATTTCAGGACAAACTAATCAAATAATTTTAAAATCTTTCATTTCATTAACAAACTTATTTTGGTACTAAAAAATATCAACATAAAATAACCATACTTTTACAAACCAAAAAAAAATTGCACTACTTTCTTTTAAGGTAAGATTCCACTATTGGCACAATGTACCGATTTTGGTCCCATTTTATGTGACGATAGTGTGAACGTTCACAATTTCTAAACTGCCAGAATCTGCAAAACCGAAATTTTGCTAACACTGTGGACAATAAAATTGAGCCTTGTTGTACAGATAATATAAACACTATTTTGCATAATGTTAAATATAATAATAATGTTGTAAAATATGCGGCAATCAAGGTCAGCAATCAGCCTCTATGCTTGGTATGGTAAAACAAATTTTGAAATTGCATCAACTGGCTCCTAAAATTTTACTGTTTTGATTTTTTTTAAATCTTACATTCATATACATATGTATGTACATATGTATATTATTATGTATCGTCTTGTCTATGGATGACAAAAAGCCGCAGTTGTAATTTTTTTAAACAATTATTATTTATTGTCTATGCTAGAAGGTTCGTGTATTTGCTTTACGATTTTGTTCCAAACATTATTTTTAACAAATATTTTTTTATATATTTTTCAAAATTAATGTATAATAATTTAATTTAATTTTTATGTTTTAAAAACACGGCAATAATATTTATATTTTTCATTATCAAAGACAACAATTATTTTTGAAGAAAGTAATTTAGAGAATTCAAACTCAAGAACTCAGAAGTTTTTTCAAACAAAAATGTCCTCAGTCTTTTAACTCAATTAGGACGTAAGACATTAAGACAAAATTCACAGTTAGTTAGTCCTAATTTACACTATGCAAGTCTTATTGCTAAGCTGATTAGTTTAAGTGAAAGAGAGACGAGGGGAACAGAACCGTTGCCTTTCCCCTCGTCTCTCTCTTTATTGAAAAAAAATCTCCAAGAACCGAAAAAATCTACAAAATAAAAAAAAAAATCCTCGAGTTTCCGGGACCTGTTTCCCGGGAAGTACAAAATTTCGGAAAATCTCAAACCCCAATTTCGCTGTATTTACATGTCCTTGGATATTATTTCCCTTCCGATGTGAAAATAACTTTCTTTGATCTGTCCTAATAAACTTCGGCTTATGTAAGCTTTTCATATGTCTTGTAAATCGAGGAAAAATCTTTATTATTTTCTAAATCTGATAAGAGATAATTATGCTTTTTTTAACTGAAAATTTCTTAGTATCTTATTGCTTTGAAGTTTAAGATTCAATACACGTTTTAAGGAAAAATCTCAAAGTTCAAATGCATAAATAGTTTCCATAAAATTCTTAGGCAAAAAAGAAAAAGTCTTGAGTCAACTTAAGATAGAATTGATGTAATGACGCCGTCATAATTTCCACATTTAAAATTACACCTCAGTTTAGTTTTTTGATTTCTAAGATATATATTTTTCAATAATTGTTGCATTTACGATCTGATATATTCTAAATTTATAATTATATAAGATTATTCAATTAATATGGTCCTTCAAGAAAGTAACATCCTTGAAAGAAATAGGAAATACCCAGCAAAAAATTAAAAAAAAGATAATCGGGTTTAGAATTAAGCATTTTTGGTGGAAGTTCTTCCCTACTGAATTACCAAACTTAATGATTTTAACAAGGCGTGAGACTAAAATAATCGATTCTTGAGAAAGCAATATGTCTTTTAAAACTAAAAGAATCATTCTCCTAATTTATCAATTTCTACATATTTTTTTGTAAATTTTATGTATCAGATACAAGTAGTAGTTCTGATGGTAATGTGTGATTTTTTGCTGGGCAGTTTAAAAAATAATATCGCACGGCTTAAAAGTGTTCTCCTGAAAAACTTCTTAAATTAGAGACTTAAGTAAATTTTGCTTATTGCCACAGCATTAAATAGTATTTTACCTGAGATCTCTCTTGTTGAAATGTGAGTTTAAAATTTTCATTATATGTATATCAGTTAATTATTTATATTCTTTCCATTTTTATTAATAACCTTAACTTTGATTTCAAGGCTACCATAATAGATAGTGGCGCTAAATAAGTAATTATTTATGTTAAACTTTCAGTTTTAAATAATTAATTATTGCTTTTTTTAATTCCTTTTTAAAAATGAAATTTATGGTGTTTACTTGTTAATACAATTTTCAACTGTTTTTCACACTTAATTTGCAAAGACAAATAAATTTTATATAATTGAATATTTAATTCTAATTGCGATTAAAACTACTTTTGGTATGACAGAGTTCAACTGCCGTGTACCCTATAACTTTAATAAATTTAAATGAACTATTCTGTAAGGTTCACTATTATTTATGTACATTTATTTTTTTTCCTACTGCAAAGCGCATGGAACCGTATACATATGTATATGTGCACTTAATTATGAAAGTGGTCTAAGTCATGTGCATTTTTCCTTCAAAATATCAAATAAATTTCAAAAGACTTTTGGAAATATTTAAAAAATATTAAATAAATTTATATAAATCGAGACTAGTAAAACTCTAAATTCAAATATTACAAAATTCAAAAATTTTTTTTATTTGTTCATATGTAATCTACTAAATATCTCAACAACAGAAGTACATGACACAGATAACTTTCATAATTAAGGGCACTTATGTATTAGTGATGTACCGAATGTCAATTTTTGATATTCGCGAATACGAATATTTGAAACGATATTCGCGAATACGAATACGAATATTATATGCAATATGAAATATTAAAAAATTGTTATGAAAAAGGACTTCACACTCTTGTTGGCGTACTTTAAAGTTAAAAAAAGTACCCAAATTTTAATGGTCGTCACTGAATAATATTTGAAAATGATACAAAGCACAAATTTCTATAAAAAAATTTATTTATTTGTACAAACTAAAATGTTTAGTCATTTATTTAAATTTCGTTTAGGATTTATGCATTTATTTATTTAATTTGCTTGGAAAAATATTCGTATTCGTATTCGACTGAATTTGGCGAATACGAATACATTCGTAACGAAAAGAAAATAGAATTCACGATTAAATTAAATATACAAAAAAATTTTTTTAAGGAGAAAAAAAGGGTAAAAAAAGGTATCATTATATCTCAGAAAATACATTCAAACACTAGAGCTCTAATACGCAACACTCCAAATGAAACTTCTTGAAAATATTTTTGTGTTTAATACGACATTTATATATTATTAATTACTATCACTAAGATCATGTCCGACACTAGTTGGGCCTAATAGTAATATCTAGATTTAAGATTTGAATACTTATTTTTAAATAATTTTTTAAAATAAAATAAATAAATATTAGCGTGTAAAGAAATTTAAATAATAGTAAGATTTTTCTTAAAACTTACTTAGCAATTGCCGTTTTTTTCTAGAAGAAGTGCAAATTTTTTTAACTTTTTATTAAGAAAAATGCAATTTAGTGTTTGCTTAAAGCAAAAAGATACAATCGCAAGGAGAGATACAAAAATTTCTAAAAAAAAGTGTCTCGAAGAACCATTTTATTGCGAATTTTCATTGAAAAGCGCAAAAATTTAATTTTTTTTGTAGAAAAAATGTCATATATCTTTACAAAACTGCATCACTCGATTTTTGAAATAGAGTGGTCGAAAGATGGGGTTTTTGACATCAATAGCCTACTAATTTTAATCCTTAGAAAATTTAAAGGTAATGAGCAGGGAAACCACAAATATGCAATTGCATGTTTTTTCTTATCTGATATATTAATGCGGAATTAAGATATTTATCCGTTTCAGAACTTTTTATGAATTCTGGCATCGATTTCTTAGTGCATATTTTTGCATATTTTACCCTTTAAAGCATGTTTTTGCATACTTCAGTCTAACACGCATATTTTGAGAATTTTTCGAATATATTTTTAGAGAATATTTGGGGTTTTTAGAGCATATTTTGGTAGTTTTAAAAAAAAAAATTCATTTTAATATTTAAAAAAAAATTTTTTGATAAAAATTTTTTACTTTTTTTCGTAAAAAGTTCATTTTGTAGTGAAAAAAAAACAGTAGTATTGGGAAGCAATACTACTAATTGCTACCATTATGAAGTTAGTCTTTAAAAAAGGCCATTATGTATGTTCTGGCCTCCGAATCGATTTCACACGTTTTCTTGTGAATTCTAATGTTAAAACACATGCTACACGTGTTAAAGTTGAAATTTAGAATATACTTATTATTAGTATGTGTTCTAACATCATAACGAAACAAGAAAATAAAAAAAAAATAAATCGTACATGTCCAACTTTTTTCTGCTAAATTTTAATGCTGAAACAAATAGTATTCATTTGTATTTTCAAAATTTCAACTTAAAAAGGTGCAACATGTGTTTTAACATCCTCACTTGACGTTAATTTCAATAAAAGCTTGGTTTGGTAATTGTGAAGAACTCTGCCCCAATTACATCAGTTGAGGTATACAAGTTTACTTAGATGTTACAGGCGGCGATTTTTATTTAAAAAGCTTACTGCCAGTTCATAGAAACCATGCAAAGATTCCCGTCTGCCTATTTATATTGAAAACAAAAACAAAGCACTCAAAATTTGTTTTTGTTTCCAATATAAATAGACAGCCAAGAATTTTTACGTCTATGAACTGGCAGTTATCATTTAAAATACAGTTCCAAACTTTTAAATCTGATATCGTGATCGCTTTAGAAGTAAAAGTTAAATTTTTGTTGTTAATTAATTTTATTATTGTTTCCTTCTTATGTTTATTTTATTTTTGTCTTCTTTCATATGCAAATTTTATTGAATTGCTGAATTAAAATTAAATTTTCATTTCCTAATAATCCAATTTATGTTATTTTTAAGAGCATATTTTTTGAGTTTTTAGTGCATATTTCGAAGTTTTTAGTGCATATTCAATGCACATAAAACACTTTTTTTGCAGCATATTTCTGGTTTCCCTGGTAATGAGTGTCTAGAATTCGCCTTGAACCCACAAAAATGTAATAATTACTTCTCTACTAAATAATTACTAATCTCATAAGTTATCAGTTTCTGTACAAGAAAAACGTTTTATAAATTGTATTACTAATATCTAGTTGCATTAATATCAATCCAAAATACTTACTATTTATTGTATTGTATTAATAAATAATATAAGATTGTGATGGTTGTTCAATTTTATAGTCAATTTATATAACAGAAGTAAGTGTCATGTTGGTTGTCAGTAGTATTAAATGCACAAGAAGTTCAAGGCACGAACACTTAAGAGCAGTTCTCCACAAATATTTTAACTGAATTGAAATTTAAATCGCATGTCGTGTACTAACTATTCATTGTTGTTGCTTTTGTTAAAATCGTCTCTTGACACTTGGCTGGCACGCTCTAGGGAATAATAAATACAAAAAAACAACAATTATATACAGTATTTAAATCAATTCCATTTAAGCTGAATTGTCTTGGCGTTGTAGAACAATTAAAATAACATAAAGTTATTATTGAAATGTTCAAAGTTTTTCTAATAAAGTATTTCTGTTTGGCAGTTAAACAAATTGATTAATTACCTTTATCGCAACAAACAGTTTAAGTTTGTGTGGAAGAAAAAAATTAAAAGAAGAGTTAGGATTAAGAGAAAAATGACGTGTTTTTGAATTTGGCGGCAAAGTATTCATTGCAATTTTAAAATAATTAATTCTAAAAAAGTTATTAAATAAGTGTCGTAGAATATTTATATATTATTATATATATTAAGTATTAATATGAATAATTTTTGGTTTTTGTTGATTAAGCAACGTCTACAGTCGAATCCGCTTTAGCGCAACATGCTTTACTCAAGAAAATCGGATTACTGAAACTGATACTAATACCCGCACTGATTTTAAACGCAGCTAGTCTTATTCATTTCGCTTTAGCGAAACATCGGTTTACTGAAAATTTCAGTAACCCGAACTACGTTTTAGAGAAAAACCAGATAACTGAAAAAAATGGGTTTTGGTTATTTCCAGTAAAGCGGAGTCGACTGTAAGCATTTCGTTTTTGCTTAAGAAACTCGTCATTAGGCTCCAACCAAAAATTCCTTACAATAGCTAAAAAAATATTTACTTATAATTTTTTCTCGCCAAGAAAATTACTTTACATGATTTAATAAATCTGAAAGCCTAAAGTTGCTCCTTTTCTATGATTCTAATTCCAAAACTGGTCTTCTGAGTAGGATAAAGTTTTAAATATTGAAAAACTACGAACTTTACTTGCATGAATTTTTAGCATCAGCTCATATTGGCTCAGTTTTCTCATAATATTTTACTATCTAAAAATTATGTACGAGTATATTTGCAAATATTGTATTAACAATAATAACAAATAATTATTTATTTTTATACAACGACATTTATTATAGGAATTTTTATAAACATTTCTTTTGGCGACATTGAAATACATATTTTAAATATTTAAATTAAGTGCTAAAATCAATTACATCTCGCTAAATGTTTTAGTATCGCAAGCGAAATAATTAATTCTCAATCTACAATATTTTTGCTCCAATTGTATCCACATGCAAATTTCTATTAGTCAAGCCTTTGAATATATCAGCACAGCTTTTGACCTTGTTATTTGATTAATGTTTGATGATTTAAGAATGCAATGTTTACTGTAAACAGTATTAAATGAAGCTTATAAAATAATTGCAAATAAATATAATATTAATTGTTGTTTAATTCTTAACTCAAATTTAGTTCCATACTCATTTAGTTGAAATAAATAATTGTTCTAATGTAAATTACTTCGAAATAAAAAACTAATAAGTCATTAATTATAAAGAGAAATCTCTGAGAAAAATAATATGAGCTGAAAATTTTAAATAAAAATTTAAGTACTAAAAACATGTACCATCCTGGCTGCTATGAAATTATTAAGTAACTTCCTTATTTTCGTCACAATTGATTTAAAATTAACACGGACAACATTTCAAGTTAAACAAAATACAATCATCTATTTTCAGTAGTACCACGAATATTATTATATCGTTTCACTGACTCTAGACCGTCGGATATCAAATGGTACTACGCGAACATCTGGGGGTTCACATTAACTTTCCAAAGCATCCATGAGAACAGCAATTGTTGTACACATGATACAATGCAATAAAAAGTACGAGGGTAACTTATTTTCAAATAAGCTACCAAATACAAACTGAAGGAATCATATTTTTTTGCTCTTACTTTGCTGCTGTAGATTTTGTTTAATATTTTTTGCCGTTCGTTATACAGTGGACACATTTATCAAAATATTCGCTATAAAAGTAGAACAAAGTCTTAAAAATATATTCCTAGCAAGGTTTTGTTTGTTATTTTGCCATATTTTCTTCATCATTCGTTATATCTAGTATAAAATTAGGCTAGTTAAGCTATCGAAGGTTGTTAATGTAAAAAATTGAGACGTTCATTATATCGGATTTTCGTTAAAGCGAGATTCGTTATACCGAGATTCGCCTGTACTTGCTCTTACACATTCTAGCATATTATTAAATAAAATTTTTGATTTCGAAATATTAAGAAACAATATTTTCTTCCGGTAGATTGATATTTTGGAACACTGTGTAGCGGTAAGTGAAGTTTTATATAAATAAATTCAGTGCAGTGCGACTTTTACCCGGGCACGAAGGGTTCCGTACAGACACTAGATAATTATTCAATTAAATTCAATACGAACTTTAGCCTATATAAAATATATTTTTGGCTTTTTTCGTTTATTGAGTTTTTGAGCGATTTTTTGGTTTTGGCGGTTTTTGCGTCTTTTCGGTTTTGGCGATTTTTTAAGTTTTTTTTTTTAATCTTGCCACTTTTTTTTCGTTTTGGCGATTTTTTTTGGTTTTTGGCATTTTTTTTTTAATTTTGTCGATTTTTTCCATTTTGTCGATTTTTTCCATTTTGGCGATTTTTTCAGTTTTGTCGATTTATTTTAGTGTTAGAATTTTTTTTTTAATTTGGTTTTGGCGATTTTTTTCTGGTTTGGCAATTTTATAAATTTGGGATTTTTTAATTTTACAGTTTTTGAAAATTTTAAGAGTTTCCCTCTTACGGTTTCCGAGATACAACAAATTTTCAAAATTATATAGTCAAAATTGCAGTAACTGATAGAACACTCTTTAGTTAAAATTTTTTTAAATTTTACAGCCAGATCCAGAACGTCGAAAGAAAACTAAGGCGAAAGATAAGCAGTCACTCACTTTCGTTCGAATCAGCGTCCCAATAACAGTCGACTTGTCGTTCGTCTGGTTTTACGTTTCTAACGTAAGCCGTATACGCATTGTCAAATACCCATATTGCCACATCAACCATTTCATACATTCATCGTCAAACAGGAATAAAAAATCGTTTAAATGTGTAAATTGTGCTTTAAAAAATGAAACTCTGTTCTAATTTAACCTGCAACAAGTGGCAGCCAAAAATAACTTAAAATAATAAACAAACTTGACAAACCAATTTTTGTTAAGGAAAAACCAAAGGAATAACTACTTAAGGGTTTTTATTATGATGAAAAAGACCAAAAAAGGCAAGTCATGCAAGACCAAAAAAGGCAAGTCATGCAAAATGTTGAGTAGGTCTTCCAAAAATAAAAATGTTAAGCTGGCCTTCGTCTGGGCCTAAGGACTCAATCCGCATTGTATGAAAGTGCATATATAGATATGTATGTATGTTGAAGACTTTATCGAGCATACATACCAACATATGTATGTATGTAAAGGAGAATATCACAAAACCGGCCAAAAGCCGCCCGCAGGTTATAATCATTGAGAAAAACCACTTAGTTTTTAACTTCAAACCTAATTTTATTTTTAAGAATCAAAACACAGTTCATCCTTTTACTTATATGCATTTGATCAACTCAATATTAGCCGAAAAAAGTACTTAATAAAAATCGCTCTGTACACGGGCGGAAGTACACGGGCCTTGGCGCATTGCAGTGGTCGTTATAGTTTGTTTTTATGACTTCAACAATCTTACTTTACTGAAGTTTGGCTTATCGTTAGCCTCAGCTTGAGCCATTTTACGGCACAACACAGACAATATCAATACCAACTCAAGAGAATCAGCATCATGAGTTATGAAGACCAATTGAGTTTTCCTTTGCTCAACCAATTTCGTTATTGGTCCAGCACGGATGAAATTTTGCTTCTTTTTTCGTTGCACATCATTACCCTTAGCTTTGTCCTCGGCAATCTTTTTCAAGCGTTGCTTTTTAGTAATAGCGGATTTGTGTATTTTACCAGCAGTTTAAACATTTTGATTGCGGTGGTATTGTAAAATGTTTAGCTGAACTGGTGAATTGGTGGTGGCACCAGCTGAATGCGAATGTATTTGACCCATCTTACAAATCACGTTTAGGTTTACTGTTTTGAACAATGCGTAGGTTCTTGATACAAACCTAGATGTGAGGAGAAAACTATTAATAATTCACAACGGCCGGTTGGGCAACAAATCTCATTTTAAAAGCAAAATGTTTTACGTATAAAGTAATTATTTATTTTATTTTGTCTCAGTCGACAATAAAAATACAAGTGCCTACTTTTGACATTTGATTTCGTATAAATGACTGAAAAAATAGTTATTGGGGCACAATTTTTTTATTGAAATGCTTACGTTATCGTTCGAACCCATTTTCTTTCGACTTGTCGTCCTAACGGCTTTCAGTGGAACGCAAAACAGCTGTTTGTCGTTTAAAATGCTTGCGAACGAAAATGAGTGATATCTTGGAACAGGCAGTTAGTGTTTATTGTTGTAGTCTGTATAAAAATACACTAATTTTACAAATTTCAAGTGTTAATATATGTATGTATGTATATTACATGGGATTTTAACATTTTTCGTTGCTAGTTTTGGAACACCCTTTAATATATAACTCTCATGTATTTAATGTTGTAGCGGCCAATGTTCGACATACTCTGTCCAAATTTCAGGTCTGTAGCTCTTACGGTTCTTGAGAAAATTGACTGTGACGGAAGGACGGACCTTTGGTGTACGGAACCCTAAAAAAGGAACAGTTTAATTAGTACATTAAGAAAATAACGATAATTTTTCTCATGCTGTGCGGCATTGGCATAAGTGAAACTTCGCCTTTTGCCATTTATGCTAACTTTGCGCCAGTTTTTTTGACACAAGGCCGTAATTTTACAATTTATTCAACAATGTCAAATGTATTCAACTCTGGCTTAAATACATACAACGTTGCAACATTTAAAAAAATCAAAAATCATTTCGTTGCTGATATGCAACACTTCAGTTAACTTCAACCACAATTAAATATATGGACAAACTCTCAAGAAATTATTGAGAATCAAAAATCTTCAGTTATAGTAGGCTAAGAAACTTTTTCCAAATACAATAAAAAATATTATTCAGCATTTTTTGTGCTATGGGCATGCATGCATGACTGTCTCCAGTCCTGCAATTACTTTTAAATATTTTAAAATTTAACCCGAATAGTTACTGCAACATACATATATAAGTATTTAATAAGCAAATACTTATCAGACAACGATTAAAAATTATTTTGATTTATTTTTATAAAAAAAAATAAACCAAAATGTGATTATTAATCTTACACGTAAATATTTGAAAAGTGAAACTTAAAAAGAAATCGCATAATAAATTACGCCAGTGAAAACTACTTCCTTAAGTCAGACAAACCCAATAAGAAACAAAAATCCCTTTGTAGTTTCTTCCCAATACTGAATTCATACTTAACTGATGATGTCTGTCTGCTGATGTTCGTCTTGTAATTGTCTACCATTTATTTGTATTAATCCAATATGAATATTTATTTTGCACCAAATACTTTAAAACATGCGTGTTAACAACTCATAAATTTATTTTAAATAATCATATATTTTTCTTTCTTTTTATTTATCATAGAAATTGTCTGGGCCAGTAATAAAAAAAAAATTCCAATAAACAACCGTTAAATTTATATTTAAACTTCAGGTTTGTGACGGCGAAGAAATGTAAGAGAAAAGGTGCTGTTGCAAATAATTCAGTGACACCTTAAATACTTGCCGCTAGTGAAAAGAAAAAATTGTTCTTAATAAATTTTTCATTTCTTTTGAATAAAAAAAAAAATAAAAATGAAATAAAAAGAAAACGCAAAACAGAAAAAATATTGGCCACTAAAATGAAAGACAGTTTAAAATATTTTCCAGCCAACATGATTTTATTATAGTCAAATAGGAAAAATAAAATAAATCTGAATGTTTTGCTCTTGTTATCTTTTCGTAATGCATCAATCAATAAATATGCTGAGCTGAGCTTCTCGATAATGTTAATGATGTTACAAGAACAACAACAATAGCAAAAGTTGCTGCGGTGTTTAAATCAAATGTTCCAGTTTTTCCTTGTTACATGGTTGTTATTTCTATAATTTTTTTTGCTTCCTTGGCTTGTATTTAATTTAAATAATTTATGTTTGCCAGCAATTTGAACGCCTTAAATATCAATGAATCTATAAATTACATTTGTATAACAAATAACAAGCAAGATCAAGGATATCAAAAGAAGCTTAAGGCTACCAACCAACCAAATGTTGCAAAAACCCATTGGTGTAACAACGGTGCAACAACAGCAACTACTAATACGGCAGCCGCCATAAGCTACATACATAGTAATGGAAGCAGCTTTGGTAGCAGCAACAGCAGCCTGTATCAGGCAGCGGTTAAAAGCGTAAACACACTTGCGCCCACTTTTCACCAGATTCAAATGTCTAAAACAAAAGTAGACATCGAACGAACGGGCTGCCAAACCGTATAAACAGTACATACATACTTATCTTAGTTGTTGTAAGTATCTGAGACTTGAATGAAGTTTTTTCGTATTTATTAATGTAACATCATTTTGATAAATGAAACTATATTTAAAGTCCACTGGGATTACCTTGATAGACTTTTAATGCTAAACGGGATAACACAATTACTTTTTTTTAAATATTTCTCCAAATTTTAGTACAAATCAAGTATGGCATATATTCACTTTAAATACAAATACTACATACAATAAGTTCAGAATAAAATTTTTCGATTTGAGATCAACAATTTTACATATGCATTTGGACTGGCATAGAGAAACTTAGATTAAATTATAGCACATTCACTTCAGCTCTGAAACTTAGAAATAAATGGTGAACTCAACTCAATCTAAGCGAATGAATTATACAAGTCTCAACAAAATTTAATAAAATACATATGCCCAGGGGAATTATTCTAACACTTAGTTTTAAACTTAAATGGTGGAAATTTGAGCTAAGTCGCACTGAGTTGAGCTGAACCGTGCCCCATTAAAATCAAAGTTGAAATATTGGAAAACTTGCCCATTCACCAGTAATCCGATAATTTTGCACTGATTCTTCTCAAAATCGGCCAGGGAGTTTATTTGAATATTTTTCGTTGAAAAATTAACACTTTGCTGTCATGTGGGTCAAAAATCTCAAATAAAAAAAAAGTTTCTCAAAATGATTTTTTTTATCTTAAAACTAGTTGGCAAAAACATTGCAAAAATACTTAACGCCTGATTATATTAAACCCCAAGTGGCCCAATCAAAATCCTTACTGCAACAAATTTTGCAAAATATTTTTTTAAATGTGTTATATTGGTTCTAAAGTAGATAAGGGTTAATGGTTTGGTTTTAAAATTTTAATTTATAAGCATTATCCAAATTTCTGGAAAAACTATCTGTCAAAATATAAGTGTCATTTTGACCAACATGACTCACAAGGGTTAATTTAAAAACTAACTTTTTTTTGGATATAATTTAGAATATTGATAATAGAATCCTTGTTGATTTTCAAAAGAATAGATTCAAAATTAGGTTGAAAGAAGGAGTCATTACGCTCATGTCCGGGGACATACACATAAGCCAGTACAGACCGGTTGTGTAGGCTCATATAAACCAACAAACCTTTATAGGAACTCAGTATCGTTCATGTAGTTACCTCAAGATTTTCCAATCAATGACTTTAAGGTAAGTAATGTCCGGTAGGATTTAATCCCCAAACTAACGGGATCTCAGCTGGGAAAAATCTGGACAATGAAAAAGGAAGTGCTCCATTATCTCCATGTCCGCCATGCATGCCCTGCATTAATTGTCATTCGTGGCTCTAATCCGGTACAAATGAACTAGTATATTAGAGTGCCCCATTAAGATGCCGGTCAACTTCCTTAGCTCGTTCATCCGGGTCACGGTTAGATTACCCGCAGTATCACAATTCCATTATGTCCTGTGGGCCATTTTCGCCCGATTTTGTAACTCAATCTTTGTTTACTTTGAAAGGCCTCGCATTCGTTTTCTAATTAACTGCCGGTAAATCAATGAATTTTGCAAAATTGGAACTTTGACCTGAGTTGTCAGACTTAGTTAAAATTTTTACCATATCAGTTCTTTAATAAATGTCACAATATTCCGCCCGGCTTTTTAACAAAATCAAAAAATTAAATTGATACCGAATCTTAAAATGAAATAGAATTTGTATTTTGGCGCTTTTGTAAAAAAAAACATATCCCAGCAAAAAAAAAAAATAAATAAGCCCCAAAAATAAATGAAAAATGCTGAGGTCCTTAGATGAGCCGGTTTTTGATGAGCATCAAAAGAAAATAAGTCCTTAATGCGAAAAGCATTTTTCGATGATGAAATGAATTTCGCTGCAATTTTTTTTTAAATATGATCAAATTGGTACTCGTGTTAATGCATATTTTATACTTTTTTCAAATTAATGAGAGAACTTATAATCAAACTCATCGTTTCTATCTACGAAGACAAGTATAATTAAAAATTTTTCAATAGTGATTTTACTTCGCATATGCTTAAAGTTTGTTAAACATGATTTACACTATCATTCAAAAAAAGTTTGCCCTTTCGAAATAACTTTATTTCATGTTGATTTAACCATCCATTAATGTTAAATAAAAATCAAAAGTCATGTTGCATTAAAGTTATTGTAAGTGTGGGAAGGCCTAGTCGCAGGATTAACTGTGCACTGAGGCAGGACAGAAAATTCATTGTCAGAACTTCGCTTAAGACAACGTGGAAGGAAACCGTTCCCACTGTGGATTTCAGAGCTTTATAGTAATATATGAATTCATTCAGAATGGAAGATGGAATTTAAGCTGAAGTGTAAAACTCTCTGTGCCCATGGGCAAATGGTCCATGGTATTTCTCGTAGAAATACGGGTGATCACTAAATGTGTTCACATTAACTTAAGTAGGGAAATTGAAAGTCTTTTCGGATAGTCTTATAGTGCTTTGGCTATACTACATAAGATATAAATGTAAAACAAGGTTTCCAAGTACTTAATCACAGAAAAAAGTATTCACCAATTAATATTTTCAATTAAGAATTAAGAATTTAATTTTATTAATTAAATTTTTAATTGTATTAATCAAGTTGAGTAAAAAAACTTAATTTATATTATCAAATTGTTTATAGGTGAAAATTTAATTAATTTTTTAATTGATACTACAAATATTTTAATTAATATTACAAAATCATTCATATTACTTTTTTGTGTGATCGATACCTGACAACGGTGTTTTTGGTAACAGGGAAGATGATAATGAAAGAGTGCATCAACTGCTTATTTTGCGGACCTCGAGCCCTTTGTGGCGTAAATTCTTTCACTATCATCTCTCTGATTAAAGAAAATAGCATTTAGATAGCATTGCACATGGGCAAATCCTACCTGATGAACGCTACATTCGTACGCGTTTTCGGATTAAAATATAAAAATTGTTTGGCCTCTCCAGAGAGATACCTTTAATTTATACAGGGTGGCCCAGAAAGACCGAAGTGGTGTAAATTCCTTATAACTTTTTATTTAAGACATATTTTTTTAATTTTTTGTTTTTTAAATACAGTAAATTTATAGGGAATATTTTTAGATTAGTTATTAAAAATTGTATCCCGCAAGTGGTGGCCATTTTCTGCTTCGCACAAATGTGCTCTTTCCATTTCCATTATTCATAACTTATTTATGAGTGACGAAGCCCATTTCCAATTAAATGGGTTTGTTAACAAGCAAAACTTTAGGATATGGGCTAAGGAAAACCCGAGAGTACTTCATCAACGACAATTACACCCAGTTAAGTGTACTGTTTGGTGCGGTGTTTCTTCAGAAAGGATCATTGGTCCATATTTTTTGGAAAATGAAAGAGATGTCGCCATTTCCATCAATGGTGATCGATATCGGGCCATATTGGAAAATTTTGTAAGGCCAGCCGTGGAATACCATCCGCAAATATGGTTCCAACAGGATGGAGCCACAGCGCACACTCCGAGGGCCACAATGGCTATTTTACGCGACATCTTTGGGGAAAGAATAAATTCGCGTAGAAGCAATTTTAATTGGCCTCCGCGTTCCCCGGATTTAACCGCTCCAGACTGTTTCCTTTGGAGTTATTTAAAAGGGAAAGTTTATGTTAATAAGCCTAGGACTATTGAGGAATTAAAAACCAATATTCCAGACGAAATTAACAACATAACACCGGAAGTTTTGCGAAAGGTCATGGAAAATGTGTTGAAAAGAGATCATTTGTGCGAAGCAGAAAATGGCCTCCACTTGCGGGATATCATTTTTAACAACTAATCTAAAAATATTCCCTATAAATTTACTGTATTTAAAAAACAAAAAATTAAAAAAATATGTCTTAAATAAAAAGTTATAAGGAATTTACACCACTTCGGTCTTTCTGGGCCACCCTGTACATGGTATTCAATGGGATTCGAGTGTACTTTAGAATGCCATAACAAAGTTTTAACAGGTATAAGTTGCGAAAAAATTTATCACAAATTATTGTGACGCACGCTACAAAAAATAGAAGTAGCTTCGAACGTTGTGCTATGTTTTCGTAATTTTCTGCAAATTTTGCATAATGAAGCACACAAAATGAAAGATGAATATAAGAGAATTCTAAAATAAGTTATTTTCAGGAAACAAATTTTGTAATTTTTTGTCAAAAGCCTTGAACTCTATGCGCCGCACGCTACATTTTTTCCAGTACTATAGAGTAAATAAAAACCATTGTATTTATATTAACGAAACAATTTATATTCTTTCAGCCTTATTTATAAAACTTAAAAAGTCTTTATAAAGGGTTCTTAAAACCAATTTTCATACAAAATGTTTCTTAAAAAGCCTTTTTAATTTTTATATATCAGGCTGTGTGTTAATAATATTATTTTATTCATATTTTATGTTTTTAAATTAATTTATTACTGTATATGGGCAAGTACACGAAACAGCCTACCAGCCAACAATTTTTGAAATTAATCGAAATTAATTTTTTTCTACTGAACATTAGACTTGATATCTATATTTATAAATATGTAAAATAAATATATTTCGATGATCATTAATACAAAAATTATTACCAAATCCTATCCTACCTCAGGTCTCTTAATGTTATCCAAAAATTTAAAATTTTTTTACATGTTCATATCACTACTTTAGTGTTAACATAGGTGGTCAACTCGAAAGCCATATTTTTTGTATTAAGTTTTCACTTGATTGTATTTTTTTACGGTAATTTCGAGTACGCTCTGCACACGTCTTCATTCACAACAGTATACGGTTAGCAAACAATTTTGTGTGGTGCAAATATGCCGATAATCTAAACTGACCGATAAAACAAATTTTTATCTTTTTGCCGTAACCTCAAAAAATATATGTTTTCTTAGCTAATTTAGGGTCGCTAAACGATTATGGCATTTGTTTATTTTTCTTAAGACGCGTTTTCGAGTTATTCGCGAAAAACGTGCTTTCTTGCAGTTTACAAAGATATTTCCAAAAATATTGAGAACTGTTTATTAAAATTTTGCAAATTTAACACGATTGCAAAGATATGTGTTTTTTATCAGCCCATATTTTTAATGTATTAATCGGATAAAAATTCATTGAGGGGCAATAGATTTCCTGGGGAAGTGATGGAGCCAATACCCCTCCCCCACAATAACTCAGACAAAATTATTGTCACTCATCAATGTATTACAAAAAATCTATAGTTTTGTGTGGGCGGAGGTCAGCCCCCAGCATCCCCTTGCTTCACTTATGATACCAACAAAGTAAACGAAATTGTTGTTGCTCTGCTCATTATAATAAGCGAAGAATAGATTTAAGAAGCGAAGTGATAAGAAACAGAATAAAAATTGCAAGGGTTTTTATTTTAACCCTGTAATTTTTTTAATTGTAGAATTTTATTGTTTTATTTACTTAAAAACAGAATATTAATTTAATTTAAGTTTATAGAAGACTTGTAAAACATATTTTTTTTCTGCCCACAATATAAAAAACCAAATTTTCCGTGACGCACGCTACAACGCATGGACCTGGCATTTTATATCTAATTTTACTGTTTCCAAAATAGTAAAATAATTTTTTTGCCAAACTCTAAGACAGTTGAGTGAATAACAATATGGCTTTCGAGTTGACCACCTATGTTAACACTAAAGTAATGATATGAACCATGATACAATTATACTAGGTACTTGCACGACTACAACAAAATTACAACACCAAAAAAACACATGTATTTTGTTGGTATAAACAAACCCTAAATTGTCGGAAACAAATGTCTTTTGTTTATACAATTACAGAGTAACTAAAGTACAATTGCAAACGCGGCATTCCTGCATGATTATAGCTATTCAGTGTTGCCAATCTGTGTGTAGTTAGGCAGTGTGTAATTTCTACTCACATGTGTATTCCATATAATTAAATTCTTGTGTAATCTGTTTGTAATTCTACTTTGGGTTCTATTTTTATCTATTTTTGTTTTAATTTTAACCTACACAAAAGATGTGTAGTGTAATTTTCTTCAATGTGTAATTGGAGACACAGCCATTTGTAAACTCATTGGCAACACTGTAATCTTTTTATTCACACATATACATTCAGCCTTATTATGATTCTCGTATTCGAGCTTTAAACGTCTCGTTTTTGCACTATGGTACTACGTCTCTCGAAAGTCATAAAAATATATCGCTGTTAACAATTCTTTTACAATTTTTGTACTACCATTCTCGAAATCAAATGTCAAAAGTTGGAAAACTAGTTGTTTATTTTATTTAATTCGACAGACAAGAAAACAGAATTTACAAGTTGCTAAATTAGCAAAAGAGTAAGATTTTTGCTAATGAACTTTATAGAAACTGCTTCTATGTAATGAAAACAATCTTAGATTGAAAATAACCACACGGAAACAGTTTAAAAAATATGCTTAAATAAATACATAACTGGCGCAATCGTACCACAATGGCATACGCAAAGTGGACACAAATAAAGAATAAATAGAAATACTTTAGAGCACCATCATGTACGGGGCCTGAATGGATGAAAGTACGGGCGTACTATAAATATAATTAAAAAAACTTCTTCATAACAAACGGGTGGAGGTTTAAACAGCCCATATATGTATCTACGACATACTGACATCGATAAATATATACTCATCCTCATCAGCAGAGGATGAAAATAAGGCACAACTCAACATTTTAATTTAATTTAATTTAATTATCACAAAAAAAATTAAACTGTTTCATTTTTGTTAGCACCAATTTATTTTTATTGTTACTATTTTTGACAGGTCGCAATAGACTGCTTCATAATATTTAATTAATTTTAAAATTTTGTGTCACTCTCTTCTTTTTATTCTATTACAAATTCATTGCAGTCGAAAATTTTACGTAGTACCACAAACAAACCAAGTCGAGAACCAATACGACAATGGTCGAAGAACATTTTCGAGAACGGTAATAAGGCTGATTAACATTTTTGCAGCTTGTAAACAAAGTTTGACAACTATGTGCAATGTTTACAGTGACAGGCTGGGCTTGTGCATGTACCTAGTATAATTGTATCATGATATGAATATGTAAAAAAATTTTAAATTTTTGTATAATATTAAGAGACCTGAGGTAGGGTAGGATTTGGTAATAATTTTTGTATTAATGATCATCGAAATATATGTTTTTTTATATATTTATAAAATTAGATATCGGGTCTAATGTTCCGTAAAAAAAATTAATTTTAAAAATTGTTGGCTGGTAGACTGTTTCGGGGACTTGCCCATATAACTGATGCAACCATTTTCATATAGTGCCATTCTGAACTTCAACATAAATGACCTACGGCTTGTTACGGAAACGTGACAACGAAGTTTATTCAACCTGTGTCGTTTATGCTGAGAAGACAATGGAACAACAGCATACATACTACATTTATATGGGCGATTTAGTTGCCAAATAAACAGCGAAATAGCTTTTTATTGGCAAATAGCTAACAACAAGAAAACAACTTCTGAATAGCGCACTATTCGCAAATAAGATACTTGAGATTGCCACGCTTACAAATGTTTGATAACAAAAAAAAAATAAGTAAATATTGCATACAAAACATTGATAGATGCAAATAATGACAATTAAAGCAAATAATTATTCAATATTTTGTAAATTTACACTACTACTACTTTTTGTCAACATACATAAGTTAGTTTTCTATAGAAGTTCAAACAAGTTTTTGTACTTTTGCTATATCGTATAACCACTGAGTTAATTTGTTTGCGTATAAACGTAGTAACGTTCTCTGAGAGTGTCTTGTCTTATGTAATAGTAGAAGACATGCTTTTCATTTTGAGTTTCTGTGTTCAGGCGGGATTTTGCAACCCCTATGCTAACTTTCATAAGAAGAGTCATAAAGAGTATGATTTAATTTACAGATCTAAAGCGGCCCATACACTACAACAGCATGCATGCGCAATCAAGTGTTTGTGCCAGCGGTTGGGTCGTGTATGGGCATTTTGAGTGATTGTACGTGTTGCTGTAGTGATGTCAAATAGAGTTTGATATTTTGCTGATGGTACAAGCTTGCTGGTGTAGTATATGGTGAAATTAGCTCAGATGAGCAAAGTTTTCATGGAGTAAACATGCATTTAAAAAATATAATTTATTGAAATATAATTTTTTTCAATGGAAAAGAGAATTTTAGCTCTTTAGTTATACATAGCTGCTAATTTTAACAACATACCAATAGTAATTGTAAGAATTTTTTGTCCATAGACTGAAAAAAATAAATAAATTGTAGCAAAAACTTTGTCACTATTCATAACCACCCTTATCGCAATTTTGTAAAAAATGAATATTGTACCAGCTTGTTGGTATAATGTGTGCTTCGAGCATGAATGCTCAATCGCTTGATTTTGCGTGCATGCTGTTGTAGTGTATGGGCCGCTTAAGACACAAAGTATACAGTGGGTGTCATAATGCCGGTTTTTGAACCAGACCTTCCCCTATTCTACTCTATTCTATAGCAAAATATAATGTTGGATTAGATGTGAATAAAGTAACTACCTCGGCGTAACATTTCACATTTAACATTTCACTGTTAGTATTGAAAATAAAATAATAATAGTTTTGTACAATTATAGCGTTATAGTGTTTTCACACTGAACGTTAAAACCTCGTTTTGACTTTAAAACCATAAACAGCTGATTTTGCATTCACACTGCGGATTTGTTAAATTCAGGTTTTAACTCACATACTGTCTAATAACTTTGCTCAAAATAAAATAAATCTCCTGCAGAAATGCGTGTTTTTTTTCTGCTTTTTATAACACTTACTTGACAAACAGTACAGCAACTGTCTTTGTTCGTATGAAAAAGTAAAAAATTTTACAATGCGTTGTAAAATGGAAACTATTTTATTTTTTGTAAATACATATTTTTAAATTATGGAACTACTTATACAAAGTGAAGAAGTGCTTGGAAATCAAGTTATTTTATATAAAAAATAAACAAATACATTAGAAAATAAAATTATTTGTTGGCAGATCTATGTCAGTCATGTTATCTATTTTCACTTCCTAAAAGTCAATGAAAATATTTTCGTTGCTTTACGTCTAAAAGATTCTATTTACCGCAATTTTTTGATTATAATAATTATTATTATTGCTAATGGGTGCATTTTAAGTTGGAAATGCATTAACTGGTATCTATTCTTATTCACTGGCATATACATTACCAGCTGCTTCCGGTCATTTTAACTTGGCAGCATTGAATTTAGCACAGCTAATACAATATTGCATTTCATAAAACCAACTTAAAACCAATTCAAAAATAGTTATAAGTTGGTTTTAACAGAAACAATTTGTATGGTAAACCCAGGTTTTAAAAGCTGGTTTTAGCTTTAAAACTAACTATTATTAAAACCGTGTCAGTGTGAAAACACTATAAGCAAACGTTAGTTAAACTTTGTTTTTATTAAATTCGTATTTCATATTCACCTGGCAACTTTAAGCACTTGATTCATTACAAAAACAATGTGAGAGTACCCACTCCTAGTGATATGCTTCTATTAGAATACTTCTCTGAGTAAGTGTGCTTAATCATTTTCCAGGTTTGGAAAATTAAGTATAATTGTAATTCGCGTCATACCTTCAGAGTTGAATATCCACTTAAACATTAATTGCTGAAGGGTTAGCTGTTGCTAACGACGTCTATCATCTAGTCATGTGGCCGGAGATTTCCAAAGTCATCTTAAGTGTCTTGAATAGCATTGCGATTGCAGAACTCTTTTTTATCTTATCCACCTTGGAAGGATTTGACGGAAAAGAAAAGCAAAAAATAAAAAAATAGAGAAACCTATTGGGTCTCACCTTTTGCCTCCTATTATCTAATACCCTTAACCATACGTCACGTGTGAAACATTTCTCAGTTCAGTCAGTTCTTTGACGAGTTTTGCGCAGAAAGTTGGTTAACTTTCAACTTTTTAACGGGTTGTATTGTTTTGACAACTAATCAGCCAAATAAGAAATAATAAAAAAAGAACAAAAATTAGAACCCTGGAGTAAAAACATACAGTATTGAATAAAATAGGATTCGAAAATGTTCCAAGTCCATTTTTCAATATAAAAAAAGTTGATGCAAGAGGCGTTTATAACGCGTGTTATGTAACTTGCCATTTTTCATGCGGTAATGTTTTTAAACGCACGATACTTGTAGACGAACTGACGCGTGTTATGCACTTCTGCCTTTATTTTTGAAACGCAAAAAATCATCCTTACCAGGGGTCCATAATTTAGCCATCATTAGATCCTGAAACTAAATATTTCTTTCGTTGACTTTCATATTCTCCTGATAGTTCGTTCTATATGCAACGACTGAAATTTTGTTTCCAGGCTCGCAGCATGCGTACCTTTCGTTTTACCATTCTCGACAGGTTGTCTCAGTACTCGTTCCTTTAGTAAGTTTCAAGCTCTTCACCGGAAGGTACACCAACTATTTTTATATGTGTATATATGTGTGTATATCGCTGCTTTATCAGTTTATGGATCTGTCGTAAAAACCATATTCAAATTTCAAATTTAAATATATTTACACATGTATGCCTGTGGGTATTTTATATGGGAATATATGATTTTTTTAGCACATTAATATATAAAGGCCCTAACTCATTATTTTCTTGAAATTTAGTGTTTTGTATATTTCGACAGAAGAACATCTAATGTTTTAAAAAAATGTAAAAAACTCGATTGCAAAAAAAAAATTAGTTGGGGGGTTTCTATATTAAGGTAGCGATATTACATACATATTTACATATATATGTACATGCATATACAATAAAATATTTTTAATTACATGGAATAATGTTCTCAAAAAAATATAATTCTAATCCTCTTCTATATCTTTTTTTTACTCTTTGTGGTGCGTTGCTTGAAAGCTTAAAACTCCCGTTGAGTTTAAACCACCTCTGCGCACATCTAACGGAGTTTGAGTAAGAAGCGATACTGAAAAAGTTAAAATACTTTCTGAGCATTTAAAATTTGTATTTACCCCAAACACATGTACTGGTGTTGTTGATTTGCCAAGTTTGGTTGCTCTACCCACTCGAGCCATAAAATTTAAGAGGCCTGATGGTTAAAAAATTAATTGCTGAACTCAACCCGAAGAAAGCTCCAGATGTAACCAGATGTAACCAGATGCTGATAAACTTGCCTCATATTTCTATTAGAATCTATTTCAATGCCATTTTACGACTGGAAACTTTGCCAAGATTAAAATGATTCCAAAGCCGGGCAAAGATCTTACCAAGGCTGATTCATATAGGCCTTTAAGCTTTGCTATCAACTATCTCAAAGCTTTTCGAAATGTTGCTCATGACTAAAATGTCCAAAATTTTAGCGTTTACCCCAAGAAAAGATACTTGTTCCCCCATTCGAATCAACAATCAAAATATAAGTCAACATTCTAAGTTAAATACCTTGGTATACACCTTAATCGAAGGCTTACATAAAAACTTCATATTGGCTATAAGTTAACTCATTATCTATCAAAATGTTGTTAACTCAAATACATTGGTTGTTTGGCAGAAATTCAACACTGAGCCTAGACTGTGAACTTTTACTATACAAGTCGCTTTTGAAGCCAATATGGGGCTACGGAATTCAATTATGGGGCACTGCTTCAGCTTCCAACGTAGAGAATCCAACGAAGGCAAAACAAAATTTTAAGGTTAATAACATCTGCTCCATGGTACATCAAAAATTCTAATTTACATCGTGACTTAGATATGTCACTAGTGACTGAATAAATTGCAAAATACGCAAACTCGAATCCAATCCTCTTGCTCGTAACATCTTGAATTTTACTGGACCCATCCGCTTAAAAAAGAGGGACACTACGGCTCTAATATGCAACACTCCACATGAAATTTATTGAAAATATTTTTGTGCTTAATACGACATTTATGTATTATTAATTACCATCACTAAGTTTATGTCCGAAACTGGTCGAGCCTAATAATTATATTTTAGATTTAAGATTAAATAAAATAATTATTAGCAAAAAACAATTTAATTTCAGTTCCGTTAGTTATTTTTACGCTATACTTCCTTTCCATTTTACAATATTTATTTTCCATACCTGATGTTTACTATTCTATTTGTTATTTTAATATTCATTATCTATCAAAATGTTGTAAAATTGCTTGTAAAACTATGAAATTCTTTCGTACACTATAAATTCAACACTTTTTTGCATGAACGTGAGTGTGTGTATCCGTTTGATCAAGATACGCATGCATACATATGTACATACATAAAACATAAACACGAGCACTTTCAAAACAATTTTCTTTCTTGCTATAATAGTCCGTTGTTGTGGCTTGTTGGATTTGTTTGGCGTTGTCTTAAATAATTTGTTCATATGAATTGTACGGCTTAAAGGCTTTAAGCCATAACTGTCACTGATAATAACACCTTAGTGGCCACTAAAATTTATAATCCATTCTATTTTAAAATGTCCGTCCCTCGTTCATATGGGATAAACTATTTGTTTTTGTTTTTGTTTAGTTTCTCATCAGAGCACTGGCGAACGGTTTTAGATGTCATATTATGTCGCTTTTTATACGTTTTATGGTCGTTTCAGTTGAGATGGGATGCCTTGCACAAAATGTCCAATTCATTTACATAATAAAAATGCTTAACTTAATATTATTTAATATGCAAAATAAAACTTAATGCAAATTGTAAAAAGTTTAATTGTTTTGTATGGTGATAGGCAGAACGTTAGATTAAGTGGATGCATAAACACAATGAGGTCGCCAGCGGCACAGTTTTATTGGTATATGTTTATATCGGGCCGTATTTTCGATTTAATCGCAAGCGAAACAAATTAAAGTTTTCAGGAGAGTTTTTTTTATAATATTGAAATTTTTTTAGCCTGTACTTGAAAAGTTATCATTAATTTTGATAATTCTAAGCAATGGCTAGGTGATTTTAAGGGCTTCCTATTGTTTTCGCTACGCTGTCCGTCTGCCTGTCACAATTATATATAGACACTTGGAATTTGCAAAAAAAAAAATACACTCATTTTTATATATGAAGAATACCACAATTAACATTGAAATTTAAAAAATCTAAATTAAAGGGTATTCTTTCAGTGAGTGTAATTTTGACTGTGTAATTTGGACAACTTGCTGCATCTTGGAAACCGTAAGAGGCAAGCTCTTGAAACTTTTAAAAGCGTTAAACTAAAACATGTCAAACGTTAAAAACCGGCAAACTGAAAAAATCGCCAAACTAAGAAATAAATCGATAAAACTTAAATAAACTGCAAAAAACTGAAAAACTCGCTGAAATAAAAAAAATGCCTAAACTAAAAAAATGCCAAGATTAGAAAAAAGTCTCATAAATGAAAAAACAGCACAAATAAGAAAAATTGCCAAAACTAGAAAAATCGCAAAAAGCCGAAAAAAAGTTTAGAGGCTACTTAAATTTGAAAAAAAAAATGTCTACATCGGGTAAGATATAGGATAAAGTACGTATTTATGTGTGAGTTACAGTTGCACTTTACTGCATTTATTTATAACTTCCCGTAGCTTGAATTTTTGACGAAAAGCAGTAAATTATGAAAATATAAACATTTAAGGCTAAATCAAATTAACACTAAAACGATATTCAAAATCTTGCTTTAATTGATACGCTTAAGTTGAATACCTAATTTTGGCGTGACCAAAAATTAAAGACAGAATTAGTTTTTATGTGCTGTTCTGTTCTGAATCAGCTGATTTATTTATATTTAGTTGAAAATCTTTATGTATGGTTAGTTTTTCCTTTTTCGTTCTGTTCTGTTGGGGACAGATCTGCACGTTTCAACGTTAAGTGACAGCCAAAAGTGTGTTTGTATTGGCGTGTATTACTTTTTGTACAAGTGTAATCAATTCTATAGGTTGCCAGCTGATTTTTTTCACAGGAAAAGTAATTGCAAAATATTTTATACGGAAAAGAACGACACAGAACTGCAACAGAAAGTAAAGACTAACGAAGCCTTTACCGGTAGTTTTAACTAAATATTTAAGTACGTAAATAGTTAATTTTTACTTAAATTTAAGTTGTATTTAAATATTGCTTAATTTTTTCAGTGGTCAATTAAAGTTCTTATTAAATTACGTTGAAAGTACGAGAGCATTAAAAAATTTCCAAACATTATAGAAAGCTTTTCAAACAGCAGATGTTTCACATAAACAAAAAAGTTAGAAAATTATAATAAAAACACATTTTATGAACCCAAACGAGCATCGAAATGCATTTTTCTACTTATTCATTGCATGATATGAAGCTATATATATTATATTTATGAAAATTAAACGTAGTTTTATTTTTAGTACGACCACATATTCATCCCTGCAAATAAGGTTGGACTAAGTTGTCCAATATAGTTGAAACAGACTAGTTACATCATGGTCCCATATAATGCAGTTATGGATTATGTCGTTTTAACAAAATCATTCAATGCTGCACGATAAGTGTTATTTTTTAAACGATTATGATTGTTATTCTTAAGCTACGGTCACACTTCTCAAACATTTGCCCAAAAAAGCGTAACCAACAAATATTAATGATAAATGTTTTGATCCAGACACTTGTTTATCAAATTAAACAGTTTCGAACACAACTAATAGATAATGTCATGGAATCCGACATTATTGGCTACTCTTTCTTTAACTTGACAAACTTTTCTCTAAATTGAAAGATTTTTCATTAGCATTTAGTGGTTACGCTTTTTTGGGCAATTGTTTGACAAGTGTGACCGTAGCTTTAGACACTCACAAATTGTATGCGAGTTGTCCATAACTACTACATATCGGTTAGTTTTGGGGTGGTCACATGTAATGGAAATTTGGACCCAGTGGTCCATGCCTAGGACATCGCAATGTTAAATCGACCATGTTTTTTATCCATACATTTGGACTAGTTTTCGACTAGTCGTGGTGCTTCATGGAGTAGTCCATACATGCATGTATGGACTGGTCGCGTTATTTGCAGAAATGTGTACGTTTTCAATAAACACACATGCGCAAAAACATATGCTATGATCATAAAAGTTATGTAAGATTTGAAAACGCAAGGTTAGGCATTTAAGTATGCACTAAAAACACAACTTCGTATTTAAATAGAACTTAATAATAATTACAATTTGATTTCCAACTCAAAAATTAGCCCTTATAGTTTTGACTTCTTTGGCTTCATTATACAATTTTTCTAATAATAGATGAAAGCTCAAATAAGCCACTATAATATTGTGCTTTGCTTTTTTATGAATATGATTTTTTAAAACTTTTTTCGGCTTTTGAAATAAAAATTTTTGCAATATCTTTTTTACAACTATTCGATATATGATTCAGTTCCCAAAAGGGGGTCAGAGAATAGATGAGAGAAATAATTGCTAAAAATTAATGTAATTAATATTATTATGCTAATTGTAGTAAGCTAATTAATTAAACAAAACTCAAAAATCCTTTAGTTTTTTTTTATTAATAAAGGTTATCGTTGCATTTTAATACGTGTTATTTAATTGCGTTATCAATATAGTGTTGTAAAGATTTGCATTTGATTAAATTGTATTTATTGAAAATACTTTGATAATTTTGAGCTTTCAGTTGTAAACAATATAATGGACTTTCAGTTTATAAAAATCTATCACTTAATATTCAAAACGACTGCATAATGAAATTTTTTACTAAAACATTTTTAATCGTGCTCATAAGTCAGATCGTAAAAGGCGAGTTCGAAAATTGTGAAAATGAAAATGTAAGAACTTATTTAAAAGTTTTTGTTCAAAAGTGGAATAAAATTATTTTCAATAAAATACGTAATGTGTATGATATAAAAACAAATTCGCCATATTTGTTCATTTTGGGATAACAACTCCGATAACTACTTTAAAAATATTGGCAATATTAAATAAAATGTACACTTATATATTTAAAGCCTTTTTTATAAAAATTATTAAGGCTTTATAGAGACTTTTTAAAAAAATTTTGTATGAAAATTTAAAAAAAAAACCTTTTTAAAGCTTTAATAAGTTTTATAAATCAGCCTGTTAGTTTTTTTAGGAAAGCAATAGAAAAGCACTACAGGTAACACAAAACAAAATATTTTTTTAATCTTTTAGTGCTTATTTTTGAAGTCGGTTAAATATTTTTAAGTTTAATGTTCTTTTCATTTTTTTTATTAACCGACTTAAAAAAGTAAGAGGTTATTAATTCGTCTCTAATTTTTTTTAGCGGTGTTATTTGATAACTCGGTACATTTTAGACCGATTAAAAAAATATTTTTTTTTTGAAATGCTATAGCTTCCCATTGGTCCCATTTCAAAAAAGTGAAGAAGGACACGCCCATAAATTTTATTAAATTAAATTTTATGATACTATACTTTTTTGATTGCTGCGAAACTAGTCAAACCCCTTTGATGCTTGTAATTATAAAAAAAAGTTTAAAAAATGGGCGGGGCTACGCCTATTAAAATTTATTATAACATTTCACGCTTAGCCAATTTTTACGAAACTTGCAACACACCTTGATCTCTAAAATAGGTACAATCCTCCATTTAAAAAATGGGTGGAGTTACGTCCATTAAAATTTAATATTATATTTTAAGTAGTTCTACTTTACCGAATTTTTCAAGACTTAACACACACCCTAAGCTCTGAAAAACACATAATATTGGGCGGAGACACGCCCATTAAAATTTAATTTCATATTTCACGTACTTTTTCTTGATCATTATATTTATTACATTTTCATCTTGTAGTCATGACTAACGAACTATCTCCGAACTTTATGGAATTGCAAATATTATTTTTAATATGAACTTAATGAAAGTTCTATCATGAAAACTGCACCGTGAGAATTCTAATGCTGCACATTCAACTTGTAAACTAAATTAAAAATATGCTTTTTTGGTAATAAAATTTTAAATTTTTTACTGCACTTTATTACTTTTTATTATTTTTTACTGTACTTTATTACATTAAAATTAATTGTGAAGCACCACATTGTTCTTTTTTTCAGCTGGAATGTAGAATAAACGAAGAAAAGTTTTCTGAACCTGAAGCCCATGATTTGGACGCCTTAATTAAACACGCTGCCAAATATTTAAGCAATTTTAATCAGAAGTAAGAGCATGCACATACATTAAATATAGTAAAATTAATATCATTAAATCAATTCAACAATTTAAATTTCACAGATATGACGATAAAATTAATGCAATTGCGTCTGACATTGATTCCTTAAAAAACTCACTTCAAACGGGCAGCCAACAACATAGAAGTTGCGCTGGTTCTCTTGAAAAGTGCTTGAAAGCACCGAAAGTTGAAGTTGATGTTAAAGCTCCTACAAGTTTATATGACAACCTCTGGGTAATCATACAAAGACGACAAGAGGGAGCTGTAAGTTTCTATCGTAGTTGGGTTCATTATATAGAAGGATTTGGAAGTCCATTTCGAGAGTTTTTCATAGGCTTAAATAAAATACATTATCTGACAAATTCTCGTCCACACGAATTGCTCATTAAGTTTGAAACTTTTAAGGGAAATCTAAGTTATGCTCGGTATGATGAATTTTTGATTGGCAATGAAACTGAAAAATATCAATTGAAAAAATTAGGGAATTATAGCGGCACTGCTGGTGACTATTTGCGTGCACACGAGCGCATGTATTTTTCCACCAGGGACAGGGACAACGATGCAAGTTCTAATTTACACTGTGCAAAGCTTTATCAAGGTGGTTGGTGGTATAACAATTGTATGACAAGGTAATTATTTTTTAAGGAAATTTTTATAAAAAAAAACTAATTAATATAACTTGTTTTTCTAGTAATTTAAATGGTCCTTTTCGTATGCGCTACGAAAGAAATAACTTAAACATGACGTGGGGAAAACACAATGAAACTAATTTTAAAATTATACAAGTGATGATACGTTCCAAACAGTAAAGAAGTATTTTAAATTTTAATTAAATTTAAATTATTAATTATGGTTTAATAAATACATATGGTAATTATTGTATTCAAAGGTACTTACATATCGTCATATAAATTCAAAAAGGGCGGAACTTACAAAAACTTTAAAATCGTATTTTTGATTGAATATGATGTAATTATATGAAATCCATCTACCAACAATATTTGCATGGGAGTATTCTAAAAAATATTGAATTTATTTTAATTTACAAAACAGTGTCCACATCCGATTAATTGATATCATGATGAATGTCAAATTGATATCATGATGAAAATTCATCACGTATAGACTCAATTTATTAATATTATGGTAGCGTTATGATATTAATCATCAGAGCTCACGGTGTGATGAATTCACCTTGATATTATATGTCATTTTATATGTAAATGTTCATTTAACGTTTATTTATTAAACAATTTTCGTTTAAAAGACGACGCAACAATTATTTGGGACCAAAAAATTTAAACAACGCGCAAATTAGTTATTTGTGGGAAATATTTTTCAAATATTTGTTTGATTCATAACAATAAAAAATCATCAACGTCTACCCCTTTGTGCTGCTGTTAATGAAAAAATGACAGTTGCTCTGCCGGTGTTATATTACAGTGAGTCTATACCTGATAAATTTTTATCATGATAAAAGTCAAATCGTTATCAATAGAAAAATTTATCAGGTATGGACTGTATTTATTAATGTTATTGCAGTGTCTTAACAATTTTGTCAGAGCTTCAGCTCAGACAACTTTTTCGTAATAAAAAACGTAAACAAACTGTTTGACGTTTTAATTTATTTGTAAAAAGTAGAATTTTTACGTAATTTAAAAACAAATATATCAAAAAAAAGATGATGTTTTTATTAAATAAAAGTTTTTTAATAAATATTAAGTAAAATATTTCAGACATTGTGACAAACTTTCTTCACGAGGACAAAGAAATTATGATTTATCATAATAAAAAAATCACAAAGTATTCGCATGTATGCTTGCATTAACAAAAATTTGTCAAACGCTCTGCCGACGTTTTGTTAGTTGTTATCAGTGTTGTTAGATATGGCGATATCTCGCCAAACGCGGCGACAATAATTTGTTTTTGGCGATGAAAATTTTGAAATGGCGATTGCCGATTTACTTGGCTATGTTTGAACTCTTTCGCGATATTTTTGGCTATATCCTTACGATTTCAATAAAATAGAATAATGTTAAGAATATGAATTTTTTTTTAAGGAATTTTTTCTAAAACAAAATATTTCGTGCAAAAAAATTTAAATCTTGTGACTCTTTATCTCAAACAAAATCTTCTGCAATTCAATTTTGAAGACAAAACCTCATTTGGTGTTTATGAAGAACAGTTGGGAAAACTTGCTTTTTTAAATTAGAACCAACTTTTTAATAATGAAGTTCCAAAAACCCTGAACGAGTTCTCGCCTCGAGTGTATGAACACGACGATGTTGATGGTACTTATCTCTTCAAGGATATGATATGTGTACTTAAATTTACATTTAAGTAAATGGTAATTCAGTTTTATCACAAGATTTATATAATAATTTTTATCTTGGTGCTTAAGTTCAATTTATCCTATTTAGATTAATCTTTTAGAATAATTTATTTGTAAGTAATTTTTGTACGCCAGTATTTATATGTTAATTCAAACACTTTTCTTAATATTTTTCAATAATATATTTTTTATGTTTTACGATAGTTATTACATACTGAATCTAAAAATTAATAATATTTGTCATGTAAGTATGTAATTACAAAATAAAATAATATCTTTCTAGGTATAATTTAATTTTTTATTATATTGGCAATATTTGAAGATATTGGACAAGTCATTTGGCAAGGAGGGAGAAAATAAATCTGACAACACTGGTTGTTATGATAAATTTTTATCAGGTATATAAGCTATGTTACGAGTTATGATACAAAATCATCAGGTGTGGACACTATGTAAATATGTTTTGCTTCTTCTGTAAAACATTTTAAATGTAACTTACGCCTTTTTTGAATTTATATGACGATATATAATAGTTGTTATGTATGTTTGTATGTTAAACATACGAGTTTTATTCAATTAATGTTAAGTACACACAATGCAACTGTTGCGTTACCTTACTCTGTTAGTTAAAGCGATTAGTGTTGGACTAGCCATTGCATACAAAGTGTGTATTTTTATAATTTTTGCAGGTTCACTCAATGCTTTGCTGTCGCCATTGTCAATTACCCGCAGTTTCTAACTTAATATTTATTTAGCTTATTTTTACTTAAAATAAAATTGTTTTTAAATACGATTTAATTTTTTCAGTGGTTATTAAAGATCTTATTAAATTACAGTTTTCAAATATTACGGAAAACTTTCCAAAGAACATAAATAAAAAACTCAGGTTATCCACATGCATTTTTCAATTTAACCTAAAGCACTTAACTCGATTTACTATCCATAAAAAATATTTTGCCTTTCAATATAGTAGCTTAAGTTCACTTTAGATTTTATTTTTCTACCTATGGTTTTTTTCATAACATCTCAACTAAAAAACAACGAATTTTAACTAAGAATTTTAACTTATAAAAATGTGCATCTGGCTAAAAATTTTATATAAAAACCAAACACAATTTATTTTAGATAAAACCCTTAATATCTCAAAAGAAGAAATGTCGACTTAAGCCATTATTATTTATCGCCACAGATATATTTATAAAAATTAAATAAAACTCTTTTTAATACAACCACATGATGTTCATGTTTATGTTTTCAATAACAACATACACTCATAAAAACATATGGTGCGCTTTTAATTAAAAATTAAACAGTACCCAATTACACAAGGTTGGGGATTTAAGTTTTACTTAAATATGACTCAAAACTACAATTTCGCACCTAAATAGAACTTAAAAATAATTACAGTTTGTTTACCAACTCAAAAAATGGGCATTAATCCTTTAGATATTATATAATTTTTTGCTTGAATATAACTTCACATATTTTAAGACGGCTTCACATAACTTAAAACACTTTGAAATTTTTTCATTAATTGTATATAAAAAAATAACTTCCACTTTTGTACTTTAGTCTGAACTTAAAATTTCTTTTAACTATTTTAAAAGACTTCAAAATAAGAGCAGGTTAATAATTGTTTTGATTTTTGTTTGTCAAAAATTTTTTTTGAAAGTGTAAAATTTATTGGTATGTTATATATACTTCATATATATATGGGGTTTTCACACTAAAACCTGGCTTTAACCTTAAAACAATAAACAGCTGATTTTGCGTTTGCAATGCAAGTTTGATAAACTCAGGTTTTAACTCACAGACGGTCTAAGAAATTTTTTCAAAATAAAATAAATCATAATAAATAAAATATTGAGAAAAATTACTTAAAATTGACTTTGGCGAGTTTTGGCGATTTTTAAAATCAATTTGTTATCTGCTGTTATCATCTTGTTGTTATTTATTATGATTGATCATGTTGTATACACGTAAATGCCGAAAAGTAGCCGACAAACGTCGTGTTTCTTCTTTATACGGTTTTCACTACAGTACAGTACAAAATATTTGCTGAAACTACGAGTAAGTTTTATTTCATACATAAATTTTTTAAATACAATTATTTTTCTTTATTTATTAACCCCCGACCAAAAAAGGAGAAGGTTTATCCGCTTAGAAGATATCACATCTTTTCTAGAATTAGTCGGGGGGTTTTAAAATCTTTAATTTTTGTTATTAAACATATTTTATATTTTAGTTGGGAACATACATATTTGTAAATATCTACAGTTTATTGCAAAGTATTTATACTTTCGCTCGTAACAACATTTGTACTGCTTTGTAAGAATATAATATTTCATTATAGGAGCCCCAGGTAATACCAACGCCTCTTTCGCTTTCGTTTAGATAACGTTCAAATCTATAAGGTCCGTTCAGGTTGCTAAATAAAAAAGCATATTTTTTAAATTAGGTACAACTTGTTTAAAAAGAAACTGAAGTTTCTATACCTAGTCATACAATTGTAGTACCACCAGGCACCCTTAAACCAATGCGCACAATTGCCTTCATCAGAATTATCGTTATCCTTGTCCTTGGTGGAGAAGAACCGGTTCAAATGAAACTTCAAATGATTTCCAGCCGTGCCGAAATATTTTCCTAATTTCTTCAAACGATAATGTTCCGCTTCATTGCCGATCAAAAAGTGATCATAGTGAGCAAACTTCACAATTCCCAAAGCATCCTCTAACATTATAAGTAATTCATGATCTCTGCTATTAGTGAGATCATGAATTTTGTCGAGACCCACAAAAAATTCGCCACAATCGTCTCCGAATCCTTGTTTGTATTCAGTCCAATTTTTATAGAAATTTATCGAACCATCCTGACGCGTTTGTATAACAATCCACAAATTATCGTAGAGGCTGCCTTCGAATTCAATACTATTTGTGTCGTCATTTTTATCCGTTATTGATTTGTTGACTTGATCGTGAATGATATCCTTCAAATTTTCAATTTCTGCTGTTAAATTTGCAATTTGATGATCAATTCTAAAAGAGTGGCAGGAGTAATACTATTTGCATGTAAGTTTGGGTGTGCATATCGGATTTGTTCCAAAAATTAGGTATGTTTCACTTTTAGCAAGCAAACGGTATATAATGACCATATATTAGAGATGATCGAAACTGTAATTTTTTAAGAATGTTGTTAAGAATGTTTAAGAATGCAGTTTAGCAGTATTTTGTTTGTAGCAGTTCTGTTATTTTGAGAAAAACTAATAAGAAGAGCAGCAGTGAAATTAAACAGTGACTGTGATCACGGTTTAACACATTTCAGCTCTTCTGCTATAAAAAAGTGCACTAATATTAGTGCTTTGAAATACTAATAAGAATAGCGACAAAAACAAACAACTGGCGATCAACCCCATCCAAATATTGAGAATTGTCGTATAAGAGGCAGAGACAATTAAATTGCAAGGACAAAAAAGTGAGAGGTGTACATAGTTACCAGAAAAGGCGATTTGTCGATTTGTTTCTTGACAAAAGATGAAGGTATAAAAAAATTTATGTGTTAGCTTTATTTACTGTAAAGTAAGCGTACAAGAACAATCACAGTTTGTATGAAAGAACTATATTTTCAAAACCTGGTACTTGATAAATTCGGTTACATTGTGATTAATGATTTTTCAATCGCTGTGAAAAATTAACAGGTTTCGAAGTATCGCTCAACTCTACCATATATATCCACTGTGAAAATATTAAAAAAAATATATAATTGTAGCCTTCTACGCGATTAATAATAATTAATAAAAAATTGATTTGCTGAGAATTTGTGTTGGCCGCTCCTTTAGAGGAACAAGTGCGATATGCAAACACCATTAATTTGGTGCTCTCAGTTTGAAAGAAATTTTACTGCCTGTAACACGATGTCACCCGCAAACGTTCGATCGACAACTTGTATTGGAAACAACAATAACAGTAGAAAATTTGTTGTTGTTTTCAATATAAGTTGTCGATCTAACGTTTGCTGGTAACATCGTGGGACAGGCAGCTAACCTTGAATTATTTTTACCTTTCATTGAGCTCCTCAAGATATACGGTGACATTGCGATTACCTTCTTTGATCGCATCTAATTCGTAATATAGAGAGTCCGTATTTATAACGCCAACACGTTTGCACTCATTCTGGAAAAAGTATTGTCCAGATTGCTTACCCGCATAATTATAATTATTTATTTTAGACTAACTTACATTTTCACAAAGGACTGCATCAGCGTTTACTAATTTAAAAAAGAAGAAAATGTTTAATATTATTTTGGGCAATAGCATTTTATTAAAATTTATGCGATGCAAGATGCACTTCTTCCAGTAAAAGACTAGTGTGAAATATTTATTTTAAATTCTCCATTTAAAAAATTTACACACATACTACATGCTTATATAGTTACCTTAATATAGAAAGGCCCTAACTTTTATTTTTTTAAATTGATATTTTTGCATTTTTCGATAAATTGGATGTTCTTATATGGAAATTAAAACAAAAAATCTATTTAAAAAATAATAATGAGTTAGGCCCTTTTTATATTAAGTTAAGTAAGTATGTAATTATGTGCGTAATACAATTATTTCAAATCTTATCAATAACAACACACGTTATAGTAATATGAAAATAGTATGTATGAAAATCTAATTTAAATAACAAATTACAATCAAGGAAAGTCATCGAATAGGAAGTGCTGTTCACAAAACAGTTGACGAATTAAGTCATGGAACAGTTTGTTTTAAATGCACTTGGAGCAAAGTAGAAATCGTGGAAAGAAAGAAAATATTTTTCTTTAATACTTGTTCATAGCTTATTAATAGTTAAGACGAGCCGTTAATTATACTCATATTTATTGTATAAAATATTATTGGTAAACAACTGCAGTCATCCTCCTAAAAGGCTCAGTTAGCTCACTGTAAATTAATGTAACTACACGTAGGAAACAGCTGATCGCTATTTTTATATGAAAGGTAGGTTACGTTACATTATATTTCTATAAAAATTTTCATTACTTTTCACATAACAATATCGATCAGCTGTTTCCTACTGTTGCAGTTACTTTACATTACACTCCAGATCAAAAGAGCGAATGAGAGAGTAATTTTTTTTTAATTTCTTCTACAAACTTGTGCGAATCAGTGATGCATTTTGAGTGGTTTGTTTTAGGACCAAATTAAAGGCTTAAAAGAGCCAAAAATACATTTGATAGGGCCAAAATAATTTCAATATATTTGACTACAATTTTTTTATTTAAATAAACACAAAAATATGTATTAGTACCCAGTGAAAAAAGAGACTCCAAAAAAGTCATGAAAATGTAGAGTTTACGATGCGGAAGTCGTGCAAATTTTGATCCGATCTAATGATTTTTACATAGGGTTGTCATTGCAAGAAGTTCTCTTTTTCGATGCCTGGTCACTGATTGGAAGCGATATTAAGAAAAATTCCCTTTTTTGTGTTCTATGATAATATTTTCATCTAGGAAAAAGGGTAAATAGTTGCCTTTTTTAACAATTCGTTTCTTTTTATACGAATTTAAGCCCGAAACAGTGTTTTCATGTAAATTTAAGCAAATAACTTTTAAATTTTAGACTAAAAATAATTCATAAATTTCTTAAAAAAAATAAATTTTTTTAAAATTCTGGTGAGTAATTTCCAACATTATGGAGGAGTTACAACGTTTTGTGTGACTAAAATAAGCTTCTACATGGTTTTTTGCTCACTCTCGGCAAATTAAAAATATCGATTTTTTGGAAGCAATGAAAATGTACTTCCGCTAGAATGACTTCCATTTTTTTTCACTGGGTATGTATTAGTAATATAATACATGTAATTTATGTGGTTTAGAGCAAACACAAAAATTAGCCGCAACAATTAAAATTTTTTTACAGTAGTTTTGTTAAATTAAATTAAATACATATTTGATTTGTATGTATGTGTCTTAAGCCGAGATCCCCATATCGGGACAATGTACCGATTTTTGTCGGCTCACTGAAATAAAGTCTTAAGTAATAAGCTAAATTGGTCTTATTTTTCAACTGATTGAAATATAAGGACATAATTGCGCCATACTGCATTGGTAATAGAGCCATGTAGACTTATCCTGGAATTAATTGAGAAATTAACCTATTTTGGTTTATTACTTATGACTTTATTGCAGTGAGCTGACGAAAATCGGTACATTGTGGGATCCCGTCCTTAGAAATTAAAATTTTAGTTCAAAAAATTCCATATGCAATTATAATTTTATTATAAATAATCCCAATGACACAATGTTTTTTACATGTAGACGATTTCATTTACATACAAAATACATTAATAGACTACACAGAGGGTGTTCACAATTAAAAAACAAAAAGTGTATTTGATACACTAATACACGATAAAGATTGCTGTGAATTAAGCAATTGAAATAATAAAATGTTTTCTCCAATATTCAGTTTTATTAGTAAACATTTTTTTGAGCAATTTACCATTTTTTTATTAACTTAACATTTCAATATATTTGCTTGCATTTTACTTATAGTATCAGTGTAAACATGAAAAATACCTACAACAGACTCTCTGTTCTCTTTTTTTTTAAATACGGAGAGAATTTCATAATATTTTCATTCTACAAAGTCGTAATACTTTGTATTACCGTGTAAAGACAGATTTAATAACATATTGAAAGTCATGCTTTTATTTTAAGAAACATTTTTCTAAAAAATTTAAATAAAATACATTTTAAGCCGAGTTTACATTTTACGAATATGGGTTAGTGGAAAAATAATTATATTACACATGTACATCCATATTTATGTGAATTTTTTGAATAAAATTTATAACAAATGTTTTAAAATTCGTTTTGAAGATTTCTTGAAGATTTTAAAAATAAAATGCAGATTTTGAAGATTTGTTCGTAAACAATTTTTAAATTTTGCAGATTTTATCCTTTGAAATTCTGGCAACACTGGTTGGACATATTGCCAGGGAATAATGGTGAATTATAATGACATACCTCGTGAAATTATTAGGTGGGCTCACAAAAAATAATTGTGACGTGATTTATTAGATAAATTTTTATATATCTGTAAAAAATAAATGAATTTTTGAAGGGGAAATAAAAAGTTGTATTGCGTGGGGTTGTGTCAATAATAATATTTTCATATTATGAAATAAATAAATAGAAAAATGCGTTCTGATGCATTTTTTGTTTCATAAAAGTTGCTGAATAGACTTTATTAATTATAATCGATAGCTGTCGTTTCACAGCTTTCCATTATATTTGGAAATATTTTAGTGCTGCCATACTTCCAGTGTAACTTAATAAGAGCTATAATTATTGACAGAAAAAATTAAATTGTATTTAAATACGAGTATGTACAACTTAAATTTAAATAAAAATTAGAGAAATACGTATTTAAATTTTAAGTGAAAAATTGGGTCTAATGTAGCCGAATATAAAATTATTTTTCATCAGCTTAATTATTTCGAATACGCACAACATAATCACATCAAGTGTTGGTAATTGAGGTTTCACCAGAAAAATTATTTGCTTTATGAACTTCATTATTTTTTTTACTATTATTAAAACTTTCCTTTTAAAGTTAATTGTTTTGGCTGCCAGTCAATGAAAGTGGGGCGCTATTTCTTAACTTGTGCAACAATGAAACAAAATTCAAAGTTTTTCTATGTCATGTTCACTGTCTTTGTTCTAATTTCAAGCTACGAGATTTATTTGACTTGATTCATTTTCAATTTTGCCTACATTTCACCATAATTTATTTATGAATACAAACTGCAATAATCAGCAGTAATTTATATTAATTTATTTGTAATTTATTTAAAAATTACTGCATGGAAAATTTCACAATTCTTCCGCATACGAACGCTAGTAAAGTTTAAGCAAACAATCTTTGATTATTTATTCTTTTTCATTGTTTGTCTTAGAAAATTTTATGATTCCACTCGCTGATTGATGAAATTTTATAAATTTGCCCAAAAATATTTTTAATTCACCACATTTTTAATTATCGTTTTTTTTTTGTAGTTTTTTCATGTACGATCTCTTTGAGTTTTTTATTTTGTTGTTGTTGTGTAAAGCCAAATAGAAAATTATGAAAGATACAAAAGGTTTCCCAATAAGGATATATTGAATTAGATAATTTTTGTTAGCGCAAACATTAAACAGACTATGATGAGGGATATATGTACATATTGTATATCACACTTCATCCTCTTTTGATAAATTTTCAGTTTTTGCCAAAAAAAAAACGATATACAGTCGTCATATCTACCCACTGAAGTGCACTGTAAAAATCTTACATACTTTTCTCTACTCTTTCGCCAAAAAAATAATACATTTGCATTCCTCTTTTTTATATAAAAGTATATGGGCATTTCCAGCAAAAGGTAAACCATGACCAAAAATATAAATGTTTTTAAAAAGCTTTGGTTAACCGATAGTATCATCAAGAACCCTTCAAATAATTTGTTTGTATTATATTTATTCGCCATCTCAGTTGTAGTGAAGAAAAACCAGGCTGCCAAAAATGAATTTCTATTTTTCTTACTCTTAGGCTGAGTTTACATCTGGCATTTCATGTGTGGCGTTTGCCCAAAAAAACTTAACCAACTAATTACTAATGAAAAGCTGTTTGATTCAGACATGTATTTATTAATTTAAACAGTTTGCAATCATTTTGGATTCTATAAAATTTTCTATTAATTATGTATGAAACTGTTTAACTTAATAAATACATGTCTGAATCAAACAGTTTTTCATTAGTAATTAGTTGGTTACGTTTTTTTACGCTTGTGTGGCATTTGGCACTTAGATGTAAACCCGCCCTTAGTAATATTTAATCATATTTCCTCTTTCATGTTCCAAGCATTAATGTGTATGTACACTCTAAAACACTTTTGTTGAAAATTAGATCGATAATAGTAGGAATATAATATATAATATAATAGTATATAATATAATAGTAGTTGATTTTTAAGCACAATATGTTTAATTTTGAATAAAATATGTTTAATCATGCCCTTACCCATGAAAATAAATTAATTAATTAATTTCATGTACGCCATTTTCAATAAAACTGCAAACATTTACCCAACTCCTGATCAGAATATCGGTACACAAATTAATTTTAAAAACACTGTTCTTATTAGAAATACTCCGTGAAATGCAATAAATCATTATTATAATTGGTAAACACTTTCTTGCATTTTAAATAAGCATAAATGCATAATCATTTACATGTATGTAAATGAGATATTCTTTTAATTTTGCACATAAATTTTTTGTCCAGTTTCACAATATTTTCTATTGACTATTTACATACAAAAAACATAATACGAGTATTGTTATTGACATATAAACTGCTTTAAATTTAATTTTAATTAACTTAATAAAAAATATGGCGTGCTTCTCTTGGAGCTTGTACGCTTTTGTACTTCTACTTTTTATGTTAAACATATTTCTGGTGTTTTACGCATATATGCTTGATTTTCAACATTTTGACGTTATTTAGACATATCTGGCTGTATTTTAAGTACAATTTGCTTAAAAATAAACTTTTTAAGCAGTAGATTCCAATTTTTGTGTAAAAGGGGACAAATATTGTTTATTTTATACAAATAACAACAAATTCGATATAAATTTAGGCATTAAGAATATTTCAACAACAAATTAGACAACATATGATCCTAAATTTGAGCCAATGTTTTAGAGTGTAGTGGTTGAGCTTTTTCCATAAATATGTTCTTAAAACTACAACTAATAGGAACAAATGAAGAGAGAGTAAACAAATATCTTTTAACAATAATCTTATCCACTTGTTTTCTGCTATCTTGTAATGTAACGTTAGTTTCCAAAAAGAATGAAATATTATAGTTACATTTGACTTGTTAGGACCAGGTGTCTTAAGAGTTGGATTTTAAACAAACTTTAGGAAAAGATTTTAAAAATATTTTGCACTTTGCAAAAATCTTTAAAACAAATATCCTTTAAGGTAGGCAAAGTTTGAAGCGTTCGTCATTGCAAGTAAAATTTTATACAAAAAATAAAATTTATAACTATTTTTTTATTTACGCAGAAAAAAATATCATCAAAATGCAACCAGCAAAACAAATTGTTAATAGTTAATTTAAATTGAAATATATATTTAGTTAATATAAAAAATCAAGTTGTTGATATGACAAACACAAAAATTTTTTTCAATAAACTGAACTAACCAAATTTTATGTTACACATACATGGCACAAAAACTCAAAAAATTCATTGTTGATATAACAAATTAAAATTTTTCTAGTCAATTAAATTACTCAACAAAATTATTTGTTAAATTATATCATCACGGAAAGCGCACATGTAGAAGAAACAGAAGAACTCGCATTTTGTGTGTATTCATTATTTGCTTATCTTATAACGATTTGCTCTTTAGTTGAGTGGTAAGTACATTAGTCTATTAATCATGAGATTGCCGGTTCGACTCATCCAAATAACTTTGAAATTTAACAAAATTCTAAAAAAATATATAACAAAATACAAACAAAGAAACAACTCATTAAAATTTGAAAAACAAATTCATTAAAAAAAATTGTTTTTTTCTGTTAACAACTCAATTTTTAATAACACAATAATTTTAATTGGAAATAATTGAGTTGATTTTGTATTCTTATGTTACAAATGTGTGTTTGTATTTACAAAAATCGTTGTAGGTGCCTTTTCAAATAATATTTTAATTGTATTCAAAAATAAATCATTTGTATTTACAAATCTTTTTTTTCTGTGTAGTATTCAAATTTTGTCGAGGTCATAATCGTAAGTAATGGTTTATTTTCAAAAAATTTGTGAATTGAGCTATACTATTAATTTGTATTTTCTTAATTTAAAGTTAAACAGACGTATCATGTTAAAAAATTATTTCTTATTAAAATTAACCGTAGTTCAATTAAATTTAATATGTATCACTTGCTGAAAGTTTTTTAAAAATTATGATAGGCCCTTTATCATTTCATAAGACGATATATACATAATATCCTGAACTGCATTGTTATTTATATTAAATGAATAATCACATAAAATTTTTTATATTTTACTCAAATACATTACTATGGAAAAATATGTCGTGTAACGAATATAACTTTACGTATCAACTATTGCTTGTATACAAGACACTAATAAAATAATAGGTTTGTTTCTTTACTCTACATTGGGATGCCAATTTGCACGAAAAGCGTTCCCGTACTCGAAAATTGGGTAAATGAGAGAGGTTTAGTGAGAGTAATGTTCTTCTTCTTCTTGTACGAAACAGCCCGTAATTTTTCTTCGTGCTAGTTTGGGCCAACACAAAATCAATCAGCTGCTGAAATATAAACAATTGCAAAAAAATTACATTTACCTAAAAACTAAAAAAAAAATAGAAAAATGTATGAAAAAATGTAGACAAAGTAGACAAAGTTTTATAAGTTTTTATATGAAATTAAGATATAAAACCTATGCAAGTATGCTGAATCATGTAAGTAAATACGTGCGTGTGTATGTACATAAGTATGTGTTTAGTTATGTGTATACGTATGTATCTATTTATATGCAAACATGCATTGACGTTTATTTTCGTGTTAAAATTTTGGTTTTTTGCGTTCCCGTACTTTTGTGCATTTTTGTATATTATTGAGCGAAATTATAGTTTCCTCTCATTTTACCGAACTCTACCCAAAAAGTAAAGAAACAGAGCTAATTTCAACGCAATAAGCGCTAACGCAAAGCAAAATTAGTATAGATTAATTTAAGCTTTGTGATTTAGAAAACCCTTGATTCATTTCGCAGAGTTTTGTATTTTCATAGATGCGAATTAACAACACTTCCTTTTTTGGTAACGTTCGTATCACTTTTTGTTTGCTAATATCTTAGAAATCTATTTATGAAAAAATGCTTATTTACTATCAAATATAAAACCAGTTGAATGCTGTACAAAAATTACAAAATGAGTGAAATAACATTTTTGCTCTAGGTTTTCTTTCCCATTTAAGACGTACGACAGTAACGTTCGTCACCCATATATAAATAAATGGTGTTGTGGTGCATCAGCGGTGAGTTTGTAAGTTTTGAGCTCACCGCCTTTACAGAAACAAATACGATATGCTGTAAATCGCTGTATTAACAAGCAAAATTACCTACATGAACCTTTTTTATTTTGGGAACAGTGAATACATCCTCCTTATATAATTTCCGCTTTTTGAACTCGTCAGTAGACTTCAAGACTCAAAGATGTGGATATGGATAACATATGAGACTGCCAGCTGTCTCACAGCAAACGCTGTGATGCCTGTTATGCGTGATAGAGTTCAATATCATTGTTGTTTCTCACAGATATGAAGGGAAATGAACACTAGTGTATCATTAAATTTTTTAGTTTAAGTGGTGTTCGGAATTATCATTTCATTAAAATTCAGCTGCAGCAACGCGGCATAGCTATTTAAAATTAAATTTTAATAATAATATTAATATTCAAATAAGTCACACATCGCATTCAAATTTTTTTTCTATATGTATTTACTGGAAGATCCTTTATTTCATCACTTTCTAATCTAAAGCAAAGTTCGATTTATATTGGTTTGAATGTGCATATACCCAGCGGGAAAACCCAGAAAACTTGCTTACTTTAGGCCTTGTTAAAGACCTGCTTAGAATTTTTTTTTATTAATTTACTATACTTATCTAAATGTTAAAGAATGCTTAGAGAAAGCTTTGTCTGTTCCGTACAAAAGATATAATACTGATTTCATACAGCGCGGGTAAATTTTTTTTGGAATCTGTGGAAAAAGCAGCGAGAATGGAAGGCTGAGCCCGCAATGTCACCGTGTGTAAAGGCTCAGTTAGCCGACTGTAATGGAATGTAACTGCAACGCCAGGGAACAACTGATCGATATCGTTATGTGAAAAGTAATGAAAATGGTTACAGAGATTATAACCCGAATGTAAGAGTCTGTACATTACTTTTCAATGTCGTTCAGCTGTTTCCTGCCATTACAGTTACATTCCATTACAGTCAGGTAACTGAGCTTTAAAACGATGTGAATTTAGAATGGAGCAAGCAGGTTTTGTGTATCTAAAAATAGGCGTAAGGAAGAAGAAGGTGTCCGCGCTCCTTATTATTCCCGCTGGGCATACATGTATGTTTTATGTGGAAATGACCTTGAGGTTTTTTTTAGAGCAGTAAGTTGTAACAGTTTGTTAATTAGGCGAAATTAAATTTTTGGAAAAACATATGTAAAATATAATTTTTTTCTTAATTTGTTATTATTCTTGTAAGACAGAGCTTTGAAAGGAAATATTGGAAATTGTTCATGTTGTTTACGAAAAAATTAAACCTTTAGTTCATTATTAACGTCGTAAATCAAAAGCTTTTCTTGTTTTGCCACAAGTGCTAGTCTTATTTTTATATATGTACATCTAGAGAAAAAACAGCTTAAAATCAATAAAAACTATATTGAATTACAAGATTTATAATTTTAAATTATAAGGGATTGCTCATAGTAATCATATTTTTTCGTTTTATTACTGTAAAACGTATTATTTTATACGTACCGCTTGAATAATAAATTTAATTAGTATTACAAAAGTGATTAAAATTAGTTTCGAAATAATTACAGACTTCATTTTAAGCAATATCACTAAAAATATTAATTTTTACTATTTACTTCCAAAAAGTACAGAGCAAATGAGACCACAAAGTATAAAATGAAAATATATGGAACAACACTCAAAAAAACAAAACACATGTACTATTATTAAGAAATTTTTTTTTCCTAAATTCAAGTAAAAAAATTTCGAAGTTTTAGTAATTTTTTCTAAGTTTAAGTAAATTTTTACAAAAATCGAGTAAAAATTACTTAATATGAGTAAAAAATAAAAAGTTCATATCCTCAAAAATAGTTCATAAAAATACACAATAAATTTCTCACATTTCAGGAAATGTTTACTGACTTAAAGGAAATATTTACTAAGAGTAGGAAAATAATTATAAGCTGAAGAAAATTTTATATTAAGGACTAGTAAATTTCGTCTTAAATCAAAAAAAATAAACTTTATGAAATGAATTACTCCTGATTAGTTCATTAAATTTGACTTACTTGAAAGATATAAAAAGGTTTTCTAAATTTTAGAAAAATATTTACCAGTTTTAAGTATATTTTCTTTAAATTATAGAATATATATTTTGTTTGCATTAAGCAAAAAATCTAAGTAAATTTTTCATATTTTCGAGGAATATTTGAACTTGAAATTTACTTTTTTTGTAAATAAAATAAAATTTGAAAACTCAATAATTTCAATGCTTATTTAGGCTGCCTTGTTGGCAATTGGTTAGAGTGCTTGCCTATCAATCAGAAGGTTGCTGGTTCAATACTTGTCTCATCTCAAGGAATTTATATGTATGTATGGTGAATTATAATTAGGAATATAACATGAAAATATAAAAAAAAATTTACCATGTGGTATAGAATTTAATTAAAAATAAAAATAAGTACCAGAACTATAGACAAAAAAAATGGGCAAATTTACTAAATTTGAGATCAAAGACGAAACAATAAACACAATCACCACAGCAGCTTTTAGGAAAATTTTACTAAAATATGAAAATATAATTACTATAAATAATTTAGAAAATTTTCCTAACTTTTAGTTAATTTTTTTTTGAGTGTAGTTTGAAAGTATACACTTTTATTATTATACATATTTCAATAAGAAAAAGCGTACATTTCATTGAATTTATACGAGTACATTTCGTGAAATTTGCCCCCTTATGCTAGGAACACAACTGGGACGAACGACGAATTTCATCCACGTCGACGAATTCGTCGATAAAAATTCGTTGCGTAAATTTGTCGTGCGAAACACAATTACGACGAATTTACTCAGCGAATTCTGCTCTTGCAACCCTCGTACTCTGTTCACAATTTCGTGTGAAATGCTTTCAAACTACACCAAAAAAAATTAACTAAAACTTTGGAAAATTTTCTAAATTTGAATAAAAAAAGTTGTCGTATGGCGCCAAAGCTGTTTTTTACTTGAAACCAGTAAAATATTTACTAAATTTTTAGTTCATCAATACACTACTTTATAACAATTATACTTTTATATTTAAGTAAAATTTTCCTAAAATTAAGTAAAATTTTCCCATAAAATTCCGAGCTTTACAAAAAATTTTTTCGTCTTTGATCTCCAATTTAGTAAATTTTCCAATTTTTTTTGTCTTTAATTCTGGTAGTTATTTTTATTTTTAATTAAATTTTATACCAAATTATGTTATTTATCTTATCTTCATATTATATTCTTAATTATAATTCACCATTCACCATACATACATATAAATTGCTTGAGAGGAGACAAGTATTGAACCAGCAACCTTCTGATTGATAGGCAAGCACTCTAACCAATTGCCAACAAGGCAGCCTGAATAAGCGTTGAAATAATTGAGTTTTAAAATTTTATTTTATTTACAAAAAAAGTAAATTTCAAGTTCAAATATTCTTCGAAAATATGAAAAATTTACTTAGATATTTTGCTAAATGCAAACTGATAATAAATTTTATAATTCAAAGAAAAAATACTTAAAACTGGTAAATATTTTCCTAAAATTTAGTATACGTTTTTACATCTTTTAAGTAAGTCAAATTTTATGAACTAATCAGGAGTAATTCATTTCCCAAAGTTTATTTTTTGATTTAAGATGAAATTTACTAGTCCTTAATATAAAATTTCCTTCAGGTTATAACCATTTTCCTACTCTTAGTAAATATTTCCTTTAAGTCAGTAAACATTTCCTGTAATGTGAGAAATTTATTGTGTATTTTTATGAACTATTTTTGAGGATATGAACTTTTTATTTTTTACTCATATTAAGTAATTTTTAATAGAATTTTGTAAAAATTTACTTAAACTTAGAAAAAATTTCTTAAACTTAGAATTTTTTTTATTTGAATTTAAGAATAAAATTTTCTTAATAACAGTACATGTCTTTTTTTTTGAGTGTACATATGTATAAAAGTATTCGGTATAAAATATTTGCGAAACAAATTCGAAAAAGTAGTATTCTGTTCTTGTTGTGAAAAACACGTAAAATCATGTCTTTCCATGCAAAATTAGTCTGGCATCATTTTAGTTTAGCTGCGAAACAACATGACCAGTGCTTTTTTCGCACGGAATTTTAACAATGTTGCATACTTTCAAGCAATAAAAGCGAGAAATTTACAAAAAAATCGAGATATTGTGTTTATTTTCATATGCACAAATGTGTTTTATTTTTTATGACGAAAGTTCGCACCAAAAAATTCGTCGTAAGAAATAGAATACATGTGTGCATATGAAAATACACACAATCACAACGTTGGATGAAAGTTGTTGTTCATAACGAACTTGCGATCGATTTATTTCTACTTTGTACGCCGACGAATAACGAAAAACCAATTTTCTCTCTCTCCCAGTGTTGTTAGGAAATTTTTTCTAAAAATCGTCAAAATTTAAAAATAATATCGTCAAAATCGTTAATTTTTTTTTAAAAATCGTCGAAAAATCGTCGAAAAATCGTCGTACAAGAATTATACGTTTAATTAAACAACTAATATATCATAGTACGAATAAGATATTATTTTATGTAACAAAAAACAATTCATCGACTTTATTGTCAAAGATAAAAACTATAAAGCGAAATTAAAGCAAAAAATTCTTAATATATAATAGTGTGTAACAATTTCTCAATAAAACTACATAGTTTCAAAATAAAACTATACATACCTACATACATTAGAATTGTGGTTTTTTATAACATTTTTTTAATGTCAATTTTGTAACATTCCGAAGAGTTACACTTCAAATAATCTTTTTAAAGCAATGATTTGAAGGGCTTTTGTTTCCAGTAGATTTTGGTTTTAGTAAGATTAATATTATTCAATATTCTTTCAACACTTTAGACACAAGATTTAGAAAACTTTTTACTAAAGGAAGAATTTCAGATTTCAGAGTCTATATTTAACATAACTGATGCTGTAATTAAATTAAAACTTTTGATAATCTCTTTTCTGCAAGGTCTTATTGACATATTTATGTTACTAAATACTTATTTCAACAAATCGTCAAAATATGAGGAATATTGTAACCAAAATCGTCAATTGTCATATTGGGGAATTTGTTATAAAAAATCGTCAAAATGACGTAAAATCGTCATATCTAACAACACTGCTCTCTCCCCCTCTGTCTTTGCACATACAACAACCAACTTTATCAAATATGAGAGAGGAATTCGACGTGGACGGAATTCGTCGTTCGTCCCAGTTTAGTTTATATCATTATTCTGTAACTTGCTAAAGCTAAATCTCTATCGCTAAAAATCTATAAAAAGGACTTATCGATTTTCGGATACAAATGCAAACGTGTGTTGCTAAATCAGGCCATTGCTTAAAATTTTAATCCGTCGAGATTTTAGCGTTGGCCAAAAATTTTTAATTTTGTATTTGTTAAACATTGTAGCGCTCGAATTTAGCTTTAGCTTTAGCGAGTTACAGAATAATATAGTAATATATAATAGCTCTTATTGTTAAATTTAGCATCAGTATAAATAAGTTTGATGAAGCTCTCAGTGACATCAGTAAGCCAGCGTTTAGACACGAAAACATATGGAAGGAAAACATCTAGTTTGTTAGCAATTTATATTTATGCTTGATATTATACAATAATATTGAAATGTCGCCGGCAACATTTTCGTCTGTGTGAATGCGAAGGAAACAACAAAAGAGAATTCAAGTTGTTTTCCTATCAAATGTTGGTCCGTCTAAACTCAGATTAATCAAGCAGTCCGTGTTAATCTCTCTTTTAATTTGGAATAAAATGAACTAAATAGGATCATCTATTTAGATCAGCCAATCTTTCGTTATAATAACATATCGAAAATATACTAAACCCAAATCTACATGGTGAATGCTACAAAAATGACTACCACAACCAGCCAATACAATTTTAGCTTATTATTACTTTGTTAGCAAATCGCTTTAATTTTTTTTATCTAAAGTTTTATTCAAATCTTTTGTGCATACACACATTGTGTTTGTATGAAAAAATTTCGGTGTTGAGTTAATTTATCGTTACTTGTTTCACATTAAAGTGGAGACTTTTCAAATTAACAGCATTTGTTTGAATCGCAGCCGCAAACAGTTGAAGTGTTATGAAAATTTCAATTGAAACACTTATAGATGTTTTCTTTTTTGTAATGAATGCTGAATATTTTGAATGTTTTGTAAGCAAGCACGATGATTTTGTATTTACATTGATTTTGTTTGGACGGAATTGTTTAATGATACGGTCTAATGTTCTGATTACATGAGGTCAATATTTTTTTATTTTTTTTTATTCAATTTTAGGAGATTGTAAACGATAAAGTGAAAAAATTCGTTCAATGCATGAACTTTGTGGTGTTGAAATTTATATAAATAAATTTTATAAACTGAAAGTGTGTATCAATAGTTTGTTTGGATTTTATTTATGATGGCTTCAATTTATTAGTTGGGTGTTTCCCAGTAGAAATATAAATTTTCTAAATTGAACTTATTATTGCTCTCTTTATATTCGGTTTGTTTTTAATATTCTATGAATATTTTTAATTGCCACTTGGCTAAATAATACGCAAATGAACTGACCATAAAAAAATTGTCAATAAATCTTCCGGTTATTCTCCTCCTTGGATTATTTTTTAAAATAAATTCTTTCGAAACTAGTGCTCAGAGTGGTGACTCAAATATTTTCACTCTTCTCCAAAAGAGGGATGATTGCAAAAACAATAAATAAATACGAGTACAAGTATTAAATGTATAAAATGACAAAGTTTTATAGGGAGGCTTGTGTCCATAATATTGAGACAGAGACAGGGCTACTAAGCTGGGTACATATGCAGTGTATCAGTATAAAATTTTTTTGATTAGGGGCTTAATAGTAGTGCATACAGTAAGTTCCGCTTAATTTATTTTTAAAAAACATGGTTCTTATTGTCATTAATAGGTTAAATCATTAATGCTTTGCTTTCATATATCATTTGCTAACAAAGTCGCATGCAAGTAAATCAATTAAACGGAGATAAATTGAGCAGAAGCTGCTGTTTTGCAATACATTAACACTTTTTCGAGAAAGAAGCAAGACAAAAAACTATTAATGTTAATGTCATAACTCAAAACAAAATATAGTCTACAGCAAACGAGGTTATAGTTTTCAATTTAAATACAACTTAATGGAAAAAGAAAATTTAGTTTTTCTCTCAATAGTTTTTTTTACAAGATATTTTATGAAATTTGTACAAAATGTTGATGGCCATATGAGGATTCATTTTGCATTATTAACTCTCAAATAAATTTTTTATTATTATATGATACTATATATATTACTATTATTATACACATTGTAAAAACCGAAAACAATCGCCAAAACGAAATAAACTCACTAAAGTGTGACTTTGACTCGCGCACGAGGGGATCCTCCTGTAAGAACACTAGATATGTAATACTATACTAACTTTAGCCTATATAATATATAGGTTTTGAATTTTTCTCGTTTTTGGGATTTTTCCGGTTATCGATTTGGCGTTTTTTTTGTTTTCGGGGTTTTTTGCGTTTCTGGCGATTTTTCAATTTTGGTGATTTTTAGGGTTCCGTACACCAAAGGTGAAAAAAGGAACCCTATTGTTTTTGCTACGCTGTCCGTCTGTCCGTCACACGGTATTTTCTCAGGAACCGTAAGAGCTACGGACCTGAAATTTGGACAGAGTATGTAGAACCTTGGCCACTACAACAACAAATACATGAAAATTAGAAATAAAAGGGTGCTCCAAAACTAGCGACGAAAAATATTAAAATCCCATCTAATATACATACAATCGTATGTACATATGTATATTGACACTTGAAATTTGTAGAATTAGTGTATTTGTATATAGGCTACAACAATTACCACTAATATTAAAAACTTTTAGATTAAAGGGTGGTCCATCAGTTAATGCAATTTTGACTATGTAATTTTGACACAATGCTATATCTTGGAAACCGTAAGAGGTAAACTCTTGAAATCTTCAAAAACGGTCAAACTAAAAAATCCAAAAATTATAAAATCGCCAAACCGAAAAAAATCGCCAAAACCTAAAAAATCGCCAAAAATTTAAAAAAAAATCGCCAAATCGAAAAAAATTTACAAAATTAAAAAAAAAATCTAGCACTAAAATAAATCGCCAAATTCGCAAAAGTCGTTTAAATGAAAAAAAATCGCCAATATGAAATAAACGCCAAAAACCGAAAAAAATCGCCAAAACACGAAAAATGCGCCAAAACCAAAATAATTGTTTATGTGAAAAAAAATCGTCAAAATGAAAAAAAAATCGCCAAAATTAAAAAAAAATCGCCAAATTAAAAAAAAATTGCCAAAACGAAAAAAATCGCCAAAATTTAAAATAAACGCCAAAAACCGAAAAAATCCTCAAAACGAAAAAAAAGTGCCAAAATTAAAAAAAATCGCCAAAATAAAAAAAAACGCCAAAAATAATAAAAATTGCCAAAATTAAAAAAAAAAACTTCTAAAACCAAAAAAAAATCGCCAAAACGTGAAAAAAAGTGTCAAAACTCAGAAAGCGCCAATAAATTTAAAAAACCCCAAACTAAAAAAAACGCTTAAAACCGAAAAAACTCAAAAACGAAAAAAATGCCAAAACTATAGTTTATATTGTTCGTATTGAATTACATATCTCGTGCCTGTACGGAACCCTTCGTGCTTGGGTCAAAGTCGCACTTCACTGAATTTATTTTTAGTTTTGGAGTTTTTTTCTCGTGTACCCGAATTTTTTCGGTTTTTGGAGTTTATTTAATTTTGGGGATTTTTTCTTTTTTTGCTTTTTTTCATTTTGGCGACATATTTGAGTTTTAGTTTTTTTTTAATATTGCCCTTTTTCGGTTTTTGGCGATTTTTTAGTTATCGGTTTTTTTCAAGTTTTGGCGATTTTTTTCGGTCTTGGACTTTGTTTTAATTTTGACGATTTTTTCATTTTGGCAACTTTTTCTTCCTTATTATGATTTTTTAGAGACTTCGGTCTTGAAGTGGTGTGTCAGGAATAGTCCGAAATCGATTGGTGTTGAAAATCAGTAAAATTGAGCAGATGGTTTTAGAGCTGGAAAAAGCAAACTTTATTTTGCTATATAAAAGTAACTACCGAAACTTTATTCTTATTTTTTTTATAAAATTAACTTATTTTATTTATACTTTAGTTGAAATAAAGTTAGTAGTATTAAAAAAAATTAAAAAGACGTTTCTAGGGTTGGAAAACTTTAACTATTTTCCTTATTCAAAAAAACTTACTAAAACAAATTTTTCCTTTTTCTCTATAAATTAAACATATCTTGTATTCTTAAAAGAAAGAGAATGGTGTAAGAAATCAGAATCATCAAAAAGGGTGATTCCAGGATTGGCAAACTTACACACTTTATAAAAAATTAACTACGGATAACTAATTTTTATTTTTTTCTATTAAATTAAATTATTTTATACTTCAGTATGAATAAAATTGATATTTTAAATTAAAAAGATGTTTCCAGGGTTGGAAAACCTTAACTTTTTTTATACAAAAGTAACTTACTAAAACAAATGGAACAAGAATAAAGAAATCACTAATATCAAATTAATTTTTTTCCTTTTCTTTATACATTATATATATTTTACGTTTTAGTTAGAAAGAAAAATAAAAACCACAGCTCCAGAGCTGGAAAACTTAAACTTTTTGTGGTATATAAAACTAATTAAATAAAGCTAATTATTTCTTTGGTAATTAAATATATTGAGTATTTTAAAAATCAAAATTATAGTTCCAGGGTTGGAAATTGAAAAAAAAATTGTTGGTAAAAATATAACAAAAAATATTTTTTTTTAATTATATATATTTCATGTTCTAGAAAGATCTTTACTCTAGATATTTTATATCTGTTCAAATTTTATTTAAGTATAAATGAAAGTTTGTGCCATATTGCTAGCATAATGCTCTCAGCACAATTATGTTTCAAATCGATGGTCTTTCGTAGACAGCTTGTAACGAGGTCTTATTAATTTTTAGTAAATAGAGATACAAATTAAACTTTTCGCTAAAGAGCAGTCCTAACTATAAAATTAATTAAAGGACATGTTCAGTTTCATTTACTTGAAAACGTTCCTTTGTGGTGAACAAATTTGAAAGCATTTCTTTAGGAATAAATTTACATAATACCGCGATATATACCTTTTGTAAAGGAATGTTTAAAGTGAGACACTTAACAATTTTGCAACATCAAAGATTATGAAATAAAACAAGATAGTGTACTTGGTATGGATGTACAACAAAAACAAACTATTTTATAGGGTTATTAAATAGTAGCACGGCTTTAGACCATCTCGAGTGCCAGTGAACAAGCACCGATTTTTTGATATTGTATGACATTACGTCGTTTTCGACAACTGGAATAAGGGTAAATGTAAAATATTTCTTAAATACAGAGTGTAGAATAAAATGTTCTACTTATTTCTACCGAGAGGTCACTTACTAAAAATTGCACAACAAAAAATTATTAATATTTTTAAAAAACATTTGTGTATGTATGTGATTATGTATATAAATAAGATTCGGCACAGCCGAATATAGCACTCGTACTTATTTATTTTGCATCGATCAGCCGTGATTACCTCTAATATCAGGGATTCCAAGCACGCAACCGTTTTCAGCTAAAATATTTTTTCCCTTTTTGGACCTTTTTTTTTAATTGTTTGATTAAACTCAAGTATGAAATCCATGAATTTTCTCTTGCAGTTTGTATAAAGATATGTAAATAAGTACAACAATATGAATAAAATATGTGAAAAAAAACAATGGAGTCTGTTACCCGATTGACCGGAAAAATCCCGGTCCCGACCAATACGGATAATAGAGGCCCAACTGTACATATAATTGTAGTTATATACATGAGATTTTAACATTTTTCATTGCTCGTTTTGGAACACCCTTTAATTTTTAACACTCATGTTTTTGTTGTTGTAGCGGCCAAACTTCTACATACTCTTACATCTTCCTACATCTTACATCTACACTAAAAAATCGCCGAAAATCAAAAAATCGCAAAATAAGCAGCAAAACTAAAGTTAATCGCTATTACTTAAACTATCGTCCAAGAACTAAAAAACTCCAAACTAAAAAAAATCAATAACAAATAAAACGCTAAAAACCGAAAAAGTCGTCTAAAAGAAACTAGTGCCAAAACTAAAAATTTGTCGCTGTAACTAAAAAAATCGTAAGAAACTAAAATAACTCCAAACTAAGAAAACGTCAAATAGCTAAAAAGAAACAAGCGCTAAAGCAGAAAATTAATCGCTGTAACAAAAAATATCGTAAAAAAAGGAAAAAAATCGCTAAAACCAAAGCAAATCTCCAAAAAACCGAAAAAATCAAATACACGCCAGAGCTAACAAACGCCAAAAACCGAAAAATGGCAACAAGGAGGAAAAGCGACAAGATTAAGAAAAATTGTCAAAACTAAAAAAGAAAACGCTTAAAACTGAAAAAATGTTTACCGGTTATTGAAATTTTTTTAAAAATGTCTTCATAAGGTAATATATTCGTATATATGGGCTAAAGTTCGTGTAGTATTAAAACCGTTATCCATGAAAGCACTATTATGAAAGCTTTAAAACAAGATATGAATCGTCTAGTCAATTCCGGCCCAATCTCTCATTGGTTTAATATGAAATAAGCCTAAACATTTCTAACCATTTCGTACTGATTCTTATTTCCTTTTTTGTACAAAAAAAATCCATAATTTTGGTGGCCACTGTGGCTAAAACCTTTCTACATCGGCAAACAAACTCTAGTGGAAAATGAAGGCCGCAAATATTTCTATTAAATGGGGTTTTCGGAGAGACGGTTTGCTAATTTTCTTAGTTAGTGAAGTATAGAACATATGAATTGTGTTCTTTGAGGAAAATAATCACAGTGGCCAAATTTTACTTTTTCAACTAATGAACATATCTCTCAGGAAAATCACACGGCACAATTTTATACTAATAAATATTTTTAATAATTTAAAAAACTAATTTCTTGTGTTTAAACATATCTAGATGGTGTTTTCATTGCTGCTCAAGGAATTCATCAGTAGATTTGAACCATAATAACTCATTGAGAATTATAAAACTATAATAATTTAAAAATAACGCACAAAAAAAGAAATACATATATACACATATATACATATATATGTATTATCTTAAAAAGTCGTCTGCAATAATAGCTGTGTTCCACAAGATTTCGTACAAGTTCGATCTAATGAGAGAAAAAAGAAAATTGCTCTCTGAATGTGCAAAATTTATCCAAAATTGCAGGAAAGCAGAAAATCATAATTGCACATCTTGAAACACTAATGTTGTTTACTTTTTATATTACATTTAATTCAAGTGATTTTAGTCGCTTACAACGCATAACATTATAAAAATGATAATGTTGCATATGTAAGAAGTAAATGAAAATAATTTCCAAAATAGTAAAAGCTACATGAATTAGTTAATATTAATTATATAATATTATATATAATTCAGTGAAGTGCGACTTTGACCCGCGCACGAAGGGTTCCGTACGGACACGAGATTTTTTTTAATCTTGGCGTTTTTTTCTATAGTTAATTTGTTTGGTTTTTTGCGATTTTTTTAGTTTTGGCACTTTTTTTTCTCGTTTTGAGGATTTTTTTCGGTTTTTGGCGTTTTTTTAATTTTGGCGATTTTTTTAGTTTTTTTTTTAATTTTTGTGATTTTTTTTCATTTTGGCGATTTTTTTTCACATAAACAATTATTTTGGTTTTGGCGCATTTTTCGCGTTTTTGCGATTTTTTTCGGTTTTTGGCGTTTTTTTTTTCATTTTGGTGGTTTATTTCATTTAGGCAATTTTTTCGAACTTGGCGATTTATTTTAGTGCTAGAAATTTATTTTATTAAATTTATTTTTTAAATTTTTTTACTTTTGTCGATTTTTTTCGTTTTGACGATTTTTGTTTAAATTTTTTTCCATAGTCAAAATTGCATTGACTGATGGACCAACCTTTAATTTAAATTTTTTAATATTTTAATGTTAATTGTTGTAGTCTATATAAAAATACACTAATTTCACAAATTTTATGTGTCAATATACATATGTACATACAATTGTATGTATATTACATGGGATTTTAGAATTTTTCGTTTCTTGTTTTGGAACACCCTTGAATACTCATGTATTTGTTGTTATAGCGGCCAAGGTTCTACATACTCTGTCCAAATTTCAGGTCCGTAGCTCTTACGGTCCCTGAGAAAATATCGTGTGACGGACAGACGGACAGCGTAGCGAAAACAATAGGGTTCCTTTTTTCACATTTGGTGTACGGAACCCTAAATAAATTCAGTGAATTGCGATTTTGACCCGTGCACAAAGGGTTCCGTACGGACACGAGATATGTAATTCAATACGAACTTTAGCCAATATAAACTATAGTTTTGGCACTTTTTTTTCTCGTTTTGAGGATTTTTTCGGTTTTTGGCGTTTTTTTAATTTTGGCGATTTTTTTTGTTTTGGCGATTTTTTTTAATTTTGGTGACTTTTTTTTCATTTTGGCGATTTTTTTTTTCACATATACAATTATTTTGGTTTTGGCGCATTATTCGCGTTTTGGCGATTTTTTTCGGTTTTTGGCGTTTTTTTTCATTTTGGCGATTTATTTCATTCAGGCGATTTTTTCGAACTTGGCGATTTATTTTAGTGCTGGAAATTTTTTTTAATTTTGTCGATTTTTTTTCGTTTTGGCGATTTTTGTTTAAATTTTTGGCGATTTTTTCAGGTTTTGGCGATTTTTTGTTTGGTTTTGCAATTTTATAATTTTCGGATTTTTAAGTTTTACCGTTTTTGAAAATTTCAAGAGTTTAAATCTTACGGTTTCCAAGATATAGCAATTTGTCAAATTTACATAGTCAAAATTGCATTAACTGATGGACCATCCTTTAATTAAAATTTTTTAATATTTTAATGTTAATTGTTGTAGTCTATATAAAAATACACTAATTTTACAAATTTTATGTGTCAATATACATACAGCTGATTATTTAATTTTTGTCCATACTTACCCAAAAGAGAAAATTCGTACAAGTATGTACAGGAAATTAATAAAATTATTCTCTCATTCGCTTTCAAAACTGCACAAATATTGTTATCTTGAACGCTTTTGGGTAACTTTGTACAAAAGCTCGGACTGTTTCGTTATGCATCTGGAACAGACCTAATAATAACAATAATTACAGATTAAATCAGTTCAATTCAGTAGCTTTTAAGCTGAAATTGAATACATAATATTATTTTTTGGAAATATATTCAAAAGAAGATTAATACAACAGCAATAAAAATAAAACTAAATATCTAAAAAAAATTAATATTAGCTTACAAAGCACACACATCCATTCTCATGTCTATTATTTCCAAGAATTTAGAACACAAGCCTTAAATATTTAGGTTTTTGGTTTAATTTTAATAAAATGTCACTAATAATTCAATTGATAAATACACAATAAATCATTCTAATGTTGTTCCCTCTACAAAGATTTGTGTCATTAAAATCTCAATTTTATGGCATCGTTTATATTTTCTCACAGCGCATCCGAACAAATACGTTATTTTATAATTATTTGCATGGGAATAATTTCGCATGACAAATTAACGATTTTATTGGAAACACAAAACACAAGAAAATATTTGAAAATGTCGAATGCATCTAAATGAAATATTTAGTGTTTCATATCGTATTCTTTTGTATATGATCGAATGTACAATTTTTTTAATATAAATTTTCAAGGCTTCTTGGCAAAAATTGTACGCGACACTTTACACTCACTAATGAACCCATAAAAATCATAAATAATGTCATAATTAAAATTGCCGGGTGGCTATAAACTCAAATTCAAAGTCAAACTCAACCGAAAACCAAATACGTAAGTATGTATGTCATACAAAATATATTTGTCAAGTTTATTGGGATAAATATGAATGTCTGTCTCTCTGGCTGGCTGGGTGCATGATCCCATGTTTTTTTTTTGGGGTTTGGTTACCACGGGAACCACCTACAGACACACGCACATTCATGCATTCATACTAGCATTTGTTTGAAATAAAAACAACAAATTATTTTATGAACACCAAAAAATCCAAATGTTTTGACCAAAACAACTTTATTCTCTTTATTAGATTTTGAAAATAATTAATATTTCTGTCATCATGGCGCGATCACAGAAAGGGTAAGAGCCAAAAAAAAATGCAAGAAATAAATGTATATTTTTTAATATTCACGCAGCCATATTCAGAATTGCAAATTGATATTCTCAATAGCATATTTATGGCTGACATTTTAGACTAAAATAAGACGGTTATCGTTGTCACTGTGTTCCAAGTGAAATTGATCGCAACACTGAAAATAACTGAAAATAATATATGAAACATTTTACGAAAAATTTTGGAGTTACAACTTTTGTAAAATATAAGACACTTTAGTACATGTTGCAAAATAACTTCTAGATAAGAATTTAACAATCTTAAGAAAGTGAAAAAAAAAATCTTTTAGTAATTGTTTTAAGTAAATATGAAACATACTCTTTGCTGATTCGACCTTGTTTATTTTGTTGCATGTTCCAACCAGGATAACTTCTTACTTAAGATAAAAATTTAACTTGACGAATGCAGTTTTTCAAGTGCTCCAACGTTAGGGGATTATTCGCGTAGACACGGTATTCGATGTAGCTTGGGTGGACAGGTGATATCACCAAAACGTAAAATAAGGAGTTCTGGAAACTACCCATGCAATTAATCCAAAATCCGTCGTGTCACAGAAAACAATTTTTCCTGCGATAAACACTTTTAATGAAAATAAACCAAAAATTATTAAACATTTTATTGATTCAATTAAACTTTTGCTTAAAATTTTTTTTTGATTAAAAGTTTAATTGACTTAATAAAATTATTAATTTATTATAGTTTTTTTTCGTTGATCATGTGACTTGTGACATCGTCTTGTTAAAACCACATATCATCCAGTTTATAATATTCCGTTGCAGGTCAAAAAAAGTAGGATCATAGTGCTCTGAATTGACGGTACGGTTCTTCGGACTATCCCACTAAATGGTAATTTTTCGGCTTTGAGTGGGTAGAACAATGATCAATGTTTAAATATGATGTCATGTAAATATTGATCGGGGCTACGCCTGAAATGGTTCATATTAAGGGTCCAATTTTGGCATACTCTCGGCCGGTATCTCACGGACTAATTCTTCAACATTGTCTTCCAGTGCGGCAAACGTGGCGGGCTTGTCTTTATACACATGAGCCTTAACATAGTTCCACAAGAGATATTCTAATAGTGTTTTCACACTGACATGGGTTTAATAAAAGTTGGCTTTAACCTTAAAACCAACTGCTAAAACCTATTTTTACCATAGCAGTTGTTTTTGTTAAAACCAACTGAAAACAATTTTTGAATTGGTTTTAAGTTGATTTTATGAAATGCAACCTTGTTTTCGCACGCAAAGAAAAGATATGGTTGTAGAATGGTTAAGAAAACAATATTATGTTATCAGAAAAAAATGTGTGGTCGTTGAAAACAAGTTATTGTTATTTGAAACATTAATTTTGTTACGGTAAGCAAAGCATTGCTTGAATTTAATAATTATATTATTATATTCATAGAAAAGTGTGATATGGTTAGAGTTTAACAATATAGTTTTGTTAAAAATTTATGACTGCAACATAATTTTTGTTATTTTTTAAAAATAGTATAATGTAAATAACAATATAACGTTATCCAAAACCATACTATGTTAAGTTCTTAAAAAAATCTTTTTCAGAAACCTCTTCGTTCAGTTCAATGTTTCATTTGTTAGCTATCGGTATTGCACGCGTCGTGTTAAATAAATAAATAAAGTACAAACAAACGAAAGGGTAGATAAATAAAAACATATACGTACATATGTATGTATGATTATCTCTTTATACAGATTGTCTGTATTTCCTGCATACAAACATTTGTAAGTATACATTTCTATATAGACATATATTTTATTTTAATAATATTAATTTATTTTTATTTCGAATTTAACGCACAGCTGTTTTAGCCAATATATATATGATTGAAAAACAAAATATTATTATTATATTAAATAATACTCTTGTCGTATTTAACAATATTATTATAAGATAAGAACATGGTATGGAGTCTCAATAATATTTTCGTCACATCTAACAATAGTGTTGTCATATTTACAATAATAAGATAAGGTGTAACAAAGTTTATTATTTTCGTTGATAATATTATTATTAACTCAGATAGTAATATCTTACGAAGAGATACTTGTTCCCCGATTAGAATCAATAATCAAATTGTTCCTCAACATTCACATGTGAAATACCTTCGTATACATCTTGATCGACGGCTTACATGGAAACACCACATTGACTCTAAGCTAACACAAATGAAACATAAATTGACTCAGGTATATTGGCTGACTGGTAGAAATTCAACCCTTAGTCTAGATTACTAACTTTTGATACACAAATCGCTTTTTAAACCTTCATGGTGATACGGAACTCAACTATGGGGCACCACTTAGCTTCCAATGTCGAGAGAATCCAACGAAGGCAAAACAAAATTTTACGGTTAATAACATCGGTTAGTACATCAAAAATTCAAATATACATAGTGATTTAAATATGGCACTAGTGATTGAAAAAATTGCAAAATACGCAGGCAAATATTTAACAAAACTCGAGTCACATCCTAATCCGGTTGCGTGTAATATTTTTAACTTTACTGGACACATCCGCCTGAAAAAGAGGAACACAAGGGCTCTAATACTAAACACTCCGAATGAAGTTGCTTGAAAATACTTTTTTTTTATCTTTTTGATTATCACTATTTATGTATTCTTTATAATTATCACTAAGTTTATGTCCCACACAGGTCGGGCCCAATAATTATATTTTACTAGTTATTCTTTCGGCATTGTTGTAGTTTGCTAACGCTGAATTTAGCTCTGCTGAATTGTTTGCGATTTGTAACTTTGTTTTGAACCTTTTCCTTTCAGCGATTGTACTCCACGATGCATCACTCATCGAAGGCTTAGTATGTATTGTGTTTGCTGATGCCAGGAACATCTTTTGCAATTTTGCGACAAAATATAACTATATTTGATCAGTTAATTGTTGGTAATGGATATCGCGGTGCGAAAATTTCATACAATCAATGACTAATTGGTGTGTAGCATATATGTTTACCAGACGTTTATCGTTGTTATTGCACTACGTCCCTAAACCTTGATTGCCCCCTTGTCTTAATGTCACTTTTCCTTGCTCGAGCAATTTCCGTATCAGAAAAGGCATTCTTCGTAGCTTTGTTGCGGTATTTCATTCTATATCGGACCATAAGTAGTCTGTCTAAGATGGGTGTCAACATGGGTGTCAACAAAACTCTAATTCAGTTTGTGTGGCTGTAGTCATTGCCGCTGTACAGGAAGTGATGCCCTGATGTAGTAAAGGATTCTCTTTGGCCTTTCCATATTACTTCACTAAAGCCGAGTATTTCCAAGCAGCATGTTCCCATTTCCTTGTAGACTTGCTCCAAACTAGATGATTCATTTAGGGTTCGTACGTTCCAGATTCCGATTCTTGTAATTTTTCGATAGCCAATTAAATACGCTCCATTATTTAATATTATTTGAGTTGTTTCATTAATGAGTGGTATTTCAATTGAGCGACTGATTAGACATATACTTTTGATCTTGGGGATATTGGGGCCTGTCAATAACCTCTAGGCAGGTAAGCAGTTAATACGGCAAGATGAGTAGAGCTTCAGTGACGGATGTCAGCATCAAAATTCACATGCCATTCAGTCTCCTCAATATTTTCTGAAAGACCTTACCAGGTAATACTTGGTATAAGACCGAAAGTTGTGGCCTGCTTGGGAATTTCTAACAGAGGAATCGGTTCTTGCTATCCTCAAGTGGAAAAAAATAGAGAGCTTTAAACCTCCGATAAAGAACCCATTAATATTTATAAGAATTTATTTATAATAATTTAATTTAACTTACACTTAAACTTTTTGCAGAAATATTTCAAGAACTTTTAAACGCATTCCGGGTACTCGAACCCAGGACCTTCGTTTTAGTGTGCAACGTGCTAAGTACTTCAGCCAACATTAAGACATGGCTTGGAATTATACTTCTACAAGGCATATTGGTTCTAATGGCCATGCGGCAGCAGGTAATTGTACTCAGCCTTTTCAAATTGCTACTTATTCTGATGATATTCGTGATCTACTTTTCAGTGATACTTTTACATATTTCTTTTAATTTCTATAGGGTCTTTTGCATTCACCATAAATTTTTATAAAATTCAAAATAAGAACATAAATGAAAGCTCCAACTAAATTATTATTAACATTTAATTATGATCATTATTTATGGGGCATTTTTGCCTGAACACACACAAAATGCAATAAAAGGCGCCTCTTCTTGTGCATTCTTAAGCCAACCTGCTGAAATATTAACGTTCATTTGTGCGAAACGTCTCATAATACTTGTTTTTTTTTTAACATTTAAATCCAAATGCCAAGAAAATGAAATTAAAGCGATATTAATATAACTTTATTAAAGCCAAAAATCAATTCAAGGGGTGCTACCAAAATTTGATTTTGCAAAAAAAAAAAGAAAGAATCAATTATCATTTGTGCAGCATGCGAGCGTCTGCTAAATTCTATTTTATGTATTTGTGTGTCAGCGTGTGTGTGGTTCTGTGTGTGTGTGTGTGTGTGATATTGTGCTGCGTTGAAATTTGTGAGGAAAATTTAACCGAAATGCTTGAAAAAACTAGAAGTGATTTTTTTATTAAAGAAAGTGTATGAATCATGCGCCACATTGATAATTTTCACCAAAACAATAAAATAATAATACTCAATTCATCAATAATAAGTAATTAAAAGAACTATCAATAAATATACCACTATCGAGTAGTGCGATTCAGTAACTTTTAACGATCCGACAATCGTAATTTCTGTCTATACATTTTGTCGCTTAAAATAACGATTGTGTGATTCTGAAATTTATTTTTAGCGATAGGACGCAGCTGATATTTTCTATTGATTTTTGTCGATAAAATTAACAACACATAAATTATTGTCCCTTTAAGGTGCCTATACACTTCATGTTTTTTACATTGCTCCTGTCAAATTTTAGATAATTCGGTAAAAACATGTAGTTGGTGACCTCAAAAACGTTGCTTGTGTAAAATACACAAGCAAAAACATAAGACAAATTTTCAATTAGAGCATGTTCTATTTTCTTATGTTCACACATGTGTTTTAAATGTCTATGCCATGTGAAAACATTTATCGACGGTTGAATGTCTCCGATATCATTAGCCGTCCGTTTAAAGTATTTGTATTAATGATAAATTAACTATTTTTTTATCTCATTTTAAAATTTTAATAACAATGATATAAAATATAAAACAAGTGTTGATACAAGCTCCATATTTTGCAGATTAAAAAGAAAAAAACTTAAATAAATATTTGTGACGCCAGCACTTCAGTGACGTCGGCACTTCAGCAACGCTGAATGTGTTAATTCAACGAAATTTCCGTTGAATTAACATTTAAGTTAAAATCAAAATGAAGAATCATGTTGAATCAAAGTTATTTCAAGTTAGATCAACATGAATTTAATTTAATGTAATAATTGTATTTTATTATTTATTTAACTTACGTGTGGTTGACATAGACAACAGAAAAATTTTTGTACATAAATTAAATTGGCCAAGATTTGAACTCGGAACTCATCGCGTGATAGTCAACGTGATTACCCCTGCAGCCACAACAACTTTAAATTTTCTTAAGATACACACTAAATATGTTCCATTTTGAATTAAATTATAATTTAACATTATTTATAGACATTTTACATACAAAAAATTTTAGTTTAAGTTAAAAAAAACCAAAGTGCTTTGACTTGAAAAGTTTTAATTAAAAAAAATACAAAATATTTTGTTGACTCCAGGATTCTAACCTGCGATCCTCCGAATGCAAGACTAGTACACTGCCTTCCAGCCAGCAGCAGTTTGTTGGCTATTTACAAACAAAAAAACAACAACAATACCAAAACAACCTACACAACTAAGCACAAAGTGTATTGCAGCTATGAACAAAGCAAATAACCAATAACACACTCAAACAACATAGTACATTTAATGTGATTTGAATGAATTTGAATTAACCTTTTGGCATGTTGATTTTGCATTGGTATTTTTTTTGTGTGTGTCAACACTATTTATCTAGCGACAATTGCACTAGTTGAAATGTCGACAACTTTCCTTTTATGCACGAGTAGAGATACGTTAGAGCCAACGTTGACATTGTTTGTTTTTATACCCTTTACCAAAAAATGGTAAAAGGGTATATATAGGTTTGTCATTCCGTTTGTAATTTCTACAATATTAATAAGCGACACATAAAGTATATATATTCTGGATCCTTATGCATAGGGAAGACGAACAAGCGATGTCCGTCTGTCCGTCTGTCCGTCTGTCTGTACGGTTTTCCCAAGCTCCCAGAAGAGCTAGAGACTTCGTTCTTAGACTGGTGTGTCAGAAATTATCCGAAAAACTTTGCTATTGAAAATCAGCAAAATCGAGCAGACGGTTTCAGAGCTGGAAAACTCAAACTCAATTTACCCAGAGAAAATAATTACCGAAAACAAGTTTTTATAACTTTTTTATTAAATTAACTTATTTTATACTTCGGTATGAATAAAATTGGTATTTACAGCCAAAAAAAAATTTTAAAAACTTAACAAATTAAAAAACGTTTCCAGGGTTGGAAAACTAACTTTTTTCCTAATAATTAAACATATTTCATGTTTTAGGAAGAAGGCTATTTTCTCAGGAACGGTAAAAGCTACGGGTCTGAAATTTGGACAGAGTATGTAGAACTTTGGTAGCTACAACAACAAATATATAAAATTTAAATTTTAAAGGGTGGCCCAAAACGAGTGACGAAAACTTTCAAAAGCCCATGTAATATACCTGCAATTGTATGTACATATGTATATTAACACTTGAAATTTTTAAAATTAGTGTATTTTTATATAGACTACAACAACTAACACTAAAATTAAAAAAATTTAAATTAAAGGGTGGACCATCAGTTAATGCAATTTTGACTATATAAATTTGACAAATTGCTATATCTTGGAAACCGTAAGAGTTAAACTCTTGAAATTTTCAAAAACGGTCAAACTAAAAAATCCGAAAATTATAAAATCGCCAAAAATTTAAAAAAATCGCCAAAATGAAAAAAATCGCTAAAATTAAAAAAAACGCCAAAAACCGAAAAAAATCCCCAGAACGAGAAAAACGTGTGAAAACTAAAAAATTCCCACAATGAAAAAAAAACGCGCAAAAATCGCTTAAATGAAAAAAAATCGCCAAAATTAATAAATCGCCAAAACGAAAATAAATCGCCAAAATTAAAAAAAAACGCCAAACTCTGAAAAAAATCGCTTATATGAGAAAAAACGGCAAAATCAAAAAAATCTGATAAAAAATAAGCATTTGCTTTTTACTAAAACATTTGTTTTAAAACTTAAAATATATATGTTTTTTTTTTAAATTTTCAAGTAAAAAGCAAATGTTTATTTTTTATTCACTTTACCCATTGGCTGGGTACACCTAGTCAGAAGTACTATTGACACTGTGACTAGTGAATCACTACTATTTTACCATTGACATTGAACGAGGAGATATCGTTATTGTAGACTATAGCCCTTAAAATTTACTAGTGAATCTTTGGTGCCAACAGAACTACTTACTCAGCAGTGCTAAAGTCTAGTGGTACAATTTCAGTGACACGTTAATGTTAAATGTCAATAGATGATTCCATTGCCTGGGGTACACCTGGTCAGTAGTACTACTGACAATGTCACTAGTAAATCGCTCCAATTTCACTATTTGCATTTTCCGCAGGGTAATTATACTTGTATATCACAGCACACTAATGCATACACAATTTTGGCTGTCACTGAAAGTTGAATTATATTTTCTACAGATTTGTCTGCAATAGAAAAGAACGAAAAAGGAAAATCTAACCACACATACAGATTTTCAACTAAACAGAAACAAAACAGCTGATTCGGAACAGAACAGCAAGTACAAACTAATTCTGCATTTAATGCTACAACCAACACAAAGTTGTGCGCACGTATACATTTTACGCCGGAAGAATAATCATACTGTGTCTGATGAATACAACAAACGTTGTTCGCTTAAAAATAGTTCCATTGTGTTAAAGCCCATTTAGTTTATTTTATTATGCTACGAGTTCTTTTTGTTTTTCGTCTAATTTTGACATTTAACATGCAGAATATGTTATAGAATTAAATTTTGAGTTAGACACAGCTGAAGACTACAGTAAAAATACAAATTAGACAATGACAATATCATTTACGGCAAATGTAAAATATACCAATAGATATTACGATTTTCGATTCACAAAAAGTTACAGCAATCAGGTACAGGTTAATCCACAAGGTTCTTACACATGTTGTTGGGTGTTGTCTTTATATATTCGTAGTTTCAAAAAAATATATGCACATCCTTTTATATTATTTACATATATATCGAGGGTTTATATTCAAAAAGTGCTATCTGCAATTCTTGATTATTATAGTAGACAAAATAAAACTGTTATTTGCTCTAAGTCCAAGTGCAATAACTGTATTTGATTAACATTAGTAGAATTAACATGTCTTCTGTAAATGGTACTATTCATCAAAATTTAGTTATTAGCCCTTGCACTTTGAGAAAATAACAGTTTTTTGCGCTCTTCTAAAATGTTCAAGCCTTGCAGATAGCACTTTTTGAATATAAACCCTCGATATATACATAGATATTATATTATTATATAGATCAGAGAACAGATTGAATGTCTTATTTTGTTGTTTTGAATCCAATTACAAAAAACCTTCATATTGTTGTCAATCCACAACACTTGAAAGAAACAACGCATGGCATAATCGAAAGAGATGAGTGCGGAGAGTTTTATTGCGTGTATTACTTGTTTTATATAAATGTTTACTGGTCTTGTCAAAAGCAACTAAAACTCAGTGAATGTTGCGAATGCTTTTTACTGTGATTGACCACATCGTAGTCTTTTTACCTTGTGCTTGTATAAAACTCTTAAATTAGTATTCATAAAATACGATATTGATTTGAAATTTATTTTATGTCAGATTTTATATGAGACAGTTATTGGAAATACATTTCAGATATATTTTACATTTTTCAAATTTTACTTTTTGTATTTTCTTTTTTTTTCTTCAACCGTAAATATCAATATTTGTTTTTTCTAAAATTTTCTACCTCACTGCATTTTTATTTTATTTCTATAACAATTAAAATTACTTAAAATAAGATCAGTGAATACTGAGTGAATGGTATGAAAGAAATCCATTCGTTCATGCTGCATCATTTTATTTCGCTGCTTGTGTTATATAGGTATTGTAATAATAGAGTTCGTATGAGCAATCAACAAATCGCAATGAATTGTATCATAACAATTACATTTGTTATTCTTCTCGAATAAATGCATGGCAAAAGAAAAGAATTTATGAATTGTTAGCAAATGCGAATAGTCTAATTCTGTTCTCTGATATAGATAACTTATGTAATATTTGCTTCAATTAGTTAAGCTCTTCCATTAACGCCTTGCGTTTTTCCGTATTTATTATGATCAACTCTAGCCAGTCAAAAAACTACTATCGGTATAACCGACTATTTAATAGTGTTTAAATATGTATAATTCCCATCTAAAAAGATATCTTCCAAAGAAGTCAATAAAATCTAAATATTGTGATCCGAAAATAATGGGAATTTGGAGCTGGCTTCAAAAATTCTGAATTCAATTTGTAAAGTACTTAATTTGATTTGGCTAGTTCGGAAATTTGTTTTTAAAAAACAATATTACATACCAATATTTAAAATATATGTATATATATATACATATATAGCCGGTATTCATAAACGATTTTTAAGGTTAATGTTGGTTTAACGTAGGAATTTTCGTATGCGAATTTACAAATATTTATGGTTCTGTGCATTTCGCCTATTGTTTATTTTTTTAGCGTAGTAGCAAGCTCTGCGTAGCCGCTGATATGTATAATCTAAAAGCATGAACGTTTTTTAACTCACACTAAAATTTTACTTAGAAACCGAAACTATTGCGTGCTGACTACGCAATAAAATATTTTGAAGTAGTGCAGTACACAGTCGACTGTGCAGTCGTCGACTTCTATATTTATAAATACTCAGTTACCCGACTGTAATGAAATGTAACTGCAACAGTAATAAACAGCTGATCAATATTGTTATGTAAAAATTAATGAAACTGGTTTTAGAGATGTAATGTAACGTTATCTATTTTTAACATAAAAATATTGATCAGCTGTTTATTACTGTTGCAGTTACATTCCATTACAGTCGGCTAAAGGCTCCACTATGTTATGTTAAAAGTAATGAAAATGGTTACAGAGATAAAATGTAGCTGCTTCCTACGTTGCAGTTACATTCCATTACAGTCGGATAATTTAGCCTGCACTTGTGTAAGTATAATTGTTCATAACTACAAAAAAAGTGGAAATATCAAATAAAATTCAAATACAAATCCAAAATATACATATTTAAAATAAAATTTATTATTATTGCCCAATGGTCAATATTAATTACATTGTAAATTATTTGTGTTATATTTGTTTTATTACAAAATTTTTAGTCTCATTTTTGGAACTTACTTACAACAGATTGTATCAAACAAATACGAGTAAGTAGTTGTTTAGTATCGCCAATGAAAGCAGCAAAAAAAAAGAACGCCCAAAATTTAAATATTCTCTATAATTAGAAATTTTCCACACATAATAGAGCATAAACTAGAAATTTTTAGAAAAGTTTAATAATAACTTTGCGCGCCAATTGCTAGAATATTGAGGCTTTGCTTGTCTGGCTGACTATTTTAATTCAGCACACTGGGGCTGAATCAAAATATTTGAGAAATAAATCAAGCGTTCTTAAACGATTGATTCGATTGTTATGAAATCGCCAACAGATGAAGTAGCATTGTAGTAATCTTTCATATCAACATCACGGGCTCAACGTGTCATTGAATAAAACTTCTTGCATTTACATTTAGATTTTGTCCATGGTGCCGTATCTCATTAGCATGGTGAAATATTCTACCGATATATTGGTCACATGAAAAAAAGATATAACAGCAAGTGGTCCTCAGATAAGAAAGCGATCTACTTAAATAATAGTTGATTTTTAATGTAATATTAGCGTTTAATTTTATTTAGAATTTTAATTTATATCATAGAAGTCATTTATGTGCTTTTATCATAAAAAATACGTTTTTAATTTGTCAATATCAGTATTTTATTTATATAAGAAAATCTCAATAATTCTTTCTGCCAAAAAAAACCGACTTCAATGCAAAGGTCTGATAGAAGAAGATAAGAAGAAGTATGTGAAATATAAAATGAAATTTTAATCGGAGTGCCTCCACCCATTTTTTTAAAGCAAGATTGTGTGTTTCTCAGAGCTCAGGGTGCGTGTTAAGTCTTGTAAAAATCGGTAAAGTAGAGCCACTTAAAATAAAACATTAAATATTAATGGGTGTGACTCCGTCCATTTTTTTAAATGGAGGATTGTGTCTATTTTAGAGCTGAAGAGGTGTGGAATCGGTTAAGTAGAACCGCGTGAAATATTAAAATAAATTTTATTGGGCGTAACCCCGCCCATTTTTTCAACTTTCAAGTTGTGTAATTACAAGAACCAAAGGTCTTTGATAGGTTTCGCAGCAACAAAATAAATAGAATATCATAAAATTAAATAAAAATTGTGGGCGTGTCCCCACCCACTTTTTTACAATGGGACCAATGGGATGCTATACCCTTTCAGATAACAAAAAATTTTTACAAAAGCTATAAAATGTACTGAGTTGTGAAGTAACACCCCGTAAAAAATAGAGACGAGTTTTCAACCTCCTCTTTTTTTTGAAGTCGGTTAAAAACTACAAGTAATTGAATCAATCAGAGAACAGATTTGGATTCAACACACTAAAATCCATTAAAACCACTTAATAAAGTTCTCCCTTCCGAATTTTATTTATTATTTTTTTTTGCACTTCAAAAGTAGTAGTAGAGCAAAAGTAGTTCCTAAATAATTACTTCAATAATTTTTATAATGGGATAATTTTGCAACTGATTTGGAATTTGTCTGAACTATTTTAAATTACCAACATGTTTGCATGTCGAATATTTTATTTTAATATCTTTATTAAACAGTAAGTTGTGGCAACATAAATTTTTTTCTTATATCGAAAAAACATTTGGTCAACCGCGCGGATCACGTTTAAACATTAATGCTGTGTTTTTTCTAAATTGATTTATTATAATTTTCTTTTAGATAAAACAGATTCAGCTGATTATAACTACGAATTTTGAATTTAAAACCAATAACTAATATTAATTACAAAGTATATATTTTTTGAAAGCTACGCTCTAATGTATAATATTTAATAAAATTTTAATATTTTCAAAATTAAATTAAACATAATTTCAATCCTAAAACCTTAATTAAATTCGATTTGAAATTTCTTCGAATTTAATTAATAAATTGCGCATATCCAGAGAAACTAGAAATGTGCTCCAGAAAAGTTTTTTTTGTGGTCATTCAATATGCACTAAAATTTTGAAAATATGCACTTAAAACATCCAAAATATGCTTTTAAAAATATTATAATAATTTGTTGTTTTTTTATATTATAAATTTGATTTATTTGGAAATAAAAATTTATTATTAATTTATCAATTCAATAAAATGTTTGGTCAAATATGGAAGAGCACTCGCATGGTTAAATAAATTTTCAAAATTATTTCAGAAAACTGACCAAAGGGGTCACATCGAGGGCCCCTTAAGACTAACACAGCTGTACAGTGCAGTACGTGTTTTTCCATATTTGACAAAAATGTCCATAAATCTTCTCAAGGAAATTATATTTGTTAAATCTAACTTATTGAGACTACCACATATTTTTCCATTGCTTTTATGATTTCCTAAAATTTATCTATATCATTCCAGTTCCAAGGATTTTGAATCCTTATATATTTTGCAACTACTGTTAAACAAATAACAGAGCTGCGTCAAGTGCTTAGAATGCTACGACTATGATAGAAATTTCGGTTTTTGTCTCTGCTAGTTATATTCGAATTTATCTTAACACATATCAAATTAACACACTATATCCCAGCAAAAAAGTAAAGAAGATTATGTAAAAAAATTGAGCCAAACCACTTTAAATTTAGGTAAAACACCAATGAATTTTAATATTTATGATTTGAACGGGCTAAAGTTCGTATCGCTTTTTTAAGCCAAATTACATGTGATAATTATTAATGAACAAATAACATCAAACTTAGTTGTAAATATTCTGACAATACATAGTTGACACCAATGTGTGTGGTGTCAGTTGATGTAGTATTTTGCCTTATATACGAAACTTTCTTGCAAATGGAATTCGTGAATTGTTTTGATTCATCGCAATTGAATTTGCTGAAACGTGTTTTGTAATGAAAGCCCAAATTTACCATCTCTAATTTACAACAGACTTACCATTGTCGTTTTACATCGACGTGTCATTGGAGGGAATTGGATTCCTTTTGACATTTTTTTTAATTCAATAAAAATGTTGGTCAAAATTTTTGCAAGCATATTTAAGCATATTAATATAAAAAAATTTCTATAAACCCCCAAAATATGTCCGAAAGGCGTCATATATGCTCTAAACATTCATGCAAGACTGAAATATGCAAAAAATGCTTTAAAGTGTCAAAAACTGCAAAAATATGCACTAAAAATCGATGTCAAAATTTATAAAAAGTTCTGAAACAAATAAGTATCTTATCTCCGCATTAATACGTCACACAAGAAAAAACATGCAATTGAATATTTCTGATTTCCTCCCTGCATATATTATTAACATAAAGATCTAATAATTTTATGTTTGTACCGAATAATTACAGAAACCATCTTGATTAGTCTAGGGAGTTTGCCTTCAATACTCAAACTTGAATACTCTTCTTTTGTAGCTTCGATCCTTGACTTACAAGCGGACTAAACGTTTAAAAAATTATAATTTAATTTCAAAATATTTTGATTCTGCCTCACTGTGCACAGCAACGCGTAATGTTATCGTTTGTTTCAAATAAATTTAGATTTATGCGCTTATTTTTCATGAATGGGTGCTTTTATTGATGAATTTTTTTCTAGTGCTCAGTGGCCCTCAGTTTTAAGTAGATGTGTTGTATGTAGATTATTAAAGATTTAATCAGATGTGTAGTACAATCGGATGAATGTACAGTGCCCTCGGGATAATGCCAATTAATTAAAACTAAGAGTGTTGACGTTTGTCAAATTGTTGAAGTTTATGAATGTGTAAATTTAGAAACAATATATGACTGATACTGTAGTTTAAAGTATTTTTTTCTAAGTATATGAAAGCGTAAAGTTACTGATTGGCTGATATACCATCGACCAGCCCAAAGGAGTAAAGCTGGAGTGTTGAAATTTGTTGTGTTACCCTTCCGATGTGTAGATCCACTTAAGTATACTTGGAAATTCAAATTCAAAAGGGGTGGAAAGGCGACGAAAAAGGGTTAACATTTGTATCCTTATTTCACAGAAGTTGTGGAGTTGTGTTTTTTATACATCATTTTATAAGTGCGACTTATGCAAGAACAATAAAGCAACTGAACTGGAAAAGACAATATTTAACTAAATTTCTATATATTTTTGTCTTTTTTTTTAAAGAGAAGTAACACTCAAGCAATGAATGCTTAATACAACTTATAGGTGTTACCTTCTTTAGGAAAGGGATAGTAATAGAGAAGACAGGTGGTGAAGGAAGAGATAGAGGAAAGCTTCTTTTTCGTTTACAACTCTACGTTTTGCACGTTATAATGCAGAGTTGCATTGCAACGCCTCTGGTTTCAATGAGGCACATTAAATTTTTCAAGATGTGTTTAGTAACCATTTTTATTCGTTATTTTACTTCGCCAATGGTTCTGCTACACAATACCGACGAAGGAGGGCGCTCTGATGTTACATTAAGATAATTATCTGCCGAAGTTGGTATAGTTCAGTGACCATTGACTATGCCTTCATCACTTAAACTTTCCTACAACAACTGATACAAAGGGACACTAATGCACATCAGAAAAATGCGTGGTGTTGTTATTTAATGACTGTCGAGTACAGGGATTGAACCCAGGATCTTTGGATTTGTAGTCAAAGTGCTAACTACTTCAGCCAAAGCCATTGAATGTTTTAATGAATCACTCAAATTATAATCCCTGGTTTTTGGCAACTTTAAGGCATTTAATAAAATTGGGACTTACATAATTGTTTTTATTGATTTAAAACTGCTGTCTGGACTTTTTGAATGAAATACTGGATTTTGGAAAAACATCTTATTTTTAAACAATTTTGAGCTCTATAAATTTTGTGTGGCATTTTAAAATTTTTTGTCACTCTCAAAAAATAAGATTTGCCAAGGTCATCAAAATAAGTATTTTTTTCTTCAGACTTGGAAACAAAAAATAGTTACTCGTAGCTCAGTCCGAAGAAAAGAATATACATGGGAGCAATTTGTAGCAATTTTTGGACATTGCCCTAGTAGAAGAGAGCTATTTCCTTGTCCAAGTGCGATTTTGTTTTTCTAATCCTAATTAAATTGACCCAATACGTTTCCACTGATTGTTCAATCGTTTAAAAGTTAATAAATGTGGACTGCACCACATGCAGCCTAAAAAACGGTCGCCATGATCTTATTTGCAGACAAAATCACATTGGTCTTCCTTGGCGCCGTGCCACCCTTCAAAATCCACTGTTTTGACTACTGTATGGGCTCTGGTGTGTTCCGCTGGATCCACGTTTTATCCACGGTTACAAAATGGCTGTTAAAAATGGATTAAATGACGCAGCTTGCTCAAATTTTAACAGGATTAACTGACAGTTGCATGTTTATAGAAGCAGTGTTGCCCCTTCCGTGAAGAAGCGGAAATTTAAAAATATTATTGGCTTATTGACCTGCCTGGTATATTGCGCATTTCATAGTAAATTTAAAGCTCGATTTTTTGTATACAACTTAGGGCCATTATTATAACTTGTCGTTAGCTAAATGTAGGATGTTATTGGACGGATAAACACTTTTTCATTATTACAACTTCATTTTAACAAAAAGTGAGCGATAAGCTAAAGGCAAGCTCATCCTACCTGTAACTTTTATTGTGAGGTATAGTCATTTGAACTTGCCACATTTTCGCCACTTGCCACACTTTCTACTTTATTAAACAAAGTCAAATATATTTGTTCAAAATATGGCATAAAACAAAAACAATACAACACAAAACACATAAGAATAATAAAAAAACAAAAGAATTGACAATAATATTTTATTTATTTTTAAAATTTGTAAACACACTAATAATCCCAAAATTATATTTTACTTATTCAGTAAAATATTTTTTAATAAAATACATTGAAATTGATTATTGAGGGGTTTAGCTGGATCCTATGCGCATTTCACTGTTGCTAATGCAGATCATCAGGGAACCTTTACCCAAAGTTTCTTAGAACAACTAGAGTCATTATGTTATAAACTTTCATTTAAATAAATGGGAAGCTCAACAACAAATAACAAAGTTGAAACAAGAACTCAATAATCAACATGTTTTTTATTTTCTTATTTTACCATTACTACAATAGCCGACTTTTTTTCAGCATCAAATTGTAGATATAAAGAGTATGTAAAAAGAAAATAAATGTAAATAACAACAACAGCTATTCAAGATAGAGTGTTGCCACACAAGTATTTTTTGACCGGGTGCCGTCAAATTAATAATTATTGTTTTTATGGGAATTTTTACAATTTAAGTTTAAAATTTGTAAACGCACTAATAATCCCAAAATTATATTTTACTTATTCAGTAAAATATTTTTTAATAAAATACATTGAAATTGATTATTGAGGGGTTTAGCTGGATCCTATGCGCATTTCACTGTTGCTAATGCAGATCATCAGGGAACCTTTACCCAAAGTTTCTTAGAACAACTAGAGTCATTATGTTATAAACTTTCATTTAAATTTTATTTATTTTATTTATTATTTATTTTATCGGACAGTTGTAATAATGGAAAATTTTAAAGGTCACTTTATAGTTCAGTTTTGCTAAAGTTAGGAATAACTATCCGAAACTTTATCGTTAAGTCATAATAATGGCCATAAATCTAAGAGTTTTTTAGACGCAAAGAACTTCTCATAACGATAGCTGTCATGCTACTGAAGTATCTTAAAACTTTTCAATTTTAATTTGGCATGTCAACTTGCACAGACTTGCACCAGGGCTCTGATAACAAATCGTGGAGATGTATTTCGCTCTCTGTTCATCAAAATTTAAATAGCACTTAGGCAAGCTTATGTTAAGCAGAATCGCCTATCAGAGCAGCTACGACTTAACGTAATGAATCGGATCATGAAACCATTGACTCTTTTGGATAATATTCATCCAAATAAAAACAGTCAAGGATTTTGAGGAAAGATGCTGTCCTACATCCATATCACAGATCAGCAATGAGTAGTCAAAAAGCGAGTGAGTTAAATCATGACTTATAATTTCTTGTACTTATGCGTACTCATGCTTATTGCAATGTTGTCTATGAATCATATCCACTCGAAAGTTTGAAGTGCGCATCAAACTAATACTCAGCAACATTTATGATGTTTTTGATTTCAACTCTCCTTAATTCAATGTTTATGGACGATGCAAAATAAGTATGATTTGCAATGCGAACTTCGCATACGAACATTAAAGTTCTCTTTGTGAGGTTATGTATTTGCTATGTTATTTATATTTTCCTTTTTATTTACGGTTTTTGTTGTATTGTACTAACTCAAAAAACAACGCTGTTAAAAATACATATAAATAAATATGAATGAGTTAAGTGAGCTGAATCAATGTAAGTAGTATAAGAAATTTTCTGAAATTAGAATTCAAAGTATAAATCAATCTTATTGTGAGTGTGCTTAATTCAGAGTAGTTGAGTTTATATTTAAAATTTCATGAGTCATTGCAGATCACTGATACATATAAGCTCTAATTGGAGCAAGAATTAAAGCCACGAGACCATCATATACATACTGCAGTCAGCTGAGAATCAACTGGAAGTTAAACAAGATTTGTATCGTCAAATGATCTTTAGTGATGACGTTTAACGGGTGTGTAAGCAAGCAGACAGAGCACAATCCTCACAAGAATCTTAAGACTCAATTATATCTCGAAAAAATCACTGTTTGGTGCGGTTTACGTGCCAAAGGCGTCATGGTCCGTCCCATTTGCCTTTAAATCCTAAACCGGTGTGGTACCAAATGTTGGCACCGTTTGGAAGAGAAATGGTTCTAACAAAATTACTCAACACGCCATACAGCACGTGAAACAATGATTTTTTAAGCCAAACGTTTGGTGACCAAATAGTCTCAAAAAATGGAACTGTGAGTTGGCTACCCCCGCTCATGTTCTGTTACATCTTTTGAATACTTTTTGTGAGGGTATGTTACATCTTTGGTTGATCATTTAAAAATAAGCTTCAATGCACCATTGACGAAAGAAGATCGGCTATGATCGAAAAAGTGGCTCAAATTTGGACCAACAGAATAGCATTCTTAACGCAAAATCTCGGGGCCATATGCCAGAAAATATTTTAAGCATTAAATTTCATGAAATTTGTGAGCTACAGAAGCTCAAAATTTTGCTCATTCCATTGAATTTGTTTTGTTCTATGTCTCTAAAAAAGCATCCTTTTAAATACAATCAATGATTTTGGTATCAACTCTTGATTAAATAAAAGTTCAATTCAACGTGCCATGACCAAACCATACAAAACAGATCTTCGAACCAAACTTGTGGCCAACACTGTATTTGATTAAAAGTGACTCGCCATAACGCCATAGTAACCAGAACCATAGAAAGCAATTAAATTTGGTTTTATTCGCGTAATCATAAACAGCTGTTTAGTGTTTAAATGCAAACATAAGCATCTGTTATGGCAGCACTAATAGGCAGAGCAAACATATTAATGTTAATGTCAATGGTTATGGCATTATGGTATGGCACATCTGTCTTGTTCAGTTGTTCGTTATAATTTTTCTTGTCGTTATCAAACCGTGAGCTGTATGAGGTTTAGCTGTATCAACATGTTTGAATTTGGAATAAGGAAAGCAAAACATAGAAACGAAGTTATTGCTCATTAAAAGAGAAGCAACTATGAAATTAAAAATATAAAAACTAAAAATAAAAAATTATCGAAGTAAATAAAATAAAAATAACAAAGTAATTAAAGAAAAACAATATATTTATATTAATACTTTTTAAACAACCAACAGAACACTTGTCTAACTTCTGCATTAAAGTTGAGTTTGATACTCGTTCGCACTTGTAGTAAATTCTTTTTGTTCACCCTTTTTGCGTGCTGAGTTTTCTAACTTTTGTTTTGCTTGTTGCAATCAAGATAATGAATGAATGACTGACTCAATAAAGATTTTGTTTTTGTATTTGTTTGTATTATTTAGATGTGAACGATGTTTGATTGACATAGAAAATAATAGAAAATAAATAATATAAATAAATATTTTATTTTTATTTAGCGCCATTTATTGCTTTACGATGCCACTATTGGAGACCAAACGATTAAATGCTTGAGAGCACTTAAACAATTTAAACAAAACTTCGACAGTTTTCTGTGGCACTAAATCAGACTAATGTCATTATTTTTAATTATTATCATTATTAAGAATTTGTCACTTGTTTGTTTTTTGTTGACATAACATATATATAAAGATATGAAGTTTGCATAAAATAACAGTACAGGATGGTACAGGTAATCAACCTTTTGGAAGAATTTTCGCAAATGGCATCACACGTCAATCATATTTCACATTTGTGAATTCGACAGATACAGTATAAAAGACAGACAAGCAATAGAGCGCTAACACTGCAAGAGCTCGGTAAATCGAAGCAATTCGATTTTTTACCAGTAAACGGTCTCAAACTGAATTGCAAAGAGGTTACTCTGCTCGACTAGAATAGACTGGAACCACAAAGGACTGTGCTGGGCGTGATCTTCACTAGAGTGATCGATTTGTTCAGAATGTTGCTGTTGTGGCTGGCAAAGTACATGTGGTTTCAACAAGACAGTGCAATCACACAGACAGCAGGGTCCACAATGGGTATTGGTCAAGTAAACTCCCGTTTAGACGATTTAACATGTTCAATAATATCACCGAATTTACCGATTTCAGACTTCTTGCTTTGAAGCTGCTTGAAGTAGAGGGCATATGCATGCCAAAAGGACCCAGAAAATACCAGCCTTTAAGGAGAATATTTTATTACAGTAATGCGAATAGTTGTGAGCGAAAATTTTGCCTTAAGTCATGAAAAACTCAATAAAATGGGCACAAATCTGTAGCAACAATGGTGGCAGGCACTTGGCTGATATTATCTTTTGTAAATAAAAATGAATATCACTCAAAATCTTTTTTCTATTTAAATATTTTATTCAAAAAAAATTTTTAATAATTAATTTAGCCCTATACAATGTTTCTCACGTCAATCTTATGCCCATTAAATATTTCTTATTAAAGTTAAATATATTTAAAACCGATTATAATTTAAATTTCATTTTATGATTAAACCACTAGAATTTGGAGAAATATACACGCACCAGAATTTAACACTACCCTAAAAATAAGCCAGAAAAATTTCATTATAAAATGTATATGTCTCGATAAGACAATTTTCGTTGAAGTTTTTAGTTGCAGGACTACGTAAAGTGAACCGAAATATTTAACAATTTTAGTAGTGTCTCTTAAAATATTTACTTTGGAGATACTTTTCTGGACTGGTACTTTTTATTAACTTACATTTTTTAAATTATAATTTTATGAAAATGTTATTTTTAAAAATGCTATATATATTGAATTAGTCCTTCTTCTTGGAAAAGGGTCTATTGGAACAAATTTAACATATTTTAAAATTTTTAATAAAAGCTTTTTAGAAATGTAAGGCAGGACCTTTTAAAGGCTAAACCTTTCGCTTTGTTTGTGAGGCATTATTCCTGAGCTGGACAAGGCAAATTTTTTTTATGAAATTCCCTGATATTTGGCATAACTATAATTCTTGTAAATACGAATGAGTTTGTCATATAATTCTTCCTGTATAATGTTTATTTGTTGAGCTATAGGGTTCTAAAGTGTTTTTATTTTATTTTTTTCTAACTATTGTTTTTATCCAAAAAACAAGATAAGTGATTCGGACAGGAAATCGTCTGATCTTTGAAAAAAATTATACATATGCATTTGAAAAAAATTCATGCGGCATACCGGAAATTATCTGTTGAGTATAAAATTTTTTAAACATCGACATGTTTTTTTCATCTTAGTTATTTCACCAAATTAGCTTAATGGCGTCTTATTTTCTAGAAAAAGTGTAAAATTTTTTAACTTTCATAAATTTGCATAATAAGTAAAGAATAAACGACAATGGTAAGACTGTTGTGAATTTAGAGATGGCAAATTTGAGCTTAAATTAAAAAGCACCTTTCAGCAAATTGAAATACGATGAATCAAAACAATTCACATATTCCACTTGCAAAAAAGTTTCGTATATAAGGCAACTATGTATGTGTTGTTGTCAGAATACTTACAACTAACTTTGATGTTATTTGTTCATTAATAATTGTCACATGTAATTTGGCTAACAAGGCGATACGAACTTAAGCCTGTTAAATATAGAAACAAAATAAGTTCGAACAATAAAAACTAAATTAACTAAAATCCAAACACTATATTTATACAGATTTTTCAAATTACGCAGCACAAACCCCAACAACTAAAATTTATAGACTGTGTGAGCTAGAATCACACACAAGAATATAAAATTATTCTGAATAATAGATCGGCTACACATGCGTGTATACAGAACTATTTTTTTACACTTGCATACCTCCTACACCTTTTCCAATCCGTTTCATGTACGCAAATGATTGTATGCGTTGGCAAATGATTAATAAATACTCTGAGTATCCCTGTAATTTTTTTTACTGATTAAACATTCATAATCTGAATATAAACATACTCAGACCGAAAGTATGAGAGATAGTCAATTAGTTTGGTATAGGAATGTGCTTTTTTAATTTTTAGTTGTAGCGTGTTTTAATTTTTTTTTTTGATAAACAAAATAGAGATTCTCTCGTATGTTGGAATCGCCTTTAAGGCTCAGTTAGCCGACAATAATGGAATGCAACTGCAACGTAGGAAACTTGAAACAAAATTTCTTTGTCTTTTAGTGTTTTCGCACTGACAAGGTTTAGAATTTGTTTTAGGTTGGTTTTATGAAATGCAACCTTGTTTTCGCTGTGCTAAAGTCAATGCTACCAAGTCAAAATGACCGGATGTAGCTGATTATGTTTATACCGGTGAATAACAAACTATGTCGCTTGAAAGATTTTCAACTTAAAAATAGATGCAGCAGCAATAATAGTTTTTTTAGTGTAGGTTTTAACGAGTTCTTTCATACAATTTGATATGAAAAATTTGCGCATAATGTAGTTCTAACTATTAATTACATCCTGGCATGATTTCTTATGTAAAATTTAATTCAAAACTTGTTAAGACCTTTTAAATTTTGACACCTAACTTCATGGCAGGTTTTCATTGTACATAATGCCGTTTATGCTCAAGAAATAATTTTTTTTCAATATATTTTACAATAATAAGTAAATTTAATAAAAAAAACAAATTAACAGAAATAATTTGTAAATTTTAAAAAATTTTTGTTTATTCAAAGGTAATACATACATACATATGTACAAATATGTGAGGTAATACGCGATGAAAAAGAAAAAAATATGCACTTTAAAATAAAACAATGTGATTAATAAAAAGTGTGTATGTATGTATTAAATTCAAGCATTATGTTTTATTTTAGCACTTAATTTATTTTTATAGATTTTTTTTTGAAATAAATTTTATCTGCAACAATTTTTACGATCTGGTCACACTAATTGTAAACATAATAACTTTAAGCATATCAATGTGTGTATTTATATCCGTACACTGTTTTTATTAACAGATCGTTCTTCTATCACTTCAAGAGATTTTTAACTGCTAACAACATGTGACTTAACAAAATTATCTGCAATAAACCACTCAGCTGTTAAGTAACATTTGGCGGAAACGGAAATAGCAGGCATATTACAAAAGTACCCTTGAAAAAAACACACACAAATACACCCAACCGTATCAAAACCTACATATAACAAAAACCACCCTCCAGCTAAGATGCTGTGAGCAACAGCATTCTCTTACGCACACACATCCGCTGCTAAATTAGTAAAACATTAACAGGCACAAAATCAAGAGAGCTGCAACATCACCATCGAACACTGTAAACTTTTAATGTTATCGAACATTATTGTGGATATAACAGTAATTTAAAACGCTCCCAGCAGTTTAACATGCAGCAAACAGCGATGCTAACGCGATACTTTAATTATGTGTGTTGAATGGTGGGTTATTGTCATATTTGCTGGGCAGCTACTGCAGGCTGCATTTGTTTTATGTTGCTTGTTTGTTGGTAGAATCTTACAATTCCATTTAAAATAATTTTCAGTGTGCGCAGAGACGCATACGAATGACAACGTGTTGTTGTATTTTGAGCGGATGCTTAACAGCCCCTTTAATAACATACATATGTATGTATGTACGTGCAACAAAAAATTGTTTAATACTTTATTTCTTGTTGCTGATAAATGTTTGACCAGGTTTGTTTAGTGTTAAGGAAAATGAAAAATTGTTTGAAGACCGCGTTTGCTTGTGTGTGTTGTGTGCTGATGGTTTTCTTGTTACATTGCGGTTAGAACACAACCAGATTAATTTTAAATTTCGATACTTCTCCGAGCAGGTTTAATATAGTCTGTTATTTTTTATTATTTTGAATTCGAGTGCATATGGCGGCTGTGCGTTTTGTTTTAAATTAAGTAAATATGTAATTTATTTTTCGTTTAGATGGTCTATTTGTGTAAGCGCTCGGTCGGTCGTGTTCGATTCAGTAACAAACCAGCAAATACACACTCACTAAACTGTTAACGATAACGAGCAAGTCGGGCCACGACTACTACAACGACAGCGAACGTGTGCTGCTAGTAATTTCAGTTTCAATTTAGATATGAAAGCAATTGGGAGTATTTCCAAGATACGGCGGGTGTTTTTTGGTCGATTTTCTGTTGTAAAAATAATTCAACACATAATTCAAAATAACATGTAATTTTTTTGTAATTAAAAATTATTTTTGGAGTTTATTCAGATTTTCTGTAAGAATATCTAAAATGAAACAGAATTAAGTGGGTACAAAATATCTAGTACATATGTTTGTATTTTCCGAACAAAATGTTTTTTATTTGCCGAAATTTCTAAACAGAAATTCCACATTTTATGCTGAATAAACAACCGGCACATGATTTTAAATGAAACAACACGTTAAATATACAAAAATAAGAGAGTGGTGAACGAAAAAAATAAAAAATTTTTAAAAGTGGATTTGTTTTTCTTTTTTTATACAATTAAAAGGTATAAATTTAAAACATGTTTATGTATGTATGTAACAACTAGAAAATATAATAAAGAGCAAAAAGAGCAATTGTTTAAATAATAGACCCCAACAACATAATGGGTGCCTTGGGCTTAACGAAGCTTTGGCACACACATTTTTATTTTCTGAGCGAATGTGTGTCTAACGGTGTGTGTAAGAAAAAAACTTAATTTAACAACAAAAACAAAAAAAATGTTAATTTGCAGATAAAACCAAAAAACAATTAGAAGGCAAAAAAGTGATCTATTTTGTCCAAGCAAAAACGTCATCTCTGTCTAAAAGTGTATGTTTAAAGTGCGTGAGTGATTGTTTAAAAAGTTTATTTAAATGAGTTAATTTGCTTGTGTTTGCATTGTACATACTTATGTTTGTTGGCCACTGAGATGTTGTTGATAATGATGAGTACGTGAAATTAGCATAACAGCATACTTAACGACAGCAGAGTTGTGCAAAAAATATTTTAGTGTGGCTGTTGCGTCAAGTACGTTTTTACGTGTCTCAACGAAAACATAGATAAGCGGTACTGAAATAAAAATCATTGAAACTTTTCCGGTTTTTCCGTTAAACGAAAATAAATTGGACGTTTAAAAATAAAAATCTAATATTAAAGAAGAAAAGCATACGAAAAAGAGTTAGAAAAATGCCAACAAAACGAATTATAAATAATAATCAAAAGTCTGCAAAATATTTTATCAAACCGCTACTATTTTACGACCTTAAGAAAATATGTATCTTGATCTGCTGAAATAGCAAACGAAACGAAAGCAATTCAATTAAACCAAATTGTTGATCATAAAATTTTAATTCAAATAAAAAAGCAACAAAAAAATAATAATAGCAATCATATTTGTAAAGAGAAAAATTTATAAAGAGCAGAATACAAGTGCTAAAAGAAATAATAAGTGATTGTTACAAAAATATATAATAATTTATGTAACTAAAAATCATTATCAAACCAGCAACCACATAAAACAAGGTAAGTTTTTTTTCACATTCATGTAAAAAAAAAGCCAGAAATGTGTTTTATTTTAATTTAGTTCCTATTTATTCGAAGAAGAAAAAAAAAATATCGTGTGTGTTACGACAACATTTTGTATTGCGTAAGGTATTTTAGTAGTTCTTTTAATTTTTTTTCAAGTGATTGTAGATTATTTAAAAAAAAATATATGTACCAAAAATAAATATGTAGTATATGTTAATTTTTAAATACGGTTTCTTTCATAAAATCTATTATACACTTGAGATTGTTTTCATCTTGTCAGTAAATATTTAAATTTGAAACAAATTTTTGTTTAACCCTTTACAGAGCGGAAAATATCACTTTCAAATGTCTAAATAAAAAGTAAAAATTGCCAGATAAGAACAAACTATTCAAAAAGGAAAAAATTACATTTAGTGATTGAATCTTTGAAGCATATATAAAGCATAAGGGTTTATACCGGTTGAAAAATTGAATTCATTGAAATTTTATAGAAATGGCTGGAAAATAATGAAACTGAAAGTTTTCCACAGCAAATAAAAAACAAGCAAAAGAAGTATATGTTTTGGGTATTTTAAAACCAATTTTAAAGTCCTTAACATTTGGAGGGACAAAAATAAATTACTTTCAGTTAAAAAAGCCATGAAAAAATGTTTCTGATATTTTTAACAATTTTGAAATATTCTTAACGGTCATGAACATATTGCAAATAATTTCTTTTTGAAAATTTATCAGAAAACTTTATGTTTTTTCACTTCGAATAACAGAACTAGATATATGAATAAATTTTTTAAAGCTACTACTACTACATTCAACAGGTAGTAGCGGGAATGCAGCTGAGCAATTTTTTTTTTTCAAATTAAAGTTCATCTGAAACTTTGAAAAATTGTTTACAAAACAGAAATTAACAAAAAAATTTAAAAAAATTTCAATATGAAAAAAATTGTATTAATAAAAATTCTGTGAAAACAAATTTAAAATTATGAAAAAACTATTCGAAAATTGTGAAAAGTGCTAAAACGTTGCAAAATTTTATTAGTGGTAGCTGCCGTGGAGAAAATTTTTAAAATTTATGTGAATAATTTTTATTATTATTATGTTAAACAATATTCTATTTTTGACATTTTGGATAAAATTAAACCCCTGTTGTTCTTTTTTCATTGTTGTATTTTTTTATTGTGTAATCCTGATATTATTTGGAAATTAATGTTCATTAAAGTTAATTGAAGTTTTATACCAAATAAGAAACTACATAATATGTAAGTGATATTTGAAAAGTTATACTGCGTTTTCTCAAGTTTAATTTTTGTCACAAATGAGCGTTATACATATCTGTGGCCATAAGGAAAAGTGCTCTAGTCATATTTTACTGTATTGCAGGGTTCAAGTCGATTTTCATAAATTTATGTATTTTACATTTAAAAAATTCTGCGTTAACCTTTATTTTTGTAACCAAACCTCGTTCTACACACTATCAGAAATACATTTAAGCTGAAATATACTAGAGTATAATCTCAATTAAGCTGTTATTCCAAGTGAGATTGGAAGTCTAAAAACGATAAGCTGCCATTAATTTTGCTATAACTTTGTAAAAAATTACACAAATTAATTGAGATTTTGCCCAGAGGTACCTCCAGGTATACAGATTACGGAGGTTCCATTAACACAAAATCAGCTTATCTCGACTTAAGAACTTTTTTCTTTTAGCCACAGATATATGTATGTATAAATATGGTAAAAGTACATATGGCAAAAAGAGCTTAAGTCAAGATAGTCTAATTTTGACTTAATGGCACCGTTGTAATCTAAGTACTCAAAAGTACTCCTGGGGAAAAATCTCAATTATTTTGTGCGATTTTTTAGGAAGCCAGAACGCTATCAATTGTTTTTTTTTTTAAATTATAAATTCATAATTTGGTATCTTTTCTTAATTCAACTAGAAGTTAACACCGACTTTCCTAATTTGCATGTAAACGAAATTAATTCATGAAAATCGACATGAAAGTTTAAAAGTGCTCTCACACAAAACAGTAATATGACTTAAGCACTTATTCCTTATTGCCAAGGATTTTAAAAAAATTATCTCGAATAGTTTAAAAAAATTATCTCGAATAGTTTTTCTAAAATAAGCACACTAAAAAAAATTAACTAAAACTTTGGAAAATTTTCTAAATTTGAATAAAAAAAGTTGTCGTATGGCGCGAAAGCTGTTTTTTACTTGAAACCAGTAAAATATTTACTAAATTTATAGTTCATTAATGAACTATTTTATAGTAATTATATTTTCATATTTAAGTATAATTTTCCCATAAAATTCGGAGCTTAGCAAAAAAATTTTTTCGTCTTTGATCTCAAATTTAGTAAATTTTCCATTTTTTTGTCTTTAATTCTGGTACTTATTTTTATTTTTAATTAAATTCTATACCAAATGATATGTCATTTATTTTATCTTCATATTATATTCTTAATTTTATAATTCACCATACATACACATAAATTCCTTGAGAGGAGACAAGTATTGAACCAGCAACCTTCTGATTGATAGGCAAGCACTCTAACCAATTGCCAACAAGGCAGCCTGAATAAGCATTGAAATAATTGAGTTTTAAAATTTTATTTTATTTACAAAAAAAATAAATTTCAAGTTCAAATATTCCTCGAAAATATGAAAAATTTACTTAGATTTTTTTGCTAAATGCAAATCAATAATAAATTCCATAATTCAAAGAAAAAATACTTAAAACTGGTAAATATTTCCCTAAAATTTAGTATACCTTTTTACATCTTTTAAGTAAGTCAAATTTCATGAACTAATCAGGAGTAATTCATTTCATAAAGTTTATTTTTTCTGATTTAAGACGAAACTAACTAGTTCTTAATATAAAATTTCCTTCAGTTTATAACCATTTTCCTGCTCTTAGTAAATATTTCCTTTAAGTCAGTAAACATTTCCTGAAATGTGAAAAATTTATTGTGTATTTTTATGAACTATTTTTGAGGATATAAACTTTTTATTTTTTACTCATGTTAAGTAATTTTAACAAGAATTTTGTAAAAAATTACTTAAACTTAGAAAAAATTACTTAAACTTAGAAATTTTTTTTTACTTGAATTTATGAAAAAAATTTCTTAATAATAGTACATGTCTTTTTTTTGAGTGCACTATCGTATAGAATAGTGAAAAAAACGTTTTAAATTATATCGTACATACACAAAAAAAATTATTCCCAAAAAATGTTCGAACAGTTTTGAAATAAAATTTAGGGGCTAATTTTGTAAAACTCAAAGCTTGGCGTTGATAAATTTTGTTCTTATTTTGTTTTTGTAATTTAAATTTTTTTCATATAAAATTTACAACCCTTGGCCTTGCGTTTTATAAAATAAGGCCCTTAGTTTCACTAAATATATTTTACTGTTACAGTAAATTATTTGTTCCAATTTTATTTTATGTAAAAAAACCGTACAGAATGAAAATTATCTATATAAAGTAAAATTTGTAACAACATTTTTTAGATTTTTTTTTTATATTTAAATTTGTTATTTTTCAATTAAATTTATTTTTATATACTGTAAAAAACTTTGTCTGATTTTTTTTAATTTTTTCTACAAATTATTTTATAGATATAAAAAACATTTTATTTATTCAATAAAAAAAGTACATATATTATTTTTTTGCAAATATTTTTGTTTGCAGTTTTCAAACTTATTATGTTTGTATATTGTGATTCTCAATATAGTATTAAGAGTCTTACTATCAACAAACGTAGTTTGTTAGCTAAATTCAAATTTTTTTTGGGTTAAAACTGATTAACCAGTTAATTTTTCTGAAATACTTAAAGTAATTTTTGCAAACTTTTTTTGCAATGTCAAATAAAACTTTTACTAATTTTTTTTTTAGAAAAAAATGGTAAGAATTGTTATTGGTTCAATTAATTCATTTTCTGATAATGCAAAAAGTTTTACTTAATGTGCTTGTAAATTATAAAAAAAAATTGCTGAATAATACAAAAAAATCTGCAAAAATGTTTTTCTGTTCCTATTAATACATTTGACTGAAAAGATTTTGAGTTTCAGTTAACTTTATTCTCTAATGCCATAGTAAGTTAACTAAAAATAAAATTTTTTCCAGTTAAATGTTTACAAAATTGTTATCAAAATCTATAAATTTCTTTGTAGGTCCGCATTCATACAAAATATTTACTGATTCAATGAATTTAGTTACTGAAAAAGAAATTTAGTTTTTTCTGTGTAGAAAATATTCTAAAGTTTTTTGAAAAAGTGTTCTTCCAAGTTCTGTTATTATTGTAATTTGAGTAAAATTAATTTAATTAATTTTGCAGTTGTTTCAAATTATTTCAATGAAAAGTTTGACCCACAAAAACTTGCAATTAGTTTTGACAGCTTTAAAATTGAGTTTAATATTCATGTTCTTCACTTTGGCTGTTAAGGAATATCTTGAGGAACCATCTACCAAAACAATTGTATTTTATGAATACCTTCAAAGAATTTAGTTTGTATTTTTCACTAAACAAATACCTAAAGCTTAGTGTAAGAGAGTTTAGTTTTTAGCGAAAGAAAGTTTAAGTTTTTTTTATAGATTTCACTTAGATCTACAAAAATTTTTTACGTTTCTATAATTGGAGTATAAACTTTATGAGTGAGCTCATGTCCCAAAAAATAGTAATTTTTTATTTTCATGGGCATAATAAAGCATAATTTGAAAGCTTATAGGGTCAAGTATTTTTGTAATTTTTTTCAGATTGCTTAGCTTTTTGTGTTTTATTTATAATTTTGCCAAAAAGCGCGATTTCTTTAATTTTGAAGAAACAATTCGAAATCAAAATATTTTAGCTTTATTTCTATAATTTTGTCTGAAGTTTTCCATAAATTTTGCAAATAACGCTTTATAACTTTTAATTTTTTTATAAACTTTCAAATTATGTCTGGGCCTCAGAAAATTTTTTTCTGGGACAACACAATGAGCATATTAGCATCACTCAATATACATACGAAAATTCAACTAATATAAGAAAGTCTTAAAATTAAATAAACTATCTGTAACTACTCATTTTGAAAAAAAATATAGTTTTTACAAGTGTAAAGTCTTAAGGCCATTATGGCAACTTAAAGTTATTTCAAAATATAAAAAGTTTTTCATTGTTACAAATTTTATTTAAGTTACCCGGTAGGATAAACTTGACTTTAACACGCGTATTCTAAGTTCTGTGACAAAATAAATATTATAGCAAATGACAAATTTTACATTGCTTAAAATATAAAAATGTTCAGTGTTTTTTTATTGGGAATTGTTACAATTTAAGTTTAACATTTATTAAAGCACTAATAATCCCAAATTTTTATTTTACTTATTCAGTAAAATAATTTTTTATTAAAAATATATTTGAAATTTATTATTGATCCAGCTAAACCCTTCAATTATCAATTTCAATGTATTTTTAATAAAAAATTATTTTACTGAATAAGTAAAATAATAATTTGATATTATTAGTGCGTTAATAAATGTTAAATATAAAAATTTTATTTGTTATAATTTAGTTAATTGTCACAAACTTCAGAATAACGGATAAGTTATCGCTCATTTTGTGTTAAAGAAAAAATGTCTTAATGAAAAACTTCTTTATACGTTCCATAAAATCCTGCTTAATAATACAGTGAACTAAAATAAGTATAAAACCAAAATATAAATAGAAACACAAAACAATGCAGCAAATGAAAGCATAAAGCAAAACATCAAACAGCTGTTTATGTTTATGGTTATTGCTCTTACGTTATGGCAAGTCACCTATAATCAACTGCAATGTTGCCCATAAGATTGATTCGTGAATGTTGTTTATTTGAAAGTTTTCAAATTTAGATTTTATATTTCTTAAAAATATTCCCTCAATTTACAAATTGTTTCCAAAACTTCTTTAGTTATTATATTTAATAAAGCAGTTCACCATGATGTAAAAAGAGTATATCTGCTGGATTTAAATGATTTCTACCTTTACTTTGACTCGCAGTGTACTTAATTATATTTTTTTAAGAAGTTAAAAAATAAAGGCTTCCATTTTTATAAGTACTGGGATTTTTACTGAAGTTAAGTTATTTTTATACTTAGAGGTAAATAATTTGAAAATAGAAGTCAATTTTTTTTAAATTAATTTTTTTCTTATAAATAATATTTCCTGCATCTTGGAAGATGCAATGAAGACCAGGGCCATTATCGATTAGTTATTTTAAAAGCTAAAAATGTTAACACAAAATGTGTTGCTTGTTTATTTTATTAATTACTACAAACTGGACAAATAATCAATTTCACATAGTGATGTAAGTAAATATGTATTTATTCAATTCTTTAATATCATTGGGTTCTTTTACTTATGAAAATAATGAAATAAATAAATACAACTCATTACTTTTCAGGCTACTTATTATAAATCCAGTTTTATTTACTGAATACAAATTTATTGCGGAGTCCTGGGTTTTTTTAAACATTTATCAGAAAAAATTAATGTCCTGATTCTGTTTGACGATTGCATCGTCTTGTCTATGGACGGAAAAAAGCCACAGTTGTGATTCTTTAAAACAATTATTATTTATTGTCTATGCCAGAAGGTTCGTATATTTGCTTTATGATTTTGTTCCAAACATTATATAGAACTCACATTTTTTCATATATTTTTCAAACTATTGTATAATACTTCAATTTAATTTTTGTGTTTTAAAAACATGATAATAGGCCATTTACAACTGCACAGAATCTAGCAGATTTTAATTAAAATCTATACCGTTTATCAAGATTTTTTATTCAAAAGAAAATTTATTAATTGAAAAATTTCTAAAACTACAACCTAATAACTGCAATGTAGCCAAGTCAAACACGGCTTTAAGCAGACTGTAGCTAACTCACTATCTTTTTTATAAATGTGTTATACAGGGTAGTAAAAAATAAATAAAAATATGTATTAGAATTTGACTAGATTTCCTAAAAATCTACTGACAAAATAAATTTTGTTTTATATAGGAAATCTAGTAAAAAGTAGCAAGATTTAGCTCGAAATCTCGTAAGTACTAGATTTCGAGATAATGAAAATACCCTGTAATGATATTTTTATTTTGTATTATCAAAGACAACAACCATTTTTGAAACAACAAGAACTCAAAAGTGTTTTCAAGCAAAAACGTCCTAAATCTCCTTACTGAATTAGGGAATAATTACCTCAAACTATAAAATTACATTATAAAAACAAAAAAGTATTTTAGTGTTTTTTTTTTTTTGAATTTTTATTATTTTAGTTTAACATTTGTTAACTTACTAATAATCCCAAAGTATTGCTTTACGTATTCAGTAAACTGTTTTTTTTTATTAAAAATGCATTGCAATTGATAATTGAGGGGTAAGCTGGACTCTCAATAATAAATTTAAATGTATAAAAATGATTTTATTTAAAAAGTAAAATAATAATTTGGGATTATTCTTGCGTTAAAAAAGTTAAACTTAAAATAGTACGAGTAAATACTTGTGAAATTTAAAAATTTTTAAAATCTCTTATAAAACTCTTCAGACTACTGGAAAATATATTTTAAAGTATTTTATGACAGTAAGAAAATATAAATAATTGTATAGCCTCTACAGTAAAACTGGAAACCTTATGTTGCTTTATTTTAAATTTGTAATTTTGTTTATGATAAGTTTTATAGAGAATTTTTAGACTTAAATCGGAAAATGCAGGCAAGGTCATACTCTTCTTACCCCACTAAGAAAAACAAGCATTAAAATTAGTTTACTTTTATCAGAAATAATTCTAAATGTAGAATTATATTTCAGTAAATCATGGCAAATAATTTCTAAGTGCTAAAGAAATACTTAAAGAAAACGTCAAATGAATAAAAAAAATTGTTTTAAAAAAGTAACTCAAACTTCAATATAAAAATTTTTTTCTATAAAATATTTATTAACTTAATCAATAACTAAAAATATCTAACACATGGTATAAATTAATTACCTCCTACTTTTCTAGTTGCGAGGTGTTCGGCCCTTGCAGGATTTGTTTGTGCAGTCCATGAAACATATTATTGAATTTTAGTAGACGTGAATCTTTGGAAACAAATAATTTTTAAATCGATTAAGAAATTGAAGACTTTTGTGTTAAAAAATACACCAAAATAAAAGATTAAAATTAAAAAATTCGATTGTGATACCTGATCCTTGAATTCGTTTCTTTCGTTTTAATGTGAAAAAAATTTATAAAAACTTGGAATCGGATTATTACACTTCTAACTAAAAAAATATATGGCACAAATAAACAAAAACTAAATAATTTTTTCTGTAAAAAAAATCGACTTCAATGCAAAGATCTGATAGAAGAAGATACGAAAAAGTATATGAAATATAATATAAAATTTTAATGGGTGTGACTCCACCCATTTTTAAATGGAAGATTGTATACATTTTAGAGCTTAAGAGGTGGAGTAAATTTCGTAGGAATCGGTTAAATGGAACCGCGGTTAATAGAACCGCCCATTTTTTCAACTTTCAAATTGTGTAGTTACAAGAACCAAAGGTGTTTTATAGGTTTTGCAGCAATCAAATAAGTACAATATCATAAAATTCAATAAAAAATTTCTGGTGTGTCCCAGCCTACTTTTTACATTGTCAGCAATGGAACGCTATACCCTCTCATACAAAAAAATAGTTTTTACAATCAGTCTAAAATGTACCCAGTTATGAAGTAGCGCCAAAAAAAATCTAGACGAAATGTTAACTTCCTCCTTTTTTTGAAGTTGGTTAAAAATAACATACCATGTTTTCTCTTCTGAGCAAAATTGTTACACTTTTTAAACTCAATTTTTTGGAAATAGCTATTCAGGCTTCTTAAATATGAATGAATATATCAGAAAGCATAATTGGGTTCTATACTTTTTACTTTTGCAAATAATTTTAAATTCCTTTTGCTTTTAATAAAACGAAAAAGAAACACTTGCCAATGATTATATTAAATATTTGCATGAAGCTCAAGACGGGTTAAAGTAATAATCATTATCTTTTAAGGTAATAAAATTTTGAATTTAATCTTCTCTGTCCTACATTAAAATTTTTGCATGAGTGTACAATGTACATATTAAAATTCAAAAGAAATCAAACATTTTGTATTTCCTCTACTAGATGATTATACTACTATATACTTCTACTCTTCATATAAAATTTTGACTTAAGTAACAAATGGTGTAGTAGAACTAAAATCTTCATCAAATGTCACCTTAAGAGTTCAATCACTTTGAGGGGTGGCTGAAATTAGCAGCAAATTAAAGAGTACATCACGCTTATAAGATTAAAACAATTTTATGATGTTTTAGTGTCTTCTGCTTTGCAACTCGTTTCTGTATGACTGCTGCAAAAGTGCAGAAGTCCAAAAATTTGTATCAAGTTATGAATGTATTAGTGTTGTAACAAATGTCAATTTTTGATCTTCGCGAATACGAATACGAATATTTTAAACGATATTCGCGAATACGAATACGAATATTATATGCAATATGAAATATTTAAAAATTGTTATTAAAAAGGACTTCAAACTCTTGTTGGCATACTTTAAAGTTAATAAAAAGTACCCAAAATTTTAAGGATCATCATTGAATAATATTTGAAAATGAAACAAAGCACAAATCTTTATAAAAAAATTAATGTATTTGTAGAAACTAAAATTTTTAGTCATTTATTTAAATTTCGTTTAGGATTTATGCATTTATTTATTTAATTTCTTTGGAAAAATATTCGTATTCGCCTGAAAATGGCCGAATATTCGACAATTCGAATACGAATACGAATATTCGTGCATCACTAGTATGTTTATACTTAATATAATTTGCAAATAAAAAATATGCTTGTGGAGTTTTACTATGAAACTCGTATATGTATGTGTGTACTTATTAATATTAATTAAACTTTTAAAATGAATTAATTGTCTTCTTATTAGATTTGTTTTTCTATGAAAAATAAAAAATAATTCCATTGTATATAAAACACCTTGAGATGATTTTGAGCATTCAACAAATAGCTAGTCCATTAATTACAGTTTCTATATATATACATATATATATATATATATATATATGTCTTTTTCAATTGTGAAAAAAATGTGTTTTGTACTCGTATTAAAATAATAAACAAAAAAATTTTTTTTATATACATATATAGTACATATAGGTATGTATGTACATCCATATATATTTATGTATATGTATGTACATACATGTATATATAAAAAATATGTCAAAATATTCTCTGCAGTGTGTCAACTTTTTTTTTTTATGAAATTATTTGAAATAAGTGGGTTTTTAGTTTGGAACTACCGTTGTACTTTTTAAAGTTTAATTTTCAAGCACGCTATGGGTAGAATTAGTGAAATCGTATCGGGAAGTTGCGTGTCAGCTGACAAAAATCGTACCATACGTAATGCATGTTACTACCCAGCAAAAAAGTTTGCCTACTAGAATGCAAAAAAAGTTATGTACTCCCCCGTCGTAAGTACTTACAATTTGACTGAGTAACCCATTATTTTGGTTTGAGAAGTTCAAAAAGTATGCGGTACCCTATACTTTTCTTTTTGCCTACAAACATCCAAAAGTTAATAGATTACTGATTTCCTAAAAGTATTGAAAATATAATGGGTTATTTTTTGCATAAAAATATGCAAAAAATTACCGATTAAAATTATTTAAAAGTTAAGGAGAATTTTCTTCTTTTTGTTGTCTTCGAAGCTCATTTTCACGATAAATTTTTCTGCAGATATATATATTTCGTTATAAACTGGAAAGTACCACAATAAGTACTTTTGGGTAATGGTATAAATAAGTAAGTTATTTTATTCATTACAGGACAGTCATTATTATATATATATAATAATTTGATAAATATGTACGACTCACTACTTTGTAAGCCATTAAAAGAGTACTTACTACCCATTACAAAATCTTGAAAATTTTTTGCTCGGTAGTTATAAAATATGTGGTGGTAGCACTGCTGACGTAGAAATTTTAAGAAAACTGATTTTTCTGAAGCGAATGTCAAAAAAGCTGCACTCAAAGCAACACAAAAATAATTTGCTCTGTAAAGTGTTACATTTTCTATATCTTGTACAAAAAGCTGAACGATATGGCAAGCTAAGCTGTGAAGTAGAACAATACGATTTCACTAATTTTACCCTAAGACGGATAAAAAAAAATAGTTTACACAAAAATATGGCTTTGATGTGTTTTTGATGATTTTTTAATTAAAATGGCTGTTTTTTACATTTGTTTGACAACTTCTTTAAATAATTGTTAAAGATGTGCTATTAAGCTTCACGTTTTTTCTTTAAAGTAAAAAATAGTTTATGCTAAGTAGGGTTTGCAAATAATCGCAGATTTTCATAATCGTGATTACCAATACAAAATATGCGATTAATCGCAATTATCGTTTAATGTCGATTAATAATAAAAATATACTATTATAATCTTTACTTAGACCAAAATAAATTGAGTCATGAGTTTTAGTGGAAGTCTGTGGGCGTATGCCAGCCAATGGATAAATCAACCATGTATAGCCCATTATATTTTGTATCTATAGCCCATTTAATTTTTTTGCATGAAAAATAGAAGATGTATAGTGTTTTTAGTTTTTGCATATGAAATGAACGGTTCATTTAGTTCATTAAATTTTTTCATAAAAATTTGAAAAATTGACGATGTATAGTCCCTTATATTTTTTTCATAAAATTTTTTTTTCATAAGATACAAAATATAATGGGCTATATATACATGGTTGATTTTTTAAATTTTTATGAAAAACATTAATGGGCTATAAATTGTCCATTTCGTATACAAAAACTTAAATGAACTATATACGTCGTCTATATTTCGTGCAAAGAATTTAATGAAATATACATCATCCAATTTTTATGAAAAAAAAAATTTTATGAAAAAAATTTAATGGACTATACTTCGTCAATTTTTCAAATTTGTATGAAAAAATTTAATGAACTATAAATCGTTCATTTCATATGCAAAAAACTAAAAACACTATACATCGTCTATTTTTTATGCAAAAAAATTAAATGGGCTAGAGATACAAAATATAATGGGCTATACATGGTTGAATTTTTAAATTTTTATGAAAAATATTAATGGGATATAACTTGTCCATTTCGTATACAAAAACTTTAATGGCCTATATACGTCGTCTATATTTCGTGCAAAGAATTTAATGAAATGTACATCATCCATTTTTTATGAAAAAAAATTTTTTATGAAAAAAATTTAATGGACTATACCTACTTCGTCAATTTTTAAAATTTTTATGAAAAACTTTAATGAACTATAAATCGTTCATTTCATATGCAAAAAACTAAAAACACTATACACTATACTATAAATGGGCTATAGATACAAAATATTTAAAAAATTTAATGAACTATAAATCGTTCATTTCATATGCAAGAAACTAAAAACACTATACACTATACTATAAATGGGCTATAGATACAAAATATGATGGGCTATACATGGCTGATTTTTTAAATTTTTATGAAAAACATTAATGGGCTATAAATTGTCCATTTCGTATACAAAAACTTGATGAACTTAATGAAATATACATCATCCATTTTTTATGAAAAAAACTTTTTATGAAAAAAATTTAATTACCCAGCTAAAAAAATATGTATGGAGCATATATGATATCCCATATATGGTTCGGATCCGAAAAATGAGGGTATATGGGCATATATGATTATATATATTCATACATTTTCATACAATTCCCTCCACAGTATGCAAAGTTCATATTCATACACTCTTGACTCACAAAAGCGCACTGCTGTGCAATAAATTAAATTATTAAAATGAAATTTTTTTAGACTTGAGAGAGAGGTTGTATTTAATGAAACATTTGTTTGGACAAATAATTCAAAACGAACTAAGTCATTTCATTCATCAAAAGGTGAATCAATTATTTAAAAAACACATAAATCATATTCGTACATAACATTTAGCTTAAGAAATCAGATTAAAAACTAATTCAATTAATTATAAAAGAAAAAATAATCCCTCTAACAATAGTTTTCAATACAGTAATATGAACTTTGTATCTTATCTAGAGAATTATGTTATTTTCTATAAAATTTATGATTGGATTATCCTTTTGATTATTTGATATATTAAATGGGTCCACAATGTATAAAATCATACAAGAATGTTTTTTTTTAACAAAAAGTTTTTCTTTTTTAAAAGTTGAACGCGTATAATCTTTGCATTCCGTATTTATTTTCTAATGGATTTCCAATTTAGCAGTGATAAAATTCCAAGCTTTTTTGATTGCAAAAACGATCTTATGTGAGATATCATGTATGCATACATTCTTATATGGCTCCATATATAAAATCTTATATTTATATATGGATCCACATATGAAGATCTTCATAATTAAATTTCCATATATGAGTTCATATATTATAATACATTTCATATATTAGTCCATATATTAGTTCATATATAATAGTTTTGCCATGTATAATCCCATATATTTCCATACATGAATTCATACATATTCATATATATTTATATACATTCATATATTAAAAATATATGGACCATATATAATTTTTTTAGCTGGGTAATATAATTAAATTCTTAATTGAAAATATTAATTGGTGAACACTTTTTTCTGTGATATTACATAAAACTGTATTTGTCAGAAGGGGTTTTAAGAAGTATTCAAAACAATCATACTGATTCTTTGCTTTAGTGAATCATATGAATGAATAGAGATTGCAAGCAGTAGCATGCATTTATTAACAACAGTCTCATTGATATGAATCATGCAATAGAATCATTAATTATTTTAATGTTAAGTGCTAGATCAATATCCATTTTAGAAAATGCAATATTATGCCGTTTGATTCGTAATCATGCCGATCACTGGGATGTACATATGTACATTTGTGAGTATGTGTGTACTTCGGTATTTCTTATATTAAATATTTTATGAATTAAAAATTTATTATAGGTATGCAGGTATAATAACTTTGAACATATCTATTTAATAAGAAATTCTGAATTTTAATGCATGAAATTGCCTGTAGTGAAGGATCATACGTATGTAAGTGGCCACGACACGTGCCAGTTTTGAAAACGACACACATGTTTAACAAAAATATTTATCAAACAAACTAGATTATAAATCATATTCTAGATTCTATTATCAATTCAATTCAACATGATAAACATAAACACCTAACCATTTTTTTTAGTGCATGATTAATATGTTGTTGAACCCAACAAAAATACTCTAACTGATATAAAATTATAGCAAAAAAAAAATAATAAAAAAAAATGCTAATGCTAAAACAAATAAAAGAAAATCAAACGCACAACTGCTACGCAAATGTTTAGTTTTGTAGGTAATAAAATGCACAGTCCACACAAACTAATCTACATATACACACACATGCACAGACAGTCGGCAAGTGTGATGGATAGAAAAATTTGCAAACATTGAAAATATGAACGAAAAAGGCAAAACTAAAACAAAAAATTATACATAAGCAGAAAAATAGTAAAGTAACACAACTTATAATAAGATGCAAAAATGAGCAAAAATTTATGTGCACATTTCACTATGTATTATTGATGCACGAATATTCGTATTCGTATTGTCGAATATTCGAGCATTTTCAGGCGAATACGAATGTATTCGTATTCGCTAAATTCAGGCGAATACGACTATTTTTCCACAGAAATTAAATAAATAAATGCATAAATCCTAAACGAAATTTAAATAAATGACTTAACATTTTAGTTTGTACAAATAAATAATTTTTTTTTATACAGGGTGTCCCAGAAAGACCGAAGTGGTGTGAATTCCTTATAACTTTTTATTTAAGACATATTTTTTTAATTTTTTGTTTTTTAAATACAGTAAATTTATAGGAAATATTTTTAGATTAGTTATTAAAAATTGTATCCCGCAAGTGGTGGCCATTTTCTGCTTCGCACAAATGTGCTCTTTCCATTTCCATTATTCATAACTTATTTATGAGTGACGAAGCCCATTTCCAATTAAATGGGTTTGTTAACAAGCAAAACTTTAGGATATGGGCTAAGGAAAACCCGAGAGTACTTCATCAACGACAATTACACCCAGTTAAGTGTACTGTTTGGTGCGGTGTTTCTTCAGAAAGGATCATTGGTCCATATTTTTTGGAAAATGAAAGAGATGTCGCCATTTCCATCAATGGTGATCGATATCGGGCCATGTTGGAAAATTTTGTAAGGCCAGCCGTGGAATACCATCCGCAAATATGGTTCCAACAGGATGGAGCCACAGCGCACACTCCGAGGGCCACAATGGCTATTTTACGCGACATCTTTGGGGAAAGAATAAATTCGCGTAGAAGCAATTTTAATTGGCCTCCGCGTTCCCCGGATTTAACCGCTCCAGACTGTTTCCTTTGGAGTTATTTAAAAGGGAAAGTTTATGTTAATAAGCCTAGGACTATTGAGGAATTAAAAACCAATATTCCAGACGAAATTAACAACATAACACCGGAAGTTTTGCGAAAGGTCATGGAAAATGTGTTGAAAAGAGATCATTTGTGCGAAGCAGAAAATGGCCACCACTTGCGGGATACAATTTTTAATAACTAATCTAAAAATTTACTGTATTTAAAAAACAAAAAATTAAAAAAATATGTCTTAAATAAAAAGTTATAAGGAATTCACACCACTTCGGTCTTTCTGGGCCACCCTGTAGAAATTTGGGCTTTCAAATATTATTCAATGACGATCATTAAAATTTTGGGTACTTTTTATTAACTTTAAAGTACGCCAACAAGAGTGTAAAGAGTGTCCTTTTTCATAACAATTTTTTAATATTTTATATTGCATATAATATTCGTATTCGCGAATATCGTTTGAAATATTCGTATTCGTATTCTTATTCGAAAATATCAAAAATTGACATTCGTTACATCACTACTAAGTATGTATGTACATATGTACGTAGGTATGTATTTTTACACCCAAATGGCCATACCTAGCAAATACCCCACCCCCAACCTAGTCCATTGCAAGAGTTTTTGTGTGGAATGGAAAAAATCATATTAATACGAAAATCGGCATGAGTTTTTCATTAATTTTTACTACATAACACTATGCAAAAAATTTTAATCTCTTTGCCATAACCTCAAAAATAGATGATTTCTTACCTAATTAAGGGTCCTGAACCCGGATATTTATTTTTTAAGGAGCGTTTTCGAGATATTCGCGAAAAACGTGTTCTTTGCTGTATACAAAGACATTTGCAAAAATTTCGAGGACTGTATTTAAATTGAACACGTTTTACACCGTCGAAAAGATATTTTTTCTTTTATCACCCCATATTTAAAGTGTCTTGATCGGATAAAAATTCGTATCTATCGTTCGCAATTTATATGAACAGATCATGAGTCTTAATTTACACTATGCAAGTCTTATTGCTAAGCTGATTATTTTGAAGAAGAGAGAGACGAGGGGAACAGAAACACCTTTTTTCCCCTCGTCATTCTCTCTCCTAATAAACTAATCAGCTTAGCAATAAGAATTGCATAGTGTAAATAAGGACTTAATATTTATTCAATTTCTGATTTTCCACAAATTCCAATTAACTTTTAGTATTTTCGTTTTTTGTAAATTACAAACTAAATGAATTTGTGTGTATACAAACATAATTCTGCAAGCATTATTTAAGCAATAAATATAAATGTTTAACTGTAAAATTCTGTAAGTATTATGTACCAGGCTTTAAGCATTAATATCAGGAGGTAAATCAGGGCATTCAACACCGATCGAAATTTTAAATTTCATTCGCTATCGTGTGCCGTAATCTGTCCCGAGAACCATAACTTTACAAAAACGAAATAAGCTGAATTAGAAATAACTGTATTAATTTGTTTATAGAATTTGCAAGTCAGACATAAAAACATGTTTACTTTTAAAATAAATCTTTTGAATCGTTAATATGATTAACCCAAAAAAAAATCAATATAGCCCAAGATTGTAAATTGGACTAATATCAAACACGACAACAATTCTTTTATGGAAAAACTCCGTGTTTAAGGAGCTAAAATTTGTAAATTTTGAAGAAAGTTTTGAAGGAAGTCAAGTAAATTAAAAAAAAATCAGATTTAAAACATGGAGATTCCACACGTTCATTTCCACTGGTGTCAAAGTTTGTGCAACATATTTTGGTCCTTCATATTTGGTCCTTCAATTCTCCGCAAATGTAAAAATAATTTTCAGTCAAGTCAACCCAAATAAAATAATATTTCGATGACGTCTAAAAATTTGATTTTTACAAGATTTTTTCCCTAAAGTTACTCGTCATTTAAAAACACAAAAATAAAAACTTTTAAGAACCACCAACGTAGAAACCAATCTATTGGATATATATTTTTGAAATATACTCTAGAAGTTATTAGAAATCACTGATGTGTAGAAGCCACCTTTCAAACTATTCAAATAAAAATCGGTTGAATCATTTGGGAGCTAAAGCATTAAAGAGACACACATATTCAAGAAAAAATAAAAAATTATCGCTATCTATCCACTAACGTTTTAATTTTATAGCCATATAAAGAATATTTTAATTAGATATACACTTAAAAGCTGCTAATTACCCCACACTTTTTGGTATAATAAGTTTAAAGGTTAGCATTCTCGTTAAAAAACAAATCAAGACATAAAACAACTCAAATTAACATTTAACTAAAGAAATTAAATGTTCTAAATAAAATGCCACTGTTAGAAGAACAAAAAATTGGGATGAGATCGGCTCAAAAATAATACCAAAGTTTGCCAAAAAATGATTCTCGAGTAAAAGACCATTTTTAATTGACAAAATTATTATTTTATTAGTTTCTAACTTTTCTACACCATAAATATTTAATTTAGTTTGACTAGATCAAAATATATTAAACAGAAAAGATCTTGCAACTATATTAAACAAAATATTTTCAAAACGAAATATTACAAATAAATTATATATTCCATTCGCATGGAAAGATATGTACATTAGGGATATAACTTTTTAACAATGTTTTAAAATATCAAAATTGGCATAGCACAGTCACAAACAGAAGAACTCTGATGATGAAGGTGTGCCGTCCTTGGAAAACAGAACGTTGCTGCGTTTTGCTAATTTTTATCATAATAATTTACAATTGTCCTTATTGCAATTTGTTCCTTACAAATCATTGCATATAATTTGGCTTACGAGCGCTACAGAGAAACAAATAAATGCGAACAAAATAATTAAAAACTAAAAAAATTATTACTAAAATTAATTGCGAAAATTCCAAAGAACCAACTATTTACTTGACTGCACGTGGTCAAAAGATCTCTTGTGTGTCAATAATTTCTCTAATCTCTTGTGTGTCAATAATTTATTGTTGCGAAAGCAACGAATAGTTGTTGTTATTTTCAGTGTTCCGTATACCAAAGGTGAAAAGGCAACGTGTTTACTCTGCGATGTCCGTTTGCCTGTTAAATCTTTATGTCACAGACTGTTTTAGCGAGAACCGTAAGAAATTTTTACAGAAATCTTAAAATCTTAGCCGCTACAATAAAAAATATATGACTGTTAAAAATTAAAGTGCGCATCGAAACATATTGAAATCGTAATAGAACGTAGACCCTTGAAACTTTCAAAGTTAGTTTATATTTATGCAGACTACACCAATTAACACTAAAATTTAAAAAATAATTTTAATTAAAGGGTATTCTATCAGTTAATGTGATTTTAACTATGCAGTATCTTGGAAAATGTAAAAGGAAAACTTTTAAAATTTTCAAAAACGCTAAAACTATACAATACTAAAATTAAAAGTACAGGTAAATCTCGATATAACGAATCTCGTTTTAACGAAAATCTGATATGACGAACGTCATACATTAACCACCTTATATAGCGAATAATATCTTAATTTATTCTGGATATAACGAATGACAAAGAAAAAATAGGAATATAAAGAACAAAACCTTGCTAGCAAAATATTTTTAACATTTAGCTCCACTTTATATATCGAATGTTTGGATAAATGTGTGGCCTGTATAGTGACCGATAAGAAAATATATCAAACAAAATCTACAGCAGTAACGTAAGTAGAAAAAAATTGTGGTACCGTGAGTTTGTATTTCGAAGGTTATTTGAAAACAAACTGTTGTCATTCTTTTTATTGTCTTGTGTAATCTCTACAATAATAATAATTAAAATAACATTTAAAAAAACTTTGCAATGTAACGAATTTTTCGGTATACCGAATGGGCCTGACATTTTATCGTTCGTTATACCGGGATTTGCCTGTATGCCGATTTAGATCGCTGAAATGTAAAAATAAATTCAGGGAAGTGCGACTTTGACCCGCGCACGAAGGGTTCCGGACGGGCACGAGATATGTAATTCAATACGAACAATATAAACTATAGTTTTGGCATTTTTTTCGTCTTTGGGTTTTTTTGGTTTTAAGCGTTTTTTTAGTTTGGGGGTTTTTTGAATTTATTGGCGCTTTCTGAGTTTTGGCACTTTTTTTCACGTTTTGGCGATTTTTTTTTTGGTTTTTGAAGTTTTTTTAATTTTAGCAATTTTTATTATTTTGGTGTTTTTTTTTTATTTTGGCGATTTTTTTTAATTTTGGCGTTTTTTTCATATAGGTGATTTTTTTGGTTTTGGCGATTTTTTTTAGTTTTGGTACTTTTTTCGTTTTAAGGACTTTTTTCGGTTTTTGGCGATTTTTTTTTAAATTTGGCGTTTTTTTTTGAATTTTTGGCGATTTTTTTTCATTTTGGCGATTTTTTTTCACATAAACAATTATTTTGGTTTTGGCGCATTTTTCGCGTTTTGGCGATTTTTTTTCGGTTTTTGGCGTTTTTTTCATATTGGCGATTTTTTTTATTTAAACGATTTTTTCGAATTTGGCGATTTATTTTAGTGCTAGATTTTTTTTTTTAATTTTGTCGATTTTTTTCGATTTGGCGATTTTTTTTTAAATTTTTGGCGATTTTTTGCAGGTTTTGGCGATTTTTTTAGGTTTGGCGATTTTATAATTTTCGGATTTTTTAGTTTTACCGTTTTTGAAAATTTCAAGAGTTTACCTCTTACGGTCTCCAAGATATAGCAATTTGTCAAAATTACATAGTCAAAATTGCATTAACTGATGGACCACCCTTTAATTTAAATTTTTTAATATTCTAATGTTTATTGTTGTAGTCTACATAAAAATACACTAATTTTACAAATTTCAAGTGTCAATATACATATGTACATACAATTGTATGTATATTACATGAGATTTTAACATTTTTCGTCGCTCGTTTTGGAGCACCCTTTAATTTCTAATTCTCATGTATTTGTTGTTGTAGTGGCCAAGGTTCTACGTACTCTGTCCAAATTTCAGGTCCGTAGCTCTTACGGTTCCTGAGAAAATACCGTGTGACGGACAGACGGACAGCGTAGCGAAAACAATAGGGTTCCATTTTTCACCTTTGGTGAACGGAACCCTAAAAATCATCAAAAAACAGAAAAAAATCTCCAAAACGAGAAGAAGCGGCAAAATCAAAAACAAACCGAAAAATTTCCAAAAACCGAGAAACTCGTTAGAACAAAAAAAGAGGCAATACTAAAAAATTGCTCAAACTAAATAAACGACATATCAAAACTTTTTTTGTAAACATAATAAAATTATTTAACATTTTGTAAACATTTCTATTTCCGTAATTGGAAATAAGATTTTCGAAACTCAAAAACAATCACCCTTATTATGACTTCCACATATGAAAATTTCAAAATCAAATTTTTCGTTCACATGGATTTTAGTTTCGTATCATCAATTCCGATAAAACTGAAAACCCACGTATTTCCAATATTTCCAACAGACAAATCTTTGTGAATAAATTTCTTCATTTCATCAAATTTTCAAAATATACTCACACGTTCTGAAATTTCCATGTAAAATTTTATTTATGATAAGTGCTAAAAAATATGTATGTACATATTATTATTATTATTAGTAATAGTCAATTTCAGTGATTTATTTGACGCCTATAAAATTGTATGGGCATTGAGAGTATGGTGTATTAATGATTTGGTTAGCTGGGTAACTGCGAATGCTTAGAATTTGTACATACTACATACATACATGCATATATGCTAATGTACGTAATTATTGTAAGGGGGAGTTGAAACAAAGGGATAGATAAGCAGTATTAAAAAAAAGTGTAATATTAGTTTAAAAAACTATTACAGCACAAAACTTATTAAAGGAGAAGAAACAAAAAATAAAATAAAAACTACCTATAACGCAATGTGTATTCTTTTATTAGTGGGCTGCAAACTAAAGGTATGACATAAAAGTATGTTGTTGTTGTTATTGTTGCTGTAGCTGATTTACTATTTTTCCCAGTTAACGAGAAGATAACAAATGTCTTCTTCTTTTTATTCGTCATCGTTTATTTATTGTTATTATTGTTGCTATTAAATTTTTACAATGTAAATATAGTTCAGTAGTGATATTTCTATTTTTGTTTCCACTATACTTATTCTTGTTTTCATATCTCTCGCACTGTTTTTATTGCAAGCACTACCAAACCAAAACGATATGTAATAAAAGAAAACAAGAAAAAAATTAAAATATGTAATGAATTTCAGTCAGTCGGTTACTGTGCATAAATATTTTGTGAATACATATCAATTTCTTTTAATTAGTTTAATTACAGTGAATAAACGTTTAGATTTTTAATTTAACGTGCATATTTACGTATACATATATGTATGTATATTTTTAGAAAGCGAAAGTATCAAAGACTTATTGTATTTAAAAAATATTCAAATACAAGGTAAACATTTTTCAAACTCAAACACGCATAAAACCAACCAAAAAACGCAACGAATAAATCAGGTATACAATTTAATGCTAAACTTAATTTATTGCTCAGTCCGGCATTTTTTTTTTTATAGAATATTTTGTTTTTAGTTGTTGTTATTGTGTTTAATTCGCCCGCCATTTAGTACCAGTGCTGACAACACGTGTATGCTAAAAAACATCTAGTATAAAGAAGGATTTTCTAGTCTAATAGTTTTTTAAATTAGCACAAAAGTAACATAAATGTTGTGAATAACTAGATTCCATTAGCTTTTGTTTTTAGACACTTTCCTTTTTGCCAACACGCATTTTAACTGAATTGTTTAAATAAATCACCCATGTCTAGGCCGTACGTACATACTACATACTTGTATATAATTTAATTAATCGTCTTAAAAGAGGCCACATTTTAAAGTGTCTCAGAGTGCAGTAACACAGCAAGCATGCGTGTAGAATAATATGTTAAATTTTTATCTTTGGTTTTCATTAACAACCGCACATGTCCTAAAATCATGACAAAATAAATAGACTTTGAGAATAGAAAGAAATTTTTCAATATGCTTTACTTATTAATCACTTGAGTAATAGTCATAAACAACTTTGTAACTAGAAGACTTTCAGGTGGAATTCTCTAAGACACTCACTTTAAGTTTTCAGTAAATAATGCAGAATTAATCCTCATTAGGCACTAGTTCCTGTAAGGAGCGCCAAGTCAAAATTTAAAAATTTTCAGTAGGGACAAATGATTATTATTTTTATATACTGATGTCACAAGCAGTGATAAAACTGTTTTTATTTTTTTGGCGAACAAGTCGAGAAAATATGATTATTTTATATGGGTTTCTTGCAAAAACAGAAAATTTCAAAATTTTGAGTTAACGACCTTTAGAGAGAGGCGTCTTAATATTTCATAGAAATATCTTTTATACTTTTCCATTAAATTTAAAACTGTAAACCCATTTGCTTGAAAATTAGCTTTTTTGACTTATGACGTTGTTGTAGTAAATGAGCGATACTTTGTCATGGATGGTTATTATAAAGTAAAAAAAAAACTATTGAAAAATAAAGTAAAATGTATTAAAAAGTAACAACGTAGAAGTAACAACGATTGTATCGGTTGGTCTATGGACAAAAAAAAAGCAGCAGTTGTGATTGCTTTATGATTTGGTTCCAAACATTATTTCCAACAAATATTTTTTCATAAATTTTTCAAAATATTCTATAATAATTAATTAATAAAAATATTTCATTCAATAAGAATTGAAATTACTGAACTTGAGCCTAACTATGAATTATTTCTGATTAAAATTCACTACAGTTCAATTAAAGAATCTAAAAAATTTCTCACATTCTATAATAATTTAATTTTTATGTTTTAAAAACATGGCAGTAATATTTTTATTTTCCATTATCAAGGACAACAATCATTAGAGAATTTAAACACAAGAACTCAGAAGTATTTTCAAACAAAAACGTTCTAAATATTCTTACTGAATTAGGGGGTTAGTATCAATAAATATTTCAATATCAACAAATACCGATTTAAAGAGGGCCCTAATTTTAAGTTCGCTAGTGACTTTTGTCCTTGATAATGAAAAATAAAAATATTATTGCCAAGTTTTTAAACCATAAAAATTAAATTAAAGTATTATACAATAGTTTGAAAAATATATGAAAAAATATGTGTTGGATATAATATTAAATTAAAATTATTATTAATATTAAAATTATAAACCAAGTACACGAACCTTTTAACATAGACAATAAATAATTAATGTTTTAAAGAATCAAAACTGCTGCTTTGTTTTCGTCCATCGACAAGACGATACGATCGTCGAACAGAATTAGGGCATTATTTTGTGACACCAACATAATCTAAAAACACATATTTTAAGCCAACCAAGTATTGGGCCTGTTTGTAAATGTATCAGTGCTCTGCATTATAGGAGAAAAGTTTACTTTAAAATATAGTTAGTACAAGCTCCCTGATAATCCTTTTTTACAGTACCCATGTTTGTAGCATATATTTGACCATTATTTAAGCGTTATCTACTTCCGCGAAGCACTTTCTGTCACGTCTAAATTTTCAGTTGCGGTGCAGTAATTCCAGTACAGGCCCATACATTTCTCAATACTTATGTATCTTAGATATACATATTTATGTATCACGCATACATATGCATATCTAAGAAATTTATGATAATAAAAACGTATTCAAAAGACTTAAGTCAATAGCAGCGAGACCTATGGAATGTCAAAACATTTCACCTTTCAAGTTTTTTAAAAAAGGGGAACAAAAGTAGATCTTGAAAATTGCGTCACATGTTCGTTTCAAAGAATTTGAATACTGCTACCTAAAAAGATGTGCTGTATACTTTACCAGGTGCCAGTGCTGGCAGTTTTTTTCTAGAGCTTATCCCCAATTTTTGATTTGTCATCCCCAAAAATCCCCAAATTGAGTTTTTACGTTTCAAATTTTTACTTTTGTGAAATTTTTTTAATTTTATTTAAAAACTAATGACAAAAATAACATATTTATTCAATCAAATTAATTTGTATCCATAGCTAAACATATTTACATTCATATTAATTTAACTTTTAGTTATAAAACGTGTTAGGAAAAAACTACACATAGTTTAATATACACAAGTATAAAAAAGTTTTTAACCAAAGCTTACGATTTCAAAAACTTCAGAATCGAAATCTTCTGAATCATCAGCCTCAGAAATTGTGTTGTTCTAGTACTTGTATTAAAAAGCTTTACCATTTCAGCAGAAGGATTAAAATTTTCACAACAAATTGGATTATTTTTTTAATGTGTGTTTGTTCTAAGAAGTTATTTATTAGAAACCATTCAGTATGAATAATAACACACATTTTTAGAATTGCCAGACGCAATTTTCTTAGCTCTAAAATCATTCTTGTTACCATAGTTATAAAACAACAATTCTCAAAAAATCCCCTAAAATTTGCTTATCATCCCTAACAAATCCCCAGATCCCCAACACCAATTTTTCATCCCCAATCGCGAAAAAAAATCCCCAATTTGGGGACAAATTCCATAAACTGACAACACTACCAGGTGCTAGAGCACCTCGTCCAGACCTGCCCTCTTGAAAAACCTCTAGATTGTCATTAGTTGTCTGTGTTTGCAGTTGGCCATCCTCTAGGTTCTTGGGCAATTGGCTGTATCTTCTGTGGCATACAGTTTCACAGTCCTTCAGAATATTATCTAGAGTTTCATCTTAACAACAACAGAATCTGCACAGGCTGTTACTCTCAATGTCGAGTTTGTTGAGAGGTTTTCTGAGGCTGCAATCAGTGTGGCCACAACTAAAAAAAATTTAATGCTAAATGGGGCTTAAAATAATGCTAAAAATGCTGAAAAAAATTTCGAAATGCTAAAAATAATGCTAATTATTTCATTATTCTATATGAATTTTTCTTAATTTGCAAATATTTTAGTTCACATGAATAAAACAAAGTTGATTCAAAAATAACAAAATGCATATAGATTTATTTAATAACAATTAATTCAGGAAGATAAAAAATACAATTCAGGGATTCAATCGGTAGTCTTAAGTGTCTTAAATCTATATGGATTTTGTTATTTTTGGCGCGCCGTTTGAATCACTAAAATATGTAGTAAATTAAATACATGTTTATATATACATATTGTTACGTTTAAATTTTATTAAACGTGTGAGTTCTTTTGATTGCTCAAAAATAAAAATAAATAACAACACGATTTTCTTATTTGCAACTTAACTTCCTTTTATTATTGACTAAACCAATTACAACTTGTCTTTTCTTATTTACTTCTTAACGTTATTATCCACGGCACGATGTCTTTCAACGATGTTCACTCTACTAATTTCCAATTAGAAATGACTTACTTCTCGCATATGGCAGCCCTTTTTATACAACCAACACCGGATCTAGAATATTCGCAAGCAGATGGTGTGGCAACATGCATTCATGTACTTAGTAAAGACCAACACATAAGAAACGATATGGCCGTATAGACGTGTTTGTTTATTGGTAGCCAGATGTTCAAACAGTCTTCTAGCATACTGGGGAAAATTCATGTCGCCGTTTCTAGATGTTTGTAGGTGATTCGATTGGCCGTTAATCTTTGAATTTTCAAAGTAACGACTTGTATGTTGGTAGTGCAGTGTGCTATTTTTAGTACAGGGTTGTTACCATAAGTGCTCGCACTTTTATTTGTATACGTGTATGTCTGTAGCTTTGTACACAATTGTTGTTGCTATAGTGCTTGCACGTGAATATGTGTGTACGTTTAGTGCTTTAGTTAAATACTTCTAGATAGTTCTTTGCTTAACCCTGTAGGAATATTTTTACGTAACACTGCCGCCCACTTAAGCCTATTCGTCCCGAATAGGCACATCATCCGGCTTCCCATAGCTCGCGAGTCGTTCTAAATGTACAACTTTCATTTTTGACCTTGGGCTATTGTGTTTTTGTATTCTGTAGACGACATCGTTTAACCTTTTTATTACCGTATATGGTCCCTCCCAGTGAGTCTGTAGTTTGGGAGACAATCCTATTTTCCGCTGTGGGTTGAAAAGTAGAACCAATTGACCCTCATTAAAGCCTTTAGAATTTGCAGCACGGTCGTATCTAACTTTCATCTTATTACTGACCATTTTAATTCGGCTGCGTACAAATTCATGTAGCTCATTTAAATTTTCTTGCCTTTGGAAAGGGCCAGTATCTGTTTCATTTGCTTGTGTAGGCTTGACGCCGAACTCCAAATCTCCGGGCAACTTTAACTCAGCTCCAAAGATAACTTTCGCAGGTGTTCGCGATGTTGTGTCATGCACAGCTGACCTGTATGCTAATAGAAAGTCTGGAATGTGCTCGTCCCAGTCCTTTTGGTGCGCGCTAACCACTTTTCGCAAATATTCTTCTAATGTACGGTTGAATCTCTCTACCATGCCATCAGACTGTGGGTGAAGTGGTGTGGTTCTGGTTTTCTTTATCCCATAACGCTCGCACATATCTTTAAATATTGCAGACTCAAAATTTCTACCTTGATCAGAGTGCAATTCAATAGGAACTCCATAGCGACATACCCAGTTGCTTACAAACGCGTCCACAACAGTTCTGGCTTCCTGGTTGGGTATGGCATAAACTTCTGGCCATTTGCTGAAATAGTCCATCACTACAAGAATATATCGATTCCCAGCGTTGCTGACTGGAAAAGGTCCTGCGATATCCATTGCTATCCTCTCAAATGGTGCTCCCGAGTTATATTTTTGCAGTAGACCCCGTTTAGCTGGACCTTTAGCTTTCATGCACTGTGTGCAATTTGCTATCCATTCGGCTACGGCTTGTTGACATCCAATCCAATAAAAACGCTGTTTTAACTTTTCGAGCGTTTTTGTTACGCCCAGGTGACCACCGCTGGCTCCATTATGGAACTCTGTTAGCACCTCGCTCCTCTTGGATGTTGGGACCACGATCAGGTTGGAAGCCGTCTTACCGTCTACACTTTCCCAGACACGATACAAACAACCATTTATCAACTTCAGGCTGTTCCACTGGGCCCAATAGGATTTTACCAGTGGACTTTCAGCTGATATCTCATTACGTGTGGGTCTTCTATCCTCCTCTTTAGCCGCTATAATTTTTCCCAGTGCAGGATCTGCCCGTTGCGCTTCTGACCATTCTTCTCCCGTATCAATTTTTGTAAGCCTAACATCAATGACACATTCCTTTGCTTCGACTTTTGAACAATGTCTGCACTCTAAGCTACAGGGCCGCCGTGACAGAGCATCAGCATTATTATGCTTTGCACCCTTTCTGTGCTCAATGCTGAAATCGTAGCTCTGAAGACGTTCAATCCAGCGTGCTAGCTGCCCTTCAGGATTTTTAAACTGCAGTAGCCACCTGAGTGCAGAATGGTCAGTTCTTAATGTAAAATGTTGGCCATATAAGTATTTGTGAAAATGCTTAATGCACTCCAACACGGCCAGAAGCTCTCGTCGTGTTACACAGTAGTTCCTCTCGGGCTTCGACAGTATTCGGCTATAATAACCCACTACTTTTTCTGTTCCATTAATCAACTGTGATAGTACACCTCCAATTCCATATCCACTTGCATCGCTATCTAACACAAATTTTTCCCCAGCAACTGGATATGCCAAGACTGGTGATGTGCACAATAAATCTTTTAGTGTCTGGAAAGCCTTTTCCTGCGATTCACTCCAATCGTATGGTCGCGACTTCTTTGTCAGCTCATGTAAGCTTGCAGCTACACTAGCAAAATTTGGCACAAAGCGTCTGTAGTATGTGCAAAGGCCCAAAAAGCTGCGCAATTCGTGAAGATTCCTTGGACGAGGCCAGTCTTTTACGGCTCGTATTTTATCTTCATCTGTAGAAATGCCATCTGCCGTAACTTTATGGCCCAGATACTTCACCTCTTTTTGGAATAGTGCACACTTTTTGATGCTGAGTTTAAGTCCAGCCGATGATATGCGCTGAAAGACTTCAGTCAGATTTTTAAGGTGTTCATCAAAAGTCTTCCCCATTACAATTATGTCATCAAGATACACCAAGCATGTTTTCCAGTGCAGTCCCTTTAATACTTGCTCCATGAGGCGCTCGAAAGTGGCCGGAGCATTGCAGAGCCCAAATGGCATAACATTAAACTGCCACAGACCATCGCATGCACTGAAAGCCGTTTTCTCCTTGTCTTTCTCTGCAATCTCCACCTGCCAATAGCCGCTTTGTAGATCTAATGTGGAGAACCATTTCGTTCCAGCAAGCGTGTCTAAGGTGTCGTCAATTCTTGGTAGCGGGTAACTGTCCTTTTTAGTCACGTCGTTAAGTTTTCTATAATCGACGCAAAATCGAGTGCTGCCGTCCTTTTTCTTTACTAAAACTACCGGTGAACTCCAGGGACTTGAAGATTGTTCGATTACACCACACCGCTCCATTTCGTTGACCAACTCTTTTACCTCAGTTCGCTTAGCTAGTGGTATACTTCTGGGCGCCTGTTTTATTGGCCTTGCATCACCAGTATTTATTTCATGTTTCACTATTGCCGTTCTCCCTTGGCTTTGATTTTTTCTGGCAAAAATGCAGGCGTGTCTTTTAAGCAGTTGTTTGGCCTTATTTCTATCAGGAGGAGATAGCCCTGCTACCCATTGCTCCACATGTGCCTGAAATTGTTCACGCTCCTTTGCAGAAATATTGGCAGGTTCTTGCTTTTCATCGCAGTTTATTATTGCTTCTGCTGGAGCACATTGACCTATTTCGGCATTCTTGTTGATGACTTTTTCTTGGCCTGATAAATTAAGTACCCTTATGGGGACCTTTCTTCCATTGCAAGTTTTTACGAGGGCTTTTGCTGTTAATAGCTCACTCTTAATTTGTGCTGGTTCTACTACCCACAACCGATTGTCCTCACAATCTCCCTCCATTCGTGCCCATATTACTGATTCAGACCGTGGTGGTAATGTCTGATTTTCTACAGCAAGCAGTTTCTTAACGTGAATCTGATTGTCATATCCAACATCAAGCGGTATTTCAACATTACGCCAAATCATCACTTGTTGCCCCATATGCAAGTTGATTCCGTGGCTTATCATAAAATCGGCTCCAATAATAACCTCGCCCACAATATCGGCAACAATAAATACGTGTTTCACACTGATATTGGCAATAGTCACCCTGGCCTCAGTCTTACCATAGACAGTGGCAGGCTCCCCGGTAGCTGTACGTAGTCGTATATTGCTTATAGTTTCACATTTCCCCTTCACTACATCGGGCCTGATTATTGACTGTGACGCTCCCGTGTCTATGGTAAGGATGTGCTTTTCACCGTTGATGTATCCACATGCAGTAAGGTTGCTATTTTTCTGCTGCATCACTGATATGGAGATTGTGGGGCCGTCGTTTGTGGGAGCTAGCTCTTGCCCCTTAGTGCTAGCTCGTTTTAGTTTAACGGGGACTCCTGTGTTATTTGTGAGTACACCCGTTTATTGTTCCTTGATGGCGAAACAGATCTAGCTCTCTTTCTTGGCGCCTTGCAGTTGCGTTGGTAATGACCAACTTTGCCGCAGTTATAGCACTTATTATTGACTTTGTGCTCTTTCTCCGCCAATGCTTGTCTAACGGCCTCCTTAATGCTAGAGACTAGACTATTTTCATTTTCAGTATGGACTTCCATGTTCCGCACCTTGCACACCTGTGGCTTCAGAATCACCCTAGCAGTCTCCTGAGCCAGCGCAAATGAAACCATTTCTGCGAAGGTTGCCTTTTGCGTAGCACACACTGCAAGTTTAATATCAGGGTCACGGATGCCATTAACAAACGCCTCTGTTTTGACATGATCCAGAAATGGATGGTTTTCTCCTGGATACGTAAGCTGCACCAACCGCTCGATTTCCATTGCGAAATCTTGTAGAGACTCATTGGGCTTTTGTCCCCTACATCGCAATTCCATGCGGTATAGGTCACGCTTGTGTTCTCCACCATATTTGCGTTGCAGTGCGGCCATTATGTCATCAAAACTGTTTCTGCAGCCTACTGGTACAGTTTCAAGTACTTCTGCTGCCGCACCTTTCAAGGCCAAAACTAGCTCTATGGCCTTTTCTTCACTGTCCCATCCATTTCTGTTTGCCACTGTTTCGAACTGGAATTTGAAAATGTTCAATGGTGCACTTCCATCGAAACAAGGCGTCTTTATTCTGCTGGAAACCTCTGGAGCAAATCGCACTGGTCCGCCTTGGCACTGGAGATTGACGATTTTTGCTTCCAGTTCGTGCAATTTCTCATCTACGTCTTTTATTTGCACCTCGACACCACCAATTTCTAAGCTATGCACTTTATTTTCTAGCTCTGAGATTTTCTCGTCAAACTTACTGACTTGTACTTCAATGCCATCTACTCTTCTATATAAACCTTCAGAAATTTCTTGAAGTTTCTCATTTGTGGCCTTCATTTCAGCCTTCATCTCAGCATTAGCTCTAGAAAGCTCCTGAAATCTGTCATCCATTTTCTCATTGCTTAATCGAGAAATTTCTTGAAAGTCCTGAATTTTGCTCATCATGGCAGCAAACATTGCGCTGATATCTGTACTGGTTGGAGTACTAGTAGAAGGAGCAGACGTTTCTTCCATCTCATATTTCTCTTCAAATTCGTACGCTCCTATGTCAACGCCACGACGCTTGAATTCATCTATCAGCCTCTTTTGAAGTTCTGCCTTATTACCTGTTGTTGGCAGGTCACACTTACTCAATTCCTTTTTGAGTTGCTCCACTTTTAGGTCTTCGAATTTCATTGTTGATTTTCTCTCTTTGTATTACAAATTAATTATTTTCTAATTAATTTATTATTTTTATTTTAATTTTGCAATCCCACTTCTGACACCAAATGTTACGTTTAAATTTTATTAAACGTGTGAGTTCTTTTGATTGCTCAAAAATAAAAATAAATAACAACACGATTTTCTTATTTGCAACTTAACTTCCTTTTATTATTGACTAAACCAATTACAACTTGTCTTTTCTTATTTACTTCTTAACGTTATTATCCACGGCACGATGTCTTTCAACGATGTTCACTCTACTAATTTCCAATTAGAAATGACTTACTTCTCGCATATGGCAGCCCTTTTTATACAACCAACACCGGATCTAGAATATTCGCAAGCAGATGGTGTGGCAACATGCATTCATGTACTTAGTAAAGACCAACACATAAGAAACGATATGGCCGTATAGACGTGTTTGTTTATTGGTAGCCAGATGTTCAAACAGTCTTCTAGCATACTGGGGAAAATTCATGTCGCCGTTTCTAGATGTTTGTAGGTGATTCGATTGGCCGTTAATCTTTGAATTTTCAAAGTAACGACTTGTATGTTGGTAGTGCAGTGTGCTATTTTTAGTACAGGGTTGTTACCATAAGTGCTCGCACTTTTATTTGTATACGTGTATGTCTGTAGCTTTGTACACAATTGTTGTTGCTATAGTGCTTGCACGTGAATATGTGTGTACGTTTAGTGCTTTAGTTAAATACTTCTAGATAGTTCTTTGCTTAACCCTGTAGGAATATTTTTACGTAACAATATTATAAATTTATAGCATACATATTATGCATGAAATATGCACATTTGTATGTATTTCTTTCAGTAATTTATACAAAAGTACGTATGTATATGTACATAAAATTTAAAAACTATTAATTAAATATCACTGTTAATATAACAATATATATATATATATATATACTTACATATATGCATATAAGAATATTTATATATATATGTATATGTATTGATATTTAATATATAAATAATAATAAAAAATAAATATAATAAAAAACAAAAATTTACATGAAAAATTAAAATTGCCATTCAATAACAATTTCATTTAATTAAATTACATACTAAACACATCATCGTATGAATATTCCTCATTAACTTCCAAAGAGTCGTTCGAAATATCATTGGAATATGAAATTTACACGATTAAAAAATTAATAGAAAAATGCTTAAAAAAATGCTAAATGCTAAATGAAAAATTCGCTGCTAAATCATAATTAATAATGCTAAATTTAGCAGCGAAAATGCTAAAAGGGTCACACTGGCTGCAATGGGCTGTTAAGAGCAAAAATGAGATAGAGAGAGAGAGAGCTATGAAATGATTGTGGTTATTCCTTACAATCATTAACTTTGCATACCTAGTTCCAGGGAAATTGAATCAGAGGTATTCCCTAGTATTCTTTATCTCCATCGATGTATGTATCTTCCACGGATTTATTAAACCCCAATTAACACAACGATTTTGGTCCCACTACGGGAGTGTTAGCCCCCTTCGGGCCAGTTTGTTTGCGTTTTCATTTCCTTCCAAGTGATTTAATTTAATGCGGCGTTCTCAAGTCAACTTAGAGGTAAACTCATAACAACTAAGCTCTTTAATGGCAGTCTGACTATACGAACCTAAAAGTTAATAAGATCCAAATGTTATGATCCGGATATAATAATAATGCGGATCATTGCAAATGATTTTCTCTTCACCACAGGAAGTAAACGAATTTATGATTAAGGGGAACAAAGTCATGGATGGTGTAAAATCAGCACGAATGTTTTCGTCGGCATAGACCAGTACCTACATACATATGTACGTTCTTTAACATTGGTGAGAACTTTTCCTGACGAAAAGTTTGTTATCATTCTGTGAAGCATAGGATCATTAACAAAAAAACTTAGTTTCATACTCATGTTTCTTGTAACCTTATTTTAGGTTTTATATGAAAGAGCCTGCGGAAAACAGGACAACCAATATTATTGTTAGATTTTTCTCGAAGCGAAAAATTCTCGCAGGTTATAGAATACAGGTACAGAATAGTGTCATGCACAAGACCATTTACAAGACCTTTCAAGACATGAGAGATTTTACAAATGCTTTAACTACAGCGAAATATTCTAAAACAAACGCTAAACAACACTGTTGGCAAGACAAGCAACTGAAACAAATGTCTTGCCAACACTGTTGCTTAGCGTTTATTTTAGAATATTTCGCTGTATTAAGACATTTGAAAAATCTCTTATGTCTTGAAATGTCTTATAAACGGTCTTGTGCAGGACTTTAGTGCAGAACCTAGTCGGCACACTGCTGTGCAATCGAAGAAGAAGAATTTTTTATTTAAAACTATCACATAAATTTAAAATTTCCTTCTAGCGAAATTTGTAAAAAAAGAAAAGAGTTAAAGTATTTAAACCATAAATAAAACATAAAATTCATTCACTACAGAATATTTTAAAAAGTGCGATCAGACAAAGTAAATATTGGATGATTCAAGCGTTATCACAATTATTTTAGAAATTAATAATAAATACCTATTGATTGTGTAGTTAAATGTGCATAATTGCACAGCTGAGCTTGTGTGTCTGTGTTGGCAAAATAAAAGTTGGCCAACTTAACGAACATTTGCATTGGCAAGAAGAGATAGTATGCATTATTCAGCTAACGTTAGTTTAGCACAATATTTGCGTGGTATGGTAGCACGTTGCACTTGCAAAAGAAAACATCTCTCAAACATATTTACATACATATTTCATAATCATAAGGAAAAATGTATTAAATAATAAATTTGAGTTTCCTTAAGAGATTTACATAAAAATTTCCCAAAAAAATAAAAATATATATATATATGCACTAAGAATAAATACGAATATTTAATGAAAATAGAGACAACGAAATCTTAAAGAGATTTAAAAATAAAAATAATGCCGTGGATAGAAATGTCGCCAACATACAAATCACACTTGCCAAAAAAAGCAAAATAAAAACAACAAAAGAAAAAAAGTGAAATATATTTTTTTCTAATTTATTTCTTTTGAAAATCAAAAAAAAAAGGATCGAACGCACAACGAACTCTAGTGTGGCAGACAAAACAAAAACAAAAAAAATTAAAGTAAAAAAAAATCACAATAGAGAGCAGTGATGGCAACATGTAAATCTTTTTGGCGCTCACAAAATTTAGACGAGTTCTAAATACTTAAAATGACTTTTTTTAATCTTGCGTAATTTGAATTTGAATAGATTTTTTCTCATTGCTATTTTGGTTTTTGGCGGACTTAAGAAATAATAATAATAATTGTAATAAAATTAAATAAATGAAAATGTACGTACATACACATGAAGAAGTTTATATCAATAAATATTACGCAGACTGCGTTTGGTATGTCAATAAATCTAAATATTCTGAAATAGGGGTTGCCAAATCTCAAAAATATTTTGAAATAAGTAAATAAGAATATAAATTATACACTTACATAAGCTGGATTTAACCACTGTTTCCAAACGATGTATCCGCAAAAACATTTTTTAATGAGAGTTTTCTGCAACACGGTTTACACATTTCGAAAAATTTAATCGCAAAATCAAAGCTACTGAATGAAGTACTCATGAGGAAATTTTTCCCACCATTTAGAACGTTCTGGTCGATGAGTGACCGGTCATTGATATTTCTATTACTTTGACGTCAAAGTCACCCAATACAATTAAGCTACGGTCACACTTGTCAAACATTTGCCCAAATTAAAGCGAAACCAACAAACGCTAATGAAAAAAAGTTCTGATCCAGACACTTGTTTATCAAATTAAAACGTTTCGAACACAGCTAATAGACTCTTTAACTTCACAAACTTTTGTCTGAATTGAAAAATTTTTCATTAGCATTTAGCGGTTACGCTTTTTTGGGCAAATATTTGACAAGTGTGACCGTACCTTAAGTATGTCACATTTTGTGGTGTTCTAAATAGCCACCTCAAGAAGATTGTTAATATCATGTTCACTTTTATTCTCCGAAGGCTCCTTTTGGAGCGTAATATTGTATTAATATTATGTTTCGAAACTATGTAAAGAATTCAGCAAGTATAGCGCGATCTGACACAGGCCTCGTTAAGAGATTTTTACATAGCGGTGAAGCTAAATAGCCAACATTTTCCTGATTATATCCACTGTACAAATCTGAATCGACCGATTGTAATCTCAAATCTTTTAAGCCTATAAATATATAGTTTCTGCCAATCCTAGTATTTCAGCTGCAACTTGAGCAAGTCTCGTCTGATCTGATAGAGTGCGCTCTTTGTCATACCTTTCTGTCAATAGCCTTTTTCATAAGATAAAGGTCACCATTTGGAGGTTCCATTTGTTGACAATATTTCGTTCCGTTTCAAGATAGATAGATATCTGAAAATTTTTTGTATTTTTGGGATTATGTATATTTTTTTATTATTATTTTATAGCCAATGCTTGCAACCTTTTAATTAAAATTTTTTGTTTTAGTATTTTCATCTTTGGTTTAAAAAAAAGTGTCATAATTCCATTTTTTTCATATTGCCACAGAAGTTGGCAACACTGCTTAAATCAGGTATAAATGTATATATGTATACAACAACACAACTGATCATTTTTGGCGCTAAATTTTTCTACATGTGCACCTCCAAATTAGAATGAACAACAATATTTTTTGTTGTTCGACGGTTTCATAAAAGCAATGTTGTTATTTTAGATACGTTCTTGTATCACATGCCGCCCCAAAAGGTCTACTGCTACTGGTTCAAAAAACTTAAATGAATATCATAACTTGAAAGCGGCGTTATCATGAATAACAAAACATTCTCTTGGAATTATTATGAAATTTCTTAAAAATATTTTGATTGCAAATATAAGAATTTGAGGCAGAGCTCCTCCAGCACCAACGAACAAAAAGATAAAAAATAAAAGATTGTAATCAGATGAAACAACTGATTTCATTTAACACAGGTAGTGGAGAGGAGAAATTATAAAAATTTGTATCACTTAGTTTCATATGTATTGAGAAATAAAAATGTCCCCCTTGGTCATATCTGCCAGATATTAACGAAGACATGTGCATGATAGAGGGCAGTTATTAGGCAATGCAAGGCTTAAGCCTTATATGATCTGACGATTATCAGATCATACATTATTTTCAACAAAATGTGCTTAAAATATCTTACAATCGTGTGAATTGACAATTTTTGCTGGACAACGCTGCCAGAAAAATCATTGTCGGTATATTGCAACACTACATCAGATATCTGACAATCGTGTAATTACATTTCGTTGCAATTGTCAAATTATTGCCAAATATTTGTCAGACATATTATTATTCTCAGATATGTTCAGCATATGCATCTGACAATAGCATCATTGTCAAATAATTATTTCTATTGGCAACACTGCATACAAAAGATCATAAAATATGTAAATGCAGCAAAAAAAAAAATTGCAATTGCTTCTTTATGGTCATTAAAGTTTTATATTTTTACATTTAAAACAAACACAAACAATTTATAATTGACAATTTGTGCTAAATGCTTTGAATATAGCAACTCATTAAAACAGATCCGCCAATTTTAGCATACCGAGCCATAATCGCAAAAAAACTTAAGCGACATATTTTTTCAACTTCGTTTTTAGACGAACAACTGATATTTATGACGGCAAATAATTGATATTGTTGGAAAAAATAAAGGTCAAAATTGTGTTACATAAGCTTTCTTGGCGGTTATGGCTGGGTATACTAAAACTGGCAGATCCGTTGTCATGAGTTGCCATATTAAATTTTTTTGACTGGCAATATCTTCAGATAAATTTATTGTCATACAAACATTTTTATGATTGCATACTTTTTTGACTAATTTAATACAACAGTGTGAACTGGCAATTTAACTTTTGCTGCCAATTTCTGATTACAATTACATTGCCAGAACATTGCCAGATCTGACAATATTGCAAAATCTGACAATCATATATAGCTTCAGGAATATTGTCCACGTTGACAACCTCAGGAACGAAATTATTAATAAAGCTGTCCTCGTATACTACACACAAAAATATAAAAAAACTCAACCAAATCATTCAGAAAAAAGTATTCCCCAATTAATTTTTGTAATTTAGAATTGAGTTGTTTCAATTAAATTTGTAATTAAAATTAAATTAAATTGTAATTAACTGGAGTGGAAAAACTTAATTATAGGTGAAAAATGAATTAAGTTTTTAATTAATATTACAAATATTTGAATTGATATTACAAAATCATTTATATTAAAAACTGATGGTTGTTTTAAACTTACACTATTCATTTTGCAAAATTGTCCGGCATCATATTTTAAAGATATTCAATTGAAAACTGTCCTGAAGGCAGCATCCATATAAATGGTCAATAGGGTTAAGTCCACATGTACATATATATGTGTATATATGTATGTACATATGTATATTTGTGTACATATGCACGTATATAATTTTGTGTTCTAAAAAATTCGTCAGGAAATGTTTTTGCTCCAGAGCTGGAAACTACATAGATTATGGAAGTTGGATTGTTAAAGCTACTAAAATTTATTATGCTATTTCAAATATTTTCATTTCCATAAAAAGAGCCTCTAAAACAAAACAATTTAATAATAACAACAACTTAAAATCGACAATAATGCCTATACAATGTAGTATGTACTAAAGACCTGCAAAAGACGTCTTATAAGAACTTTTAAGACATGACGGCAATTTCAAATGCTTCACTACAGTGAAATCTTCTGAAACAAACGCTAAACAACGGGCGCATTCATAAGACGTAGCTGTTGAGCTCAACAGTTGTGAAATTGCTGGCAACTGTTGGCACCAACAGCTACTTCTTAGAAACGGCTTGATGTATATAATGTAATTGTATATCTTTATTTCGTTACTTCATCGCATTTGTAATGTAATTCTTAACAAATATTTGTTGCTGCCACCTAACAAAGCATATAAAGGAAATAGCACTATTTGACCAGCTGTTCAGGCTGAGCACAACGTGTTGACTATAGGTAGCGAAAAAATTTTATGATGGAAAATAACTCAACTGTTGAGTGGAGCGGATATACTCAACAATGCGTTTCTAAGACAAACACTCAACGGTTGCGCAACTGTTGCGTCTTATGAATGCGACCAACGTGTTCGGCAATACTTTGTTTAACTTATTGCAGGTATAAGAGTAAAGAAGAAAATAGTTCGTGACTGAAGAATTTGTGGTGCTTGTGCTTTTTTCTCTCTCATTGACGCGTATACTAACGTCATGCGTGTACATACATACATCCCTACATAATTTTTGTATGCTCTCTTATTTTTCTGCACACATACAAACGCACACATGCATTTAAATGAGTTGTGTGCTCTTGCTTTAAAAAACCTCCCTTAAACACAAACTTAATAGCTTACCATCTAAAGGCCCAACTATAATAGGAATAAGCGAACTTAAGCAACTGTGCGGTTACATATAAAACGTATGTGGCAAACTATAATGTACTTATGGAACTTTTCGTCAAGTTTCGTCAAATGTCATTTGCTTAAGTTAAGTGCCAAACTGAACGCACATTCCGTACGGAAAACACTGTTTTTGCATTTTTTTTAAACTCAAGCAAACAGCAGCAGAAAATATTCATTGATTTTAAATATTTTTTTATTGTTTCTTATTTTATACTCAGAAAAGAAAGCAAACTTTTATTTTAATTCTTTGTTTTACAATACGCAAAACAAATAATAAAGTGGTGGATATAATTACACGTGAATTTTTAATAGATTAGGTCATTCCAACAAGTTAATTTGATTGAATTGCATTCATTTAGTAGTTATAAGAAGAAACAAAATTACTAAAAAAATTTTAAACAATACCTATATTTGCAACTGTGGCTAAAGAATACTTAAGTGCATATAAGTGCATTGTGGCCACTTAAAAGTCACATCTGAATTGCTTAAGTATTTGACAGACTTATCGTTCAATTGTGTCATTAGCTTAAGCCAGCATATTCATATTATAGTTGGGCCTTAAATCTTACACACACACCCAAACGTACAATATGCAAAATAACAAGCATACATGTATAAACAGTACTTATTTTCATTGTTTGTTATAAACAAGACGTCTTGGCGGCGACATCGCTTGTTAACAGTCATATACACGTACACCAATACAACCATCGTGCTTCGTTTATAGTACGACAGTATTTATTATTGGCTTAGTATAATACATGCCACGAGAATACATTTAGAAAACATGACGTATTTACATTTCAAAACTGCTTACGCAAGCCACTAGTATGTACAGATATTCGTTCTTACAACCCCAATGTCAGAAAATTAAAGTTCGCAAATAAATCATTGCATTTTTGATAAGAAAGTATTTCCCTAATTGTAGCGGAAAGTTGCTATGCTATGGAAGTTGCTTAACCAAAAACAAACAAAAATTCTTTATATTAAATTCTTAAGTTAGGTAATAAAGTGTGTATGTCCCTTCTTTTTAACCGAATTGTATAATAAACACCGAAACACATATACTTACATACATATAATGTTTATAGCACATGTTTGATTAAGAAACCTTTCCTTTGGTTGATTTAGGCTTTGCATAATATACAATTTTTACGTTTTACATACGAGTACATAGACGAGTACAACACATGTACTAAAAAATACCATAATTAGTTTTAAGAAATATTGATGATATCAGTGCCAAGCACTTGTACTAAGTATTTTAGTTTTATTGATGAGGTTAATAAACTTCTTATCTCTCTTGGAAACGATACAAATGTATCGAACTTTAATTTTTGCCATACACCAGCGCTAATTTAATCAAATTTGTAGTCATTAATCTCAGAAATAAAATATATATGTTATTGTAAATTAGCTAATAATAAAACAAAATTTTATAAAAAAAAAATATGAACAGTGTAGACCAAAGTATACAACATACTAAACTTATGGCAGATTTTAACTTAAAAAAAATAAATTTCTGAAAATCGACTTGGAAACTTAAATGTGCTCTCCTACAAAATAGTAAAATATAACTTAAGCACTTTTTCCTTATTGCCACAGATTTAAGTCAGTATAAAATATATATTTTTGACTTCTTAATTGAAATAATAATGATTATAATAAATCTAGTTTAATTAAGTTTAAAATGCGAAAATATTCCACAGAAATTTGTTGAAATATCTATAATATATGTATGTATATGGATACAAAACTTCACTTCTGTGATCATTTTAAATTAATTTGTTTGATTGATTAGATAAAATCATGTTTTAAATAATTGGAATACGATATAGTCGACAGCAAAAATTTTTGATTTCAAACCGGTCAGTTTCTTATATTAATTTTTTAGACATAAAATTATTCATCATAAAAAAATGATTTGCAAGCACACACAGTTATGTATAATTTTTCCATCTTTAAAATCGCTTATTTATTTATATATATATTTTTTGTGACCAGCCAATGAAAATCATAAAGTGTACAACAGTAGTTTCCTGTTAAGTGAGCATGGTACTCGGATAATTTAAAAAATTTTGAAGCATTGAAACGTTGAATCTCCTAAGAGGAACTCGGGATAAATGGAAAAGTCACGTTCTTAAAATATCTGGACAAATACAGTAATAATTCAGTTGAAAAATTCTTAACATTTATGGTATTATATTATATTATATTATACATATAGATGCTCCAAATTGGATCGAAGTTAAAATTATACACATAAAAATTATATTATTTGTCTTCAGACAATAAATATAGCTACCAAGAAATGTTTGGTGGAATAAAACTGAGCATGTTGCAAATACCTTTAAATTTGTTTTTTTTTATTCCAATAGGCTTTGCATTACTGCAATAAATTTTAAATTCTGAATATACTTTCAAGAAAATTCATAAATTTTAATACTTTTTAATTGAACAAACAAATATTTTGCTTTAACATAAAAACATGCGCAATTTATTTAATGTTTATGATTTCATACAAAAATGGGTCAATTGGCCGGCATTTCTCTAATAAAAGAAACACTGCATTGCATTTTAATTTCTTTGCCGGCCCTTAATTGGTCAAGTAATGTGTGTAACAATGTTAATAAATCGTTTAAATTTAAAACAATTTATGAACTAGAATTTAAAGGAAATTTACCACTTGAGCGAGCGAAAGGAAAAAATTAATAAATTTATTGATTGTATGTTGAAAAGCAAAACAAAAACTTGCGAAAATGCATATCTCTGGTAATAAAAATAAAACATTGGTAAAACCGTAATTATAGGTGGATTTTTTTTTATTAACTGATTGGCAAAACCTAAAACTGTTGGATAAAAATAACTGAATAGTTAGTTTTTGAAATAAGTGTTCTAAAATTTTGTTTTTTTTTAAATTCATACTAAATGCATAAATTTTGAGCCGTAAGATAATTCTAAGCATTACATACTCGTATGCTGCGTATTAAAACGGAACTAAACAAAAGTTTGCAAACCGAAGGCAAAATGAATTGCTACGCATTTTGTCAACATTATTTTAGTAATTCAGTTTTGAAAAAATATGGCATATAGGTCCTTTATTGCAATATAGGCATAAGTCAAAATTGCTTATTTTGCAGTGAATAATTTTAAAACTTGCAAATTACAAACAACTTATTGAAAAGAGGAAAGCTTCATTCTTTTACAACTCTGTCTTTTTCACGTTATAATGCAGTGGTGCAGCGCCTCTGGTGTCAATGAGGCGTATTAAATTTTCAAAGCTGTGTCTAGTAGGCATTTTATTGATAATTTTACTTAGCCGATGATTCTGCTACACAATACCGACGAAGGAGGGTGCTTTGATGTTACATTATGATTATGTATTCGCTGAAGCCGGTGTAGTTCAGTGTCTACGCCTACATGAACTTCTCTACAACAACTGATACAAATGAATTAGCGACCACCAGAAAAATGCGTGGAGTTGTTGTTTAATGACTGTCGGAAACCAGGCTCAAACCCCACGACCTTCGGTTTTGTAGTCAACGTGCTAAATACTTCAGCTAACGCCACCCTCCTTATCAACTCCAAAAGTGCATTTTTTGAGATATAACTATGTTGCAACAAAGCAACGTATGTATGTAAGAATGTAGCTTAAAAAAATATTTTAAAAAAATTTCTTGTTATATATTAAAATCGGTTCAATTGTCTTGTTAGTGAAGTTATACTAGTTCGATATGTTATTGTGTAGTTTTTTTTTAGTCACTGCGTGAAGTGCAACATGTGAAATATAAAAAAAAATTTTCTTAAAAATATAATCAACTACCATGATACAATTTTTTAAATCTGTACATTTAAACCATTTATTTTTTATAGCTAATCTATTTACCAATTTAAACCAAAACAAATTTAGAAAAAAAAAGAAGAAAAAAAAACATTAGTGTACCATAGTGGAAAAGCCACAAATAATTCGTAACGAGGTTTTTTCTATTTTATTTCTATGGCCACAATCAAAATAAAAAAGAAATACGAAATAATGTGTAATAGCTGAGTAAATGATATTTCAACCGAAAACCCGAAAAAAAACAAATAAAAAAATGCGAGAAAAAACTTTAAACTATAAAAGAATTAAGTTTCATTGCATTTGCATTGAATATAAGGCACGCAGCCAGTCAGACACACATCATGAGTCCATTAACAAAGTTGTAATCATTTTACTTAGAATTAAGATCTCTGTGCCCATTATTATTTATGATTATTTACTCTTGTTGTCGAACCGGAAGTACATAATTGTTTTGAGTATTAAGAAAAAATTGGTTCATTACTATCCAAAGGGTTTTGTTTGAGTCTCACTGATCACTGAAAAACAAAACTGCTGCCAAAACCAAATATCCTTGTCCACACTGCGGAAACTGTCTTAACTTTGCTATCGAAAATTTAAATCACAGCCTAAATATTTATACTAATTTTTTTTACAAACTTTTTCATTTGTCTTTCCTCTTGCATCAGAAAACTCAAAAGTTTCACAACAAACGTTTCATAGTGTGAACGGGGACCAATGATCATCACATAGGTATCTATTTGGTGATCGCTCGCTTGCGCTCTGTCATTGTCAATCATGCACTGCATTGATTTGTTTCTGTAGACAAGTACTTGTGTAGTTGTAAACAACAACAATCACGTCAAAAGTGAAAATAATGTCAATAAATATACAAAAGCGACAAAACAACAACAATAAACAACAACGAAAACGACCAAACAACACAAGCAATCGATTAAGTGTCAACAAAGTGTACAAAAAATAGTTTACGAAATTAAACAAAATTTATGAAAGTTGTCAATCAATGCTATTTTAAATTTGATAGTTTCTAACACATTTGGGCGGAACGATTTTTTTTATGAAAAATCGCAGTGTGGATAGAAATGATTCTTCAAAGAATCATTTGTCACACAAAAAAAATGAATCTGAAATGGATTTTGTCCAAAACAATAAAGCGCTGCTTACATTATGTTCTGGAACTTGCACAAGCTCGAAAACTTTATTATGACTTCGAGGATAAAGATTTCTAGAATTGTTCCTGCCTACGATTATTTTTAATTTTTGCCCAATTGGCCATGTCTTTCAGACATCTGGTACGATAAATACAAGACAATAGAAAATCGTGGAAGACACATTGACGACAGCTCAAATAAATCTTTCACTAAATTTCGGAACAAATGCACACGAAATTATGCCAAACCACACAAGCGACAATCGTTCACGATTATACAAAGGATAGTTTTAAGCGACAATTTAAGTGTTCAAGTGATAATGATGAAACAGAGTAAAGTCTGCAACTTCAGGCAAATCGCTGACAAATTAATTAAGCCCATAATAAAATCGACGGCAGTAACTTCAAATACTCTCTGATTTTTATTTTATTTTCTTTTGTGCTTATTTTTCTTAGTAGTTTTGTTTACAAAATGTATGAAATTGATCAAAAGTATGGTAACATTTTTGTGAGAATGAGTATTGATATGCGAGAGCATAAGAAAAAACGCTCTCAAAATAAAATAGATTCTATCTCACGACTGGTTTCTGTGGCTGCTTTTTTGTGTCAATTTGTATGGAAAATGTGTTTAAGCCGGTATTCTGTTTAATCATATAAAGACATTAACACTGGTCACTGAACTACTCCTGCATCAGCAGGTAATAATGCTAATGTAACATCAGACCGCCCTGCTTCGTCTTTATTGTGTAACAGAATCATCGACGAAGTAAACCAACTAATAAAATGACTACTAAATACAGCTTCAAAATGTAATGCACCTCATTTGATACCAGAAGCGCTGCAACACTGAAATTATAAGAAAAGTTGTTAAAAAAATGAAGTTTTGCTCTATCTCATCCTTCCTCACCAGTCTTGTCTATCGCTATCCCTTTCACAAAGAAGGTAACACCTCGTAATAGTAGTGGTGCTTCATTTCTCAAATTTAATATGCTCTTTGTTATTTAGTCCCGTTCAGTGTTGCCATATTTTATTTTCAAAAATCTTCAAGCCGACCAAAAATTCTTTTTTGTCATTAAAAATATTTTTTTTTTAATAATTTTATTCAAACTTATTAATATTTGTATGTACCTTGAGCTTACTGCATTGAAAATAATTTAAAATTCATTTTGTTTCAAGTGAACTAATCTAACACAAAATGTTTACTGTATGTATTTTTACATTCTAAAAAATAATTAGGATAAAAATAGAAGACAAAATACGACATTCGATATTCGACTAATTTTCAAAAAATTGTGTTTATATTAAACTTGGGTCGAACTCATTTAGTCGGTCGTTTTTGACAAAAATCTTTATATGTATATCAGTCGTTAAGCAGCTCTGGGTCGGGGAACATCTCTCGCGTCATCGTAATTATTTCTAAAGTGCGGTCAGGCTTGTGTTTTGTTGTTTGGCCTTCGAGAGTTTTTCGTCTCCCTCGCACTGGTTGACTGATCTGCCACGGATAACCGTATAATCTTGCGGTTATTTGTGAAATTTCTTTAACAACCACATTGCCTACTTCCTATGTGAAGGCATAGGTCGTGTACAGTCAGTCACAAAACCTTATAAAATACTGTTAATACCATCTTGGGCATATGGTCTACGTTACTCCGCCCATATTTGTGCAACACCATATTATGCAAATTTACTTTGCATTAATATTTTTAATAAATAAATAAAATAAATCTTTATATGTATGATCAAATCCATGTAATTTGATTGGGTTTGATCAAAGCTTTGCGACTAAATGAGTTCATCCCAAGTCTTATTTGCACAGATATTTCGATCGAAATCCAATACCGTAATTTAATCCCAGATTTGAGCGGATTATTTCTTTTGAATCAACGGAAATAAATAGTGTTGCAGCGTGTTACTTCTTTTCATAATTTTTATGAAACAAAGAAGAAAATGTGGAAGTAGTTTAATCAATAGGAACTTCAACTAATATGTTAAGAGTACTATTTTTCATATTTTCAAAAATCTTATTTTTAGCTAAGAAATCTGTTAGTCTTTTTAACATCTCGATAAACTTCAAAAATAAGAAAAATCAACCGGTTGTTTTTTGCGCAAGTGCTTTAAATTAACGATGTGAAGACTTTGTCTCTCATCTGTCACCCGTGGATAAGCGATTGATTTCAAGACATTGTCGCTCACCATATCGCCAACCTTTCATTAAAATATGTTTTCAAAGCGTTAACTAGAAGAGAAATCGAGCACACTTAATTAAAAAGTAACCACTAATTACTAATTAAAAAACTTTTCGATTCAGAAGTGTATTTATTGATTTAAACTGTTTCCAATCATTTTGGATTCTATAAAATTGTCTATTAGTTAGGTATGAAACTGTTTAACTTAACAATACGTGTTTGAATCAAACAGTTCTTGTAAGCCCTGTTACAAGAAGTTTAAGTATATAAAATTGGTCATAAAACATTATAAATCAAACAGTTTTTCCTAAGTAATTAGTGGTAATTGTTTTTTTTTCTGGCAAATATAACAAAAAAATGCCTGATGTAAATTCAGCCTTAGACACACCCTCAAACGTACAGTATGCAAAATAACAAGCATACACGCATTAACACTACTTCTTTTGATTGTTTGTTAAGAACAAGAAGTCTTCGCGAGATCGCTTGTTGTCACTCATACACACGAACACCAATGCATCCATCGTGCTTCGCTTATTATACGACAGCATTTATTATTGGTTTAGTATAATACATTTACTACAGCGAAATATTCTAAAGGAAATGCTAAACAACACTGTTGGCAAGACAAACAACTGAAACAAATGTCTTGCCAACAGTGTTGTTTAGCGTTTGTTTTAGAATATTTATTTATTTATTTAGGTCTATAGAACAATGTTCCTTACAGACTATAATAACTTAATTAATATAATATATTAATTATATGCGTTAATAAAACTAATTTAATCTATTAATAAGATATAAAATAGAGTTTTTAAAGTTTTGTTTGGATGCATTAAATTCAACCATTTGAATACTATTCAATTTAATTAAATCAGCAAAAGCTCTTATTAGAGGACTATTTAGAGTATAATTTCTACTATGAAGGCACTTATAAAATAAGTTACAATGTCGAAGACATCTATTCGGTACATTAAAGGGAACTCTCTCCAGTAGGATAGAACAATCTATATTCGCATTAATAATGTCAAATATAAATATTAAGGATTGCATTTTTCGACGATATTCTAAGGTTTTGAGACCCAAATGAAGACAGCGCGATTCATATGAAGGCTGAGGGTATAGAAAATTCAAATGCGGCAAAGCAAAATTAATAAATTTCCGCTGTATCCTTTCGATACGTGCAATAGAATTTTTACAATAAGGACTCCAAAATAAAGCCCCATATTCCAGTTTAGATCTTACGTAAGATGTATATAAGGATTTAATTGTATAAGGATCTGAAAGATCAGAGCAGTTTCTCCTAATAAACGCTAATGTAGAATACTCATTCGGAACTAACCTTTCCAGATGCGGCTTAAATGTTAACTTTGAATCAAAAATTTGAAATTTATTTGCTTGTGGTTTAGCTTGGTCTATATACGTATTTCATTGGCGCTTAAACCAAATCATCAGTAGACTTCAACCACAAATTTTGAACAGTCACAAACCTCTTACTTTATGCACAGACTTTGAAAAACTATATGAGAATTCATAGAATAATAATATTTTTGAAAATCACAAAGACAAAATAAATTTGGTAGGCTTTGAAACTCATACAAAACCCAGCAAATAATTTATATTCGATTTGAATCTATTTTATTTTTCTTCTAGCGCCAATGAAATACGTATATAGACCAAGCTAAACCACAAGCAAATAAATTTCAAATTAAAATATAATTATGACAATATGTCGAATAATAAACTTCTTAAATGTTAAATTTTAGATTTTATTTTTCATTTTGCCTTGTAATTACTTTTATTGTTATCCAATGGATTTCTAATTGTATGAAGGTGTAGAAACAAGTCTGTATGTCATTTATAAAAATATTAAAGAGCTGTAGTAAAGCATTTGAAAAATCTCTCATGTCTTGAAAGGTCTTATAAATGGTCTTGTGCTGGACTTTAAGACATGCCACGAGAATACATTTAAAAACAAGACGTATTTACATTTCAAGACTGTTTACGCAAACCTATAGTATGTACATGAAACTGCAATAAATTCTGTAATCTATTACGATTGCTTCTAGGGAGAGAGAGAGAGAGAGAGTTAAGAGGATTAAAGGCCCAACTATAATAGGAATAAGCGAACTTAAGCAACTGTGCGGTTACATATAAAACGTATGTGGCAAACTATAATGTACTTATGGAACTTTTCGTCAAGTTTCGTCAAATGTCATTTGCTTAAGTTAAGTGCCAAACTGAACGCACATTCCGTGCGGAAAACACTGTTTTTGTTTTTTTTTAACTCAAGCAAACAGCAGCAGAAAATATTCATTGATTTTAAATATTTTTTTATTGTTTCTTATTTTAAACTCAGAAAAAAGCAAAAATTTTATTTTCATTCTTTGTTTTACAATACACTTATACACACATACATTTGAGATTATTTATGTATGTTCACTGTTGTACTTTTTGGTAGGCAAAACAAATAAAACAAGTAATAAAGTGGTGGATATAATTACACGTGAATTTTTAATAGATTATGACATTCCAACAAGTTAATTTGATTGAATTGCATTCATTTAGTAGTTATAAGAAGACACAAAATTACTAAAAAAAATTTTAACAATACCTACATATATGTGCAACTGTGGCTAAAGAATACTTAAGTGCATGTGGCCACCTAAAATTCACATCTGAATTGCTTAAGTATTTAACAGACTTATCGTTCAATTCTGGCATTAGCTTAAGCCAGCATATTCATATTATACTTGGGCCTTAAAGCTGGAGGTCCATAGCATCCGTTCTTTGCATATGCGTTTTATGCGTTTTGTACGTTCTCTCCGATTCTAAATTCAAGTTACATGCAATACGTCTTATGCACAAGTACTTTTGTTGTGATCACCTGTAGAGTAAATATTTTTATCAAATAAACACAATTTTGAGGAAAAATGGAAAGTGAAATTATGACTTTAAAAGAATTTGTGGAATTAATTGATTTAGTGCACATAGTATTTTGTAATAAAAATATCTAACATATAATATTTTTCAAAACTGAAATAAGATTCTTTTTCATTGCACTTTCCTAAAAAATAATAAACACAATTGAGGTGACAGTCAGTTCATGTGTAAAATTAATTGATAAGTTAATGCAAATTTTGTCCATTAAAGAACTATGTTAAAAATTTATATTAATGTATTATGTATGTAGTTGTTAACTTTATTACGAAACAGTTTCTTTTACTAAAAAGTGTTTTAATGCAAAAAAAGAGGAAATTTATATTCACCACACTAACATTTGGCTCTCAAAAATAACTCAACTTTTCTCATGATGCATACGACGGATACAAAAGTAGAAAGTAGACCTACTTTAAGGCTCAGTTAGCCGACTGTAATGTAAACTAACTGCAACAATAAAAAAAAGCTGATTGATTTTGTTATGTGAAAAGTAATGAAAATGGTTATAGAGATGTAATGTAACGTAAACTACTTTTCATATAAAAATATCGATCAGCTGTTCCCTACGTTGCAGCTACTTTACATTACAGTCGGCTAACTGAGCCATTATCCGCCCTATGCGTCTATACGTTCCTTGCGTTTTGTTCCGTAACTTGTCACATACAATTACCTTGATTCTACTTTTTGACACATGCATTAAACGCAACTACGCAGTGAACGGATGGTATGGACCTTCAGTTTTAGTAGACTTAGATAAATGGGATTTAATTTGGTAAAATTTTAACTTACCTTTACGAGACTCTCCGCATACAAAACGTTTGCAATGCACACAATTTCAAAACAATCAGGGGTGTCATAGAAACCAATCTTATCGGAATTGGATTAGAAACCGACAAAAAAAATACTTTCGTGTCATGAAATCCAATGTTGTCGGATTTTTGTTCAAACCATGTCTAGTGTCGGTTTTAGATGTCATAGAAACCAAAGTTATCGTTTTGATATTGGATATAAACCAACCAGCTTAAAGCTGTCTTTTTTTATTGGAAATAAATAAAATAGCTAAAAGCTCCATTTTTCATATCTTTTTTCAACAGTTTCATTATTATTAGCGAATATTCAAGCAAATTAAAGTACATTTTTTATGTTTTTATCCTCAATAAGGGAAGGCATAAAAATAGCTTTTCTTTAGAGTTCATTTAAAGATCAACAAACGGCAAATAAAGCGCTCCGTAAACTTGACTACATCATCTAGAATAGCTCATATTTCTACCCAGACATATGCTAGAATCGTTTCCAAAAGCTCATTGGAACTTCTGCAATGCTAGCAATTTTTTTTTGCGACTTATGTCATATCTAATTTTCTAAGATTTTGTTATTCTTTGCATTTGAATTTTTTTCGCGAAATCGGGATTTTTCGCGTTATTTCCGAGTTTATTTAAATTTTATGGCTTGTTTTCAATTTTGCAACTTCTCGCGAATTTTTGCAATGTTCGCGATTAAATCGAGTTTTTGATAGTATTCTGCTTCTTAACAGGTTTCGATATTAGACTTTAATATTATTCAGCTGTTAGCAAGTTTTTGCAAATTTTTACCATTTTCGTGTTTTGTACCGAATTTTTTTAGCATTCCTTAAGCTACGGTCACACTGGTCAAATATTTGCCCAAAAAAGCGTAACCAACAAACACTAATGAAAAAGTTTTGACCCAGACTCTTGTTTATCAAATTAAACAGTTTCGAACACAACTAATAGACAATATCATAGAATCCAACATTATATTCTACTCTTTAACTTGACAAACTTTTGTCTGAATCGAAAAATTTTTCATTAGCATTTAGTGGTTACGCTTTTTCGGGCAAATGTTTGAATAGTGTGACCGTAGCTTTAGAGTTATAGCTCTTTTTAATAAAAACGGCTTGTTTAAAATTGAGCAATTTTTCGCAAATTTCTGTTATTTTGAAAAAATATGTAATTTTTCCAAAGTTTTTGGATTTCTTTATTAATTTTTACTTAACATTTAAAATTTTTCAAGCTTTTGCGAATTTTCTTAGTATTTTGCTTTTTCTCTCACAGTTTTATCGAGTTTAAGCAAATCTCAACCTATTTAGAGTTAAAGAATATTTGCATAACTTGGTATCCACTTCTTATCTCTTTTCTATAAATTAATTTTTATTAAAAGCACAATTTTTAAGAATATTTTAGCGTACACACCATAATTGACAAAATTTTCAAACAAATACTTGCATTAGAAGCCGTAAACAAATGAAAGAAAACAAAAAAATCTGATTCGAACATCGAACATGTTTGCATTCAAAAATAACAAAACCGACTTGTTTTCATGACACCAAATGAACCCAATATTGGTTTACAATACCGACAATCAGCAAAACCGACTTGGATTCTATGACACCCCCGGTTGTCTAGAACTATTAAGAACGAAGCAAACTAGTAATCAATGCATCGGTTGCAAAGTTGATGCTCTAGAATGATTGATTGATAGCTACAATGTTCCTCAACTTTGTATCTGTACATAATATAAATACCGCATCGCAAAAGCTTACCAACTTTGTAGTGATATATTTTGGAAGCCGATCTTACTTGCAGATTATGGTGGTAAATAAGAAAAATTTGGCGAAGTTCGCACTCGGCTGGAAAACATGTATTCAAACGGACACCACAAATCGGTTGTGTGCCTAAAAATTAACTCAATTTAATGACTGGTGTTCTATAATATTTTCCAAAAAAACTTATCTTACTAGTTAATAAAAGTGTTTTGAAAATGAGCCGAATGGTTTCATTATATATAATAAAGTGCTCAATTTTATAAGATAGAATAAAAAGTGAAATTAATTGCCGTAAAGTAGAAAGCAAATGAAAGCAAGAACCTAAACAACTAATTCTCCGAATTCTATTCTTTTCAAAAATAAACAAATTGCGGAAGCACTTCAATGTTTTTTTTGTAGACAAATTTAAATAAACAAATAGATTTTTTGTGTATAAAAAAATAATATTCAACTGCAACTATTTAGGCATGAATCTTATGATTTTTTTTTTTAACTGAATCAAACTTTAAATTTTCTTTTTGAAGTCCAGTCCTTCTTGATGTTAATTGAGGATACTTATCCATTGAAACGCTTTTTTAAGTATATAAACTTTTGCTTTTTCACAATAATTTCAAGAGTTGAAGTCTTCAAAATTTATTGAAAGCAAAAAGAAATTATAATTATAGTCCAGTTAGAAAAATCAAATGTAAAAAGAAAAAAAGTCCAAAGGAAACGGTCGGTATTCCAAAACAATTTTTTTTTTATTGAATTTATGTTAGAAAACCAAACAAAACATTTATCACAAATAAATACTTTAAATTAAATCTGATTTGAATTTAAAAGCCGGGTCTCCAGACATTAACTCTTACAATAGGAATTGTTAAAAATTCCTACCATTACTAAAAGATTTCTAATCTTTCAAAACTCGTTTGTTTCACACATTCCCTTCGATAGTGTCAACCTTAATGTATATTTTATGAACAACACATAAAAAGAAACGATAAGATAATAAATTGTACTTTGCATTTAAATTTCTGACGTGATTTGGTTACTTTTGTCTTTGAAAATTAGAAACAAAAGAGAATGGTGCTTCCTTCCCACTCATCATTGAATAAAATGTCAGCAAAAATATTATTTAAATACAGCTTTCTAACCTTACGAAACTAGAGATTGTTGTACTTGAAAAGTCAATTTCTTCAACATTTTGAAAATATAAACGAAAAGATAATTTGTGGTGTTTTAATTAGTGCTTTTGTATTGGACATCTTTTCAGTTGACAACACTGTTATGGGAGACAGCCGATTTGATATGTTTCAGCTGTTTTAGAAATAACTTTTGTCAGATATTCAAATTTACATACAAATATAAGAGTATTTTATATATTAGCCAGTTTTTTTTAAATGGTAAAGTGGCATGTTATGCCTAAAATTTATAAAAAAAATATAAAACTTTTAAAGCAATTTGAATACATAAGGCAGTAAGTTAATAGTAATGTTCCTTTACTGGCTTGAAAATTATTATGGTCTTTGAAGCCGATTTTTAGTTTCATAAAGAGAAATGTCACGTACCAAGATCACATTAAATAGTATAGTCTGCACAAGAGTTGCCGCTTTCGATAAAGTTTTCTTTATGTAATGACATCTTATTTAATTAAATGCTTGAATATTCGCGGGCTAACCAAACAGAAAAATAACAGAAAATTATACTCTGCTCGCACTACATAATGAAATAGTTACTGTGCTCTCTCCATCACTGTGTTCATCTCCGCCAAAGTAAATTTATTACCATGTGGATGGATAAACGAATTCGGGCGAAGTAGCTGTCAATTGGGTAGAGTTGTGTCCAACAGCTCTTTTTGAACTACTTTGAGAGTATTCGAATCAAAAGTAATTTCAACAGAACGAACTAGTTCAAAAATAACTGTTGGACACAACTCTACAATTGGGTCAATATCTAAACTAAACTAAATTCAAATAATCGGGAGTTTATATTAACAAGAGAGAGATAGAAAAAGCTAATTTTTAGAAGAGTTAAAGGAAAGATTCCCATATTTGTTTTGCATCTTCTCACAGTTATATGTTTAAGTTCTTAATTATATTATGACTTCGTATTTTTCTCCCGGGTGGCCGATTTGAATATATCTTTGTCCATTAAATGTTCCATTGTGGCGAGAGCTGGGAAGAAATCATTATTTGTATTCGTTTTTAGGGAGTATATAAGCGTAAAGGAATGAGACGTGTGCTTGTTTCACTTAAATATTATAATATTGGTGGTTCCTCATCCAAAGAAGAACAACTTTACACATCATGGCTCAGCAGATTCAGAAATTATTGTCAACTTGATCAAAAACTTAACTTTTCATAATTCATTTTCTGTATAAAATATATTTTATGTCAAGGGAATCAGCTGGCAACCTGTATAATTTATTTAGAATATCAAAGTATTTTTAACGCAAAGCGAATCGAAAATCAGGCAACTCTCAACTTTTTGCGAGCTTTGACAATGAGTTAGTATAATTTTCTTAATTTGTTTGGACAAATAAAATATAAATATGAAATTTTATTAAAATTTTGGTAAATTTACATAAAATATTAGCTAATGGCATCAGAGTAATAGAATTGTGCTGTATTTTATGCAGTAATCGAAGCAAACAGTGAGTGCTGTCAAAGATTTTATTGTGTCATAGATATTTTGCTTTACGCTTTTCTACCAAAGTTAGAAACGTCACGCAAAGCATTGAAGTTGTATCTAACACGGCCTTTAACGTTGAATTCTACTTTCAACAAATTTGTCTGCAACAGAACAGAACGAATAAGGAAGACCAAGCCACACATACAGATTTTCAATTAAACAAAACAGCTGATTCATAACAGAACAAAATGTATAAACTAAATTCAGAAAGTTTAGGAACTAAGTTTAGGCACAACTTGCCATTGTGAATGACAATGCATAATTTCTAGTGGCTATGATATTTTTTTAATTTAATTGTTGCAGTAATGCTAAAAGCAACTGTCAAGATAGTGGTATAATAACATAGCATTGAAACTTAGAATTTCTATTTTTGTCAGTTCAAATTATAGAGTATAGAAAAGTCATACTCCAAATTGTACATCGTCAGCGAGCACGAGGACAATATTATTAATTTTTATTTTATTAAAATAATCCAAATTATAGATCAATTGTAGAGCGTAGACCCAAAAAATTTAAATTATAGTTTATCGACGATCAAGATGTGAGGTATTTAAGTAACGAGGGAAACAGTTCAATTTATCGAGATATCAAATTTTTTTTATATATTGCCATTCATGCCGTTTATACGACGCATTCGTGCTTGGTTTAGACAGTTCTTGTAGTTCTTGTAGAGGTAGTATACACATACATACATACATATGTACATCTGTGTTATTTGATCTTTTTGCAATCGTGAAAAAAAGTTAGTAAAATTTATATATAAAACATGTACATATGTATACATGTATGTAGATTAGTTTCATAAAAATTTTTTCTGTTTCAAGTTTAATTAATTTTTTTAATCCTAGTTCAGACAAACTATCAATAAACTATCAATAAATTAGACAAAAGCTGTAGAACTCTTTGTGGTACTGAGCTGGCAACACTTAATGATTGATTCCCTTTTACTAATTTAAGTCTCTACTGGTTGCATTTTTTATTTTTTGCTAATTCTTAAGTTGCTGGCAATAACAAAATTTTAATAGCCCCTTATTTTCATTTTAAACATTTTAAAAGCAGTTGTAAACATTTTACAACTCATTTTCGAACAAACTTTGGCGATGGTCGAACTTAAAAAACAAACAACAATACAAACCTACCGCAATGTTAATTTCAGAACACAAGTTACTAGTATTCTCCAAAATCAGTAGAAAACAAGTTAGAGTGCTTTATTCGGCTGTGCCGAATCTTATATACCCTTTACCTTTACCCTTCACAAACATAATTTTTTTTTGTAAAAAAAAAATTATAATTTTTTGTTGTAGTGCAACTTTTAGTAAGTGACCTCTCGATATTTTTCGACTAAAGAATTTGATTCAAATATTTTATTTTCGATACTAGCAGTAGTTGAATATATTATTCTAAACTCTATTTTCAAGAAATAAGTTACATTCAGCCTTATTCCAGTTGTCAACATCGACGTCACGTCAATACAACACCCTTGTTTACTCGCTTTCGAGATGTTCATAAACCGTGCTAATATTTAATAATCCTAAAATAGTTTTAGTATTGTACCTCCATGTCAAGTAAACTAACTTGTTTCATATTTTACCGTATTTAATAATCTTTGATGTTACAAAACTCTTTAGTATCTCGATTGAAACATCCCATTCCATCCATATTCCTAAAATACCTTTTCGATTTTTTCAGCAGAAAGGAACATTTCAGGGTAATGAAATGAAACAATTCCTTTAATTTATTTTATAGTTATGACTGTTCTTTAGCGATAAATTTTATTTCTATCGGTATTTACTAAAAATTAATAACAACTCCTTACAAGTTGTAAACGAAAGACCATCGATTTGAAACATCATCGTGCTGAGAGTATAATAAGCAACATGGCACAAAGCTTCGTTTATACTTAAATGAGATATCCATATAAAAATTTAAAATATATATAAAAAAAACCTTGAGTAAATATCTTCCTAAAACATGAAATATATTCAACGGGATAAAAATAATTTTTTGTTTATATTACCAAAAATTTATTTATCAATTTCCAACCCTGGAACGATAATATTAATTTTTCTGGTTTTTAATACTAATTTATTTATTTCTTAAATATAGAGTATATTTAATTACGAAAGAAATAACTAGTTTGATTTATTTTGTTTTATATACCAGAAGGAGAGTAAGTTTTCCAGGTCTGGAGCAATGATTTTTATTTTTCTAATTTCTTATTCAGAACTTTTCTTTCCATAACACAAAATATATCTAATTTATAAAGAAAACGAAAATATTAATTAGCCTTTCTAAATTTTATTATCACAAAAAGTGTAAGTTTCCCAACCCTGGAATTATCCTTTTAAATTTTTCTGATTTCTTACACCAACATATTTCTTTTACGAATATAAAATATGTTGAATTTATAGAGGAAAGGGAAATATTTGTGTTAGTGTGTTACTTTTTTTCCAACCCTGGAAATGTCTTTTTAATTTTTTTAATTTTAAATACCAATTCTATTCATAATGATGTATAAAATAATTTTATATAATAAAAATAAACAAAAATTAATTTTCGGTAGTTACTTTTGTATGGCATAATAAAGGTTAAGTCTTCCAGCTCTGAAACCGTCAGTTCGATTATGCGGATTTTCAATACCAATCTTTTTGGGATACACTCGTCCAGAACCAAAGTCTCTTGCTTTTCTGGGAGCTGCGGAAACCCGATTTCAGGTACATCAGACGGACAGACGGACATCGCTTACTCGTCTTTCCTATTCCTTAGGACCTAGAATATATATACTTTATGGGTCGCACATTAATATTGTGGAAATTACACACGGAGTGACAAACCTATATATACCGTTTTCCATTTTTTGGTAAAGGGTATAAAAAAAAGACCAAACAACGAAAACACATGCAGCAAAAAATGAACTTAAGCAGGAAAAATATCAATATTATTAACATTGACTTTGATAACCGTAAATTATCAAATTAGTTCATGTTTAATGGATAAGGAACGACCACGAATATGAACCAAATAACGAATGATATGTGTATACTTGACTCATACTTACCTATCGTCGCCGAAAATGCCACCCAATCTATTTAATAAGAGGAAACCGTTTTTATTGATTTCAGTATCTTATTCGAAGCCAACATATGTACCTCTTTGTTAAATTTCAGACTCTCCTGTCAATATATCGTCAGCTGAAATGGAAAACCACGTAGTTAATAAACAAGTTCAATATCTAGTTCTTAGTTAATTTAAGTAGCTATAAATTTAATTTTTTTCTTTATCATAAAAATCAGCAGAATTAACAAAAAAAAAATAGAGAAACTTTACTTCACTAAGTTGAATAATTTTGTTTAGTTATCTCTGTCTCCTTTATTAAAAACGTGTAGTTACCTAGTTTTGCATTTGAAGCAATTGTATGCATGTATGTAAGCGTGTATGTATGTATGTATGTATGTATGTATGTATGTATGCATGTATAAAGATTATAAGAATTCCTTCTCTGCAAGTGGAAATACTTCTTAAGCAAGTTTGTAGTTTCTCTTACAAAAAAATTTAATTTTTAAATATAGCACTTTGCATTTTATGGAGCGATATGTATATTCATACACGTTACCAACTAAATAATTATAGGGTGGATTTTTATTAAAGCGAGGTAGAGGCAAAAAACAGAAGTAATCAAAATTTTACCAAATTTCAGTTGTTTTAAACAAATATTAATAAACAAGTCTTTCGCGATTTGCGCTTTCTGATAATTTGAGTTTATTGTTAATGAATGTGTGTACATACATACATATGTAATACTTAAATATTTATACAACAAATTACAATTTGTGTATGATTACCAGTAATTTCGGCACTTGAAAGACAAAAATTCTTTTGAAAAAATGCTGGATACATTCTTAGAAAAATTGCAAGCAAATATACTGATATAGGATTTTATTATCAAATTTAAAATTATTTTTCAAGCAAATTATCTAAGTCTTAATTTACACTATGCAAGTCTTATTGCTAAGCTGATTAGTTTGTGGTAGAGAGAGAGAGACGAGGGGAACATACACGTTTCTTTTCCCTTCGTCTGTCTCTACTAACAAACTACTCAGCTTAGCAATAAGACTTGCAAAGTGTAAATTGGGACTAACACGTGCATAATTAGTAAAGAATAAACGACAATGGCAAGACTATAAATTTAGAGATAATTCAATTAAGCTTTCATTACAAAAAAGCTTTCAGCAAATTGTAATACGATGAATCAAAATAATTCACATCTTTCATTTGCACTAAAAGCTGAGTAAAAGCTGCACAAAACACAAAAAACGCTGCAGATGAAGGTGTAGTGTGTGGCCTTCGAAAACAGCTATTTGTTCCGTTCTACTACGTGCTTGTCAAAATATTTACAATTTGGTGTTTATTTGTTCATTAATAATTCTCACATGTAATTTGGCTTACAAGGCGATACGAATTTTAGCCTGATCAAATCTTATGAATATATAGAAAATAATGAAGTTCGAACAATAATCAGTGCTGCCAGTTTTTTTTTAGAACTTATCCGCAAATTTTGATTTGTCATCTCCCAAAATCACCAAATTGAGTTTTTTTTGAATTGAGATGAGGTAATAGATTAAAAATTTTCTATAAAAATAATGAAATTCTATTATAAATCCTTAATAGCACCAAAACTCAAAAGCCCAGTTAAACACCAGAAATAAACCTGTACTAAACACGCGTTTAACGTTGAATTTCTTCTTATGGTGCCAAAAGTTCAAAAACTATAACAGTTTATTATAGCTACTGCTATTTGTAGCGCGATACAAGAGCTGGGACGTGATTTTCGTAAAAAAATAATCATCACTATTTAAGTCATAAATTTATTTTTGTTGCGATTTCTTTGTACTTAAAAAGAGAGTACAAAAATAAAGTGAAAGTGAGTGACATAAAAGCATTGAGAACGATTGTTCAATTTGCTTTTGTATTGTTTTTGCTATGATAAACAATTTATTAATTTAATCGTGCGTCGCTAGAAAAGGTAATGATGGGAAATAAATGGAAACGTTTTGAAATATTTGCGGCGTATTTGACATCATCATATAGTATAATTTTATTGCATTGTTATTTAACACATTAAGATTGTTTTATACTATGTTCACACTTATGTTTTTAAACATGTTTAGTACGAGTTTTCTAAGAACTAAACACAACCGTTCACATTATTTTTGAGATTTTTAATGTTGACGTTTTGTCAATAAATTTCGAACAATTATGTTTTTCATATTGTAATATTTTTTAAGCAATTATTGTGTTCCAAATATATTTTTTAACGTGCCACAATTTAATAACAACACAAAGTTGCCAGAGCTATAAAAAACGCACTGAACATAATCCATTTACGTGTTATTACTTGTTATTTGAGATGCTTATCAAAACAAGTCAATGAATGATAAAATATCTAAAATTATTGTCTTTAAGCTCTTAAGAAATGAATAGGACGTTAAACACATAGTGTGAACATAGTATTTTATACATATCTAAGTAGCAATTGCTATAACCGGGTGTCCTAAGCAACCTCTCTTCTTGTTTTGTTTTTGTTTTCTTATTTTATTATTTATAAAAATAATTATCTAATGTATGCTATTTTTGGCCTTAGACAGCTTACACACTAATTCAAATGCCAGATAACACGTTTTATCTGCAAGGTGTATTACCAATTGAAATTTTTTTTACATTCCCAACTTTAAAATAAATTATTATCGTTATAGTTTTATCAAAACAAAAATAACAAAGTTATTAAAATAAGTTTCTAAGAATATAAAGAATAACGCGAAATAAATAACATGAATATATTAAAAAAAAAATCTACAACTTAATAATCACACTTTTTTCCTTAATTAATATTTTATTGTTCAGTAAAATATTCACCCGTATCATGGTTGGCGGTTATAAATAAAAGAAGCCGCAATAATAATGAAAAAATTGTGGAGGAAAAGTATTTTTTGGACGGAAAACAACGAAAATATTTTAAATGACCTGTGAAAAGACGACATGACTGACATCCATCTGCCAATAAGATATGTGCCTTTTTTATGTATCATAACTTTATTTCCAAGCAATTCTTCACTTTGTATAAGTAGTTCCATAATTTTAAAATGTTCATTTATAAAATATAAAATAAATTCTGTTTTAGACCGCATTGTAAAATTGCTGAGTATTTCATGCAATAAAAACAGCTTTTGAACACTTTATCAAATAAGCTACAGCAACAATTACACGTATTTTTATTTTGTACAAATTTATTAGACAATCTGAATTTATCAAACTTGCAGTGTGAACGACAAATCAGCTGTTTATGGTTATAACGTTAAAACCAGGTATCAGACATTACATTAAAATTAAAAATCTGGTAACACTGCTGATAACATATTCATGAAGAAGCATAAATATCATCTCTGTTAGCTAAACTCATCTTTCTAATAACAAAAAAATTACTAAATCGTTATCAATCGTTTATTTACTTAATTTTTTTTTTGTTAAATAAATACTTTGTGGAATTGTAACAAGTGTTTTTATATGTTTGTGCTTTTTTTTTTGTTTGTTGGTATTTTTATAGCTTGAGAACTTGTTTAACCCAATTTTTTAGCTAATTTTTTCTGCTTGGATATCAGCATGGCTGGGAGAAAAACTTGTTAAAAATAAAATGTAAAATTTAAATTAAAAGGTTCATTTCATACTCTAATTTATGTTTTTCATTGTTGCTAGATTTTTTTCATTTTAGCAACTCTAACAGCAGCAACACCAGCAAAAGCAAACATAATAATGAAAAATAAAAAAGTGGTTAATTTTGTTGTTGTTTCATTTGGTTTTGTTTGAAGTTTGGGTTCCAACAGAGAGTTAAAAGAATTAAATCTTAGTAGAAGATTTCAATTAAATGTAAAACTATTTTAAGTACACTTTGTTAAACAACGTATTTTATTATATACGAATATCACGTTAAAAAGTGATAACTGTTTGAACTAAGCTAACCGAGAGAAACACGAGAGTAATGTATTCGCGTATGTGTACTCATTTGTATAAGAAGCCGATTGATGTTCGGCACTCTAGTGCTACTTTGTTCAAGTCAGGTCTAGGTCCAGACTTCTTATACAAATATTTACACATACGCGAATACATTTCTCTCTTGGTTGCGCTTTTTTTACGCTTGTGTGGCACATGGACACAGATGTAAACCCGGCCTAATGTATAAGCGTATGTGTATTCATTTGTATAAAAAGCCGATTGATGTTCGGTACTCTGGCGCTTCTCTTGGCAGCCTGGGTCTAGGTACATGTGTGTGTATATGATATCGTATATTAAAGGAAAACTCAGAAAACTTTTTATAAAAAATTTGGAACTTGCTTTTATTACATATGTACATAAGTACATGCATTGAACACAATTTTCGGTTACCAAAAATTACATGAACAAGTTATTTTCTTTAGAAATAATCACATAGAGAGCCGCTTTCATAATTGAGGTTATCGGTATATTTTTTTAAATTTTGTAGGAAAATTATTAATTATTAATTCGACTGATTTGAAAATTTGTACAGACATGTGTTTCCATGTAATACACAATTATTAATTAATTATAATTAATTAATTAATTAAGGTGCGATTTTGAATTTATTTATGGTTGCGTGGTATCGCATTTCAGCTGACGTAATGAGACATCGTGACGTACACAGAAAATTCGTGTACTATTGTTCTAATTCTGTTCCCCTCGTCTCTCTTTAAATTAGTGTAAATTAGGACAATTCACACTATGCAAGTCATATTGCTAATTTATTTGTAAGGGAGAGAGAGAGGAGAAGGGAAAAGAAATGAGTAGCCAGCTCAAAAGATATGAGGTCAAAAATAATACTTGCATTGTGTGAACGCCGATGAAAGTTCAAGAAAGTGTAATAAGCTTAGCAGTAAGACTTGAGCAGTGTGAACTGGGGCTTACTAAATAATCGGTATATCTATGTGAATTTACATATATATTTATAGTTCAGTGTGTGAGGTCGCTTTATGAAGTTGTGGCTGGGTTGTACTCAAGACCAAAAAGATTTAATTTTTTGCCAAGTTGTATAATCTAGTTTTTATAGTACATATCTTGGCTCACTTCATTTGAGTGTTTTTTTTATATAAACCACTACTTTGATAAAAAAAATTTTGCAGGTCCATTATTTACGTTCTTCTTCTTCTTCTTTCATCAAAAAATCAACCACTACAATTAGCGCAAGGCGAATTTAATCCGCAGCTGAGTTACCTCATCCGAGAAACTCCATGAAGAATAGCACAAAATCTTAAGGCCCAACTATAATATGAATAAGCGAACTTAAGCAACTGTGCAGTTACATATAAAACGTATGTGGCAAACTATAATGTACTTATGGAACTTTTCGTCAAGTTTCGTTAAATGTCATTTGCTTAAGCTAAGTGCCAAACTGAACGCACATTCCGTACGGAAAACACTGTTTGTGAATTTTTCAAACTCAAGCAAACATCATCAGAAAATATTCATTGATTTTAAATATTTTTTTATTGTTTCTTATATTAAACTCAGAAAAAAATCAAAAATTTTATTTTCATTCTTTGTTTTACAATACACATATACACACATACATTTGAGATTATTTATGTATGTTCACTGTTGTACTTTTTGGTAGGCAAAACAAATAAAACAAGTAATACAATTACAACAAGTAATAAAAAGTGGTGGATATAATTACACGTGAATTTTTAATAGATTATGACATTCCAACAAGTTAATTTGATTGAATTGCATTCATTTAGTAGTTATAAAAAGAAACAAAATTACTAAAAAAAATTGTGAACAATACCTATATGTGCAGCTGTGGATAAAGAATACTTAAGTGCATGTAAGTACATTGTGGCCACCTAAAGGTCACATCTGAATTGCTTAAGTATTTGACAGACTTATCGTTCAATTCTGGCATTAGGTTAAGCCAGCATATTCATATTATAGTTGGGCCTATAACTTGAAATTTATTTGCTGGTGGTTCAGCTTGGTCTGTATGCAAACCACACAACTTGTTGAGCCAACGTGTTGTACTAAGGTTCTCAAGATTGCGGCTTGCATTAAAGTGTGAAAGAAACACACATTTGACAGCTTTATTGCGATAAACTTATGCTTTGTCTGAAGTTAAATCGTCGCTGACTTATATTTATTGTGGTTATGACAAACTAGACAATGTCTAAATACGATATACATATTTGGAAAAAACAAGGAGTTTCCTTTGACTTTAGTTGAAACACGAATTGTAGGAAATGAGTACTGTGTTGTTCTGTAGCCATGGAATTATTACATACCACAACTAACAAAGAGTATGAGCAAACTTGTATGACATTTTAAATCAAGGTTTGATGGTAAAAAGACAGATCGATTTCACCTCAATGTTTCTATCTATTTTTCAAATGGTTCTGAGAAATAGAATTGATATTCTCGAAGGCAGGTAAAAATGAGGTCCATAAATTTCTTTGATGTCAAAATGTTAGCTTGACTTAGCATTAATATCTACTCAAACATATGTACATGTCTCATCCAAATTAAATTTTTAAGACTCTGCACTTTTTTTGTTTGAAATTAATAAACTTTTTGTTTTTATGAAACAAAAACCCCAAACCTGAAAATTAAAAACATTCACGTAGACAAAACTATGACGAATTATTTGAACAATATTTGAGCCATTGTGGTGGCAACAGCAGCAGTTGGTGTCTGTTGCTAAAGGTTAAAACGAAATTCATATGACTGGTGGCCGGTGTGCCGGTGTGCCGGTCTTTCACGCATAGAGCGTTTAGAAATAAGAGGAACATTATTAACCAAAATATGTTTAATTCGAGAGTTAATAATATCTGTGTAATCCGTATGGGTGTATGCGTGCGCTTGTGAATAAGTGTTTGTGTATGGCGCGGTTTACATACACATGATTTCAATATTTTGTGGTGGATTTATAGTATATTCATTGATCATGTTGACTTTAATTTGATATTGGCTGGTATTTGGCTTTAAGAGAATTAATTTTATATACTATTTATATGTATATTGTTTTGAATTGTTGTTTAAGGTTGTTTTTATAACTTGAATATACTAATTTAATATTTTTTGTTTGTTAAATTAATTCCACCTGACTCGATTATATACATACATACATAATTTCAAATATAAATCACGTTTATTTGATCCAAATTTTCTTGTTGTATCTTTTGCCTTTTTTCTCCAATCATTTTTATGTAAAGTCATTTAGATTTGCATTTGATAAAAATCGTTTGTATTGAATTTCTTTTCTCTTAGACAACTTGTTTTATTGTCCATTACTATTTCTTTCAAATTAATTTAGCTTTAGTCATATTAATGGAGTCGTTCTGCTTTTGAACTATTTTTATGAGTATTTTTCACACACAAGCTTTAAATAGATTGCTTTTCAAAATGTCTCAATAAATGCTTAATTTTGTCATGCGCTTATTGATATTTTTTATTGTTATTAAAATGTTTTTCAATCCTACACAAGACAGTGTTTGATGAGAAATAAAAACAAAAGTAATGAATACTTAATTATAATAACTAAAGCTAGAGTAATTGATATCGCTAACATTAAAAGATTTGAATGCTTGGTATCGGACATTCATGTTATGACATGTTAATATGTTGACTTTTGTTTGAATTATAGTTTTGTCTAGAAAGGTAACTTTATTGCAAATAGATTGATAGTTTCTAATTTTATACACTTATTTTAATTTGAAATTTATTTGCTGGTGGTTCAGCTTGGTCTATATGCATTTCATTGTTGCTGTAACAAATCATCAGTAGACTTCAACCACACATTTTGAATAGTCACAAATGTGTGGTTGAAGTCTACTGATGTTTTGTTACAGCAACAATGAAATGCATATAGACCAAGCAGAACCACCAGCAAATAAATTTCAAATTAAAATATAATTATGACAATATGTCGAATAATAAATTTCTTAAATTTATACACTTATACTTTTTAACATTTGCTTTTATCAAGAGTGAGAGATTATTTATAATAACAGCAGAATTACCTCTTTAAGTTTGTGGTAGAAAACTGCTAAAACTGTTAACAAAATTTTCAATCTTAGTTATTTTATAAACTAGAGCTAGCAAAAAAACGGTAAGTCCTAATTTACACTATGCAAGTCTTATTGCTAAGCTGATTAGTTTGTTACGAGAGTGAGACGACGGGAAAAGAAACGATTCTTTTTTTTATTGCTATAGCGCCTTTACACGCTGCAACATTTTTTAAATGCACAATTCTTGTTGTATTCATAACACATGGGATGATTTTTCAGCTGACAGGACATGTATACGTGCATACAGCCTTTTGTATATTGTGCATGTATTGGTTTTGTGTTGCTAATAAGGGCTTGCAGACGGTCGAAATTGTATGCCAAAAAAAAATCATCGTCTTTGGTTATCTCATCAACAAGCTGTCAGGATATGCCAAAATATTTGTTCTCGTGTGTGAAGGCTCACCTGGCAACCAATAAATGCTGATTGCCGGCAACCATGTAATTTTGCATTGGTATTGTTTGCCCACTGGCAACTTATGCATCAAACACATTTTTCGCGGCAGGCTACCGACTACAACCTGTCAAAAATGGAATACATGTGTTTATATGGAAATTATTATTTCCGCAACAACACACAGTTGTCGCAAAGCTAGAACTATTTCTCTTTTTGTAACAAACATAGTTCCAACACAATACAAAGTGTGAAATTAACAGCCTAAGATTATTGGATAAAATTTAATAGAAAAACCATATCGAAATTCATTTAAAGAAATGAATTAATACATTTTTAAATTTTTACGTGATAGAAGTACATTTTAAATAAATAAATATATTTTTATAAATGTGAAATATTTTGTAATGTTAGGATGTATTATGTAAAAAGATGTGTAATAGAAGTAATTTCCCTACAGCACAACTATTTATTTTATCCAGCTGAACAGGGGGTCCACCTTATAAATAGGGGTTCAAAGGAAATGCCAGAAAAATTAGCATTTGAAAAAGGCAACACTGAAATATGTATACATATGTATGTACTTCAATATTGCATGCTTGTGATATCGTTGCCACCTTCGAAAAAATAAGTAGTTGGCTACTCGGTGACATTTGCAGCTAGCGGCATTTTAAGTCAAGTTAGGCAGTTATAGCGCACTTATAATCTTATATCGAATTATACTTAATTTAGCCTATACTCTGGTGTACACCACTAAAAAAAACTTAATTTCTGACTTTATAGTTCAGAAATGCTGTACTTGTTGGAGTGAAATAAGACTTAAACATAAGACCATCCATTCATTGGCATTTATATTTTTGGGCCAGTGGCACCGCTAATTTTTGTAAATACGAAATCGTGTCAATACGAGTTTCCATCATCATTAGCTGTTCCAGTATAAAAAAAGTGTGTGTAGTGGACAAAATTAAACGTTGCATACTAATATAAAAGTCAGATGAAAAATACTGGGAAGGATTGATTAGAATTAAGTATTAATGCTCATTTTTATATAATTAGGTCAAACGGCAGCTCTACCCTTTCGGAAAAACTACACACTTATGTCGCATATAAAATGAGGGGATTATAAAGTCTATAACACAAAAAATTACAATTGAGTAGAGACTCCTTCTTTTTCTAACTCGCTTAACAACTTTGCTAATTGACAAATATATTCTTCATCTGTATTTCTTTTTTTTTTTTTATTCTTCTAAACATTTAAATTTTTTTAGAGATCTGACTTTTGGTTTAGTCGAACAATTCGCCAATAGATAGTCACCCTTCATAAATTTTCATATGTAGATGTATGTATACATTTACACAAGTTATCTAAGGCTTTAAAGTTTTTTTTAATAAACTATTTGAAAGATTTTTAAGTAAAACCATATGGCAAAATTTTTGGGCGTTTTTTATCGAAGCAATACAAACATACATACAAACACATGTACTTATTTACATATCGTCACATAAGATTCTAAATACCCTACATCTATATTTCAGTGGTATTTCATCGAAATAATCGCTACAAAAAACCAAAATCTGACCAAACAAAAATACTAATCTTATTTTATAACATTCGGACATTATTTATATTATTATTATTATAATTTTAAATTTATTAGCTAAAATTACAATAAACTAAACAAATATAAAAGCACTAGCAACTATTGGCAATCGGCTTAAGACATTTGGACAAATTCTCATTGAACATCTAAATATTTACTATTTTAGCATACTTTTCTTCCCCCTGTTAAATTATGAAATTGTTAGTAAATTCGTATTGAGTTTCAGCTGTAGATATACATATGTGTGTTAGTAATGTTTGTGAATTGTCTGTATTTATTTACATTAGACATCAAATTTGATTAAAGTTCTGAGTTGTTACTTCATTTAAAAATATGTTAGTATTTGACAGTGCCAAAAAAACAATAAATTTTCAGTTAAGTGAAGAACTTGTTTAAATTAAAATTTTTTTAAGCATAATTTATTGACAATAAAATAAAACATATGCCATTTTCAAATCAGCTGTTGCCAAGATAATTTGGTTTCGCTTAAATAGTTGTCATTATAAGTAGGCTTTGTTGAATACTTTTTATTGTTAAAATATTATGTACTAAATCAAAAATATGTGTGCACATATGTACATATTTGTATACATAAGTACTTATATATGTATATTAAACACAAAGTGATTATGACAATACTTAAAAAAAACATTCCAAAACGCATTAAAAACATGTAAAATTAAAAAAGCAATTATCAAAATGCTGCAATTGAGCTAAATATTAGCAAAGCTAAGTATTAATATTATGTATATACGTACAGGTAACAACAGGTATCTCGTACATACATACACAAGATATCTAGTATAAAAATGGAGCCCTTGCTACAAAAGAGTCATAACTCAAACAAAGCGTTTTTATACCCTTTACCAAAAAATGGTAAAAGGGTATATATAGGTTTGTCATTCCGTTTGTAATTTCTACAATATTAATAAGCGACACATAAAGTATATATATTCTGGATCCTTATGCATAGGGAAGACGAACAAGCGATGTCCGTCTGTCCGTCTGTCCATCTGTCCGTCTGTCTGTACGTGAAATCGGTTCTCCCAAGCTCCCAGAACAGCTAGAGACATCGTTCTTGGACTGGTGTGTTATTTCTATTGAAAATCAGCAAAATCGAGCAGACGGTTTCAGAGCTGGAAAACTCAAACTCAATTTTCCCATAGAAAATAACTACCGAAAACAAGTTTTTATTCCTTTTTTATTAAATTAACTTATTTTATACTTTGGTATGAATAAAATTGGTATTTATAATTTTAAAAAAAATTTAAATATTTAACAAATTAAAAAAACGTTTCCAGGGTTGGAAAACTTTAACTTTTTTCCTAATAATTAAACATATTTCATGTTTTAGGAAGAAGGCTATTTTCTCAGGAACGGTAAAAGCTACGGGTCTGAAATTTGGACAGTGTATGTAGAACTTTGGTCGCTATAACGACAAATATATAAAAGCTAAAAATTAAAGGGTGTTCCAAAATGAGTAACGAAAACTTTTTAAAATCCCATGTAATATACATACAATTGTATGTATGTATGTGTGTACATATGTATATTGACACTTGAAATTTGTAAACTTAGTGTATTTTTATATAGGCTACAACAATTAACACTAAAATTAGAAAAATTTAAATTAAAGGGTGGTCCATCAGTTAATGAAATTTTGACTATGTAATTTTGACAAATTGCTATATCTTGGAAACTGTGAGAGTTAAACTCTTGAAATTTTCAAAAACGGTCAAACTAAAACATCCGAAAATTATAAAATCGCCAAAAATTTAAAAAAATCGCCAAAACGAAACAAATCGCCAAAATTAAAAAAAACGCCACAAACCGAAATAAAATCGCCAAATCAAAAAAAATTGCCTATATGAAAAAAAATCGCCAAAAATTAAAAAAAATCGCTTATATGAAAAAAAAAATCGTCAAAATCAAAAAAATCGCCAGAACGAAAAAGAAATCGCCAAAATGAAAAAACAAACGCCAAAAACCGAAAAAAATCGCCAAAACCAAAAAAATTGCCTATATGAAAAAAAATCGCCAAAATTTAAAAAGCACCAAATTAAACATAATGCCAAAAACCTAAAAATTTTACTAGAAAATAGTATGAATTTTTTCACAAAATGAATATGTACCTACATATCTCTGTGCTTATGTATGTATCTCTATACTACATAAACGCACTTTGGTAAAGGGTATATATGATTCGGCACAGCCGAATAAAGCACTCTTACTTGTTTTAGCTAAAATTACATAATTTCTCGTCTTAGCATTCTTTAAATTGTGTAAATATGTATGTCATACACATATTTTGTAAACTCAACTGTTTAGAGGAAGGTTGCATTTTATTTTATTATTAAATTGTTTATGTTTTAAATTTACAATTTGGAATTAATTTTCTGTAAAACCATGTTTTATTTGCGGTATGACTATGTTGCAGCAAGAGCTGGACATTTTAAAACTTATTTTGCAAAATCAAAAGAGATGAATGGAAAATTATTATTTTATGTAAACTTCACTAATGAACGCGACCTCTTCCGTCTGCCAGACAACCCCTAAAATATCTAAAGCTATGTACAGATGGCTGTCAGATATTACAATACTGTTAGATCTGAAAAAAATTTCCAGCACAAGGTAGTTTGCCAGTTCACACGGTTGTATCAAATTTATCATATATATAAAAATATAAATTATTATGGACAATAAAGAAGCAATTGCAATGATTTTGTCTACATATATTTTTTCTTTAAAAGCAAGATTGTAAGAAAGAATTTTCTTACAATCACGGCATGCTAGTTTTGTAATGGACTGACAGTGCTTTTTCTGGCAACGACATCTGACAAATATTGCCAGTTCACGCGGTTGTAAGAACTTTTTATATACAGACAACCGTCTGTACATAGCTTAAGGAAGTGAGATAGAAAGCATACCACAAAACTAGTATTGCTGAAGTTCTTGTTTTTTGACGTTGCTAGCTCTATTGATATATCAAAGACTTAGGGCACTGCTATACGTGCAATATTTATATTTATTTTAATCTAATAGAATTATTTCCTCATACAACATTTTTTGCTAACAATGAAATTTTTATTTAAAAATTATTTCCGACACATCATGGAATTTCTATAAAAGAATAATATATTGACGAAAATTTGATTTTTGTGACCTTTGACCTTGCATAATTTACGACGCAGACATTAGATTTTGTCAGACTTTTCAAATAATCTTTAGAAAGCCAAAAAACCAATTAATGCTACAAAGTCTACCCTGAGCACCTCTCTTGACCGTGCGCCAACAAACCACTGTAGCATTAATCATGCACCAGGTGCAAAATCCTTATTGGAAATGCCCCCGTATTTAATAGCCCAATTCATAATCTTGTGCAAATGGTATTGCATTGTAGCATGTGTAAAATGGTTTAGTATATTGGCACTTATCACTTCACAATTCTTATTGCTAAGTATCAATATATATCAACTATACCGTTTTGCACATGCTACGATACAAGACCATTTGCACAAGATTGAGAATTGGGCTTTTGTGGGCGTATATGTATGGATGTACAAATGTATCATCAATAAACTGTATAGCAAGGTTTTCTATATTATTTTATTTATTTCAAAGCTATTCTGATCGTTTATGCGAATAGTTTTTCTCAAATCCATTTAATTTATTTGTAATTCCACTTATGTTTCATAAACCTATTTTTCTGGTGACTTTTAAATATCAGAAAAAATCTCTTTTTTACATTTTTAAATTTATTGTCCATTAAACATTTTGCCACCAATAACATTCAATTGAATCATTTTTATTCCATAAGCACTACATACATACCATTTTTTTTAATTATTGTTGCGAACTGAGAGTATTCATTTACAAAAACACTTTTTTAATTTACTCGATAGAAATTTAATTGCCTAAAAAATTTTTATGTTAAAGTTGTATGGTGGTATATCAATTAATAAAATTCTATGCGAATGATATGAGTACAAAACATATTAACAAAACATATTCCTAAACTGAGGCTAAACTTTAATTGTTGGGCGTCAAAATGAAATCGGAGTATATATGTATACACATAGAAAAAAACAATGTAACATCGTTAAAAATAAAGTTAATTTAAAATTTTTTGGCAATAATTTTGCTTCATATGTGTTTCATGTTAATTTAACATGATTTATAGTAATTGTCACAAAAATTTTCTTTTTGAAATAACTTTATTTTACGTTGAATTAACATTTAAGTACTATTAAAATCAAAATGAAGAATCTTGTTGAATCAAAGTTATTTCAAGTTAGAACAACATGAATTTAATTTAATGTAGTAATTGTATTTTATTAATTATTTACTTTACGTGTGGTTGACATAGACATCAGAAAAATTTTTGTATATAAATTAAATTAATTGGCTTTCACGGCCAAGATTTGAACTCGGAACTCATCGCGTGGTAGTCAACGTGTTTACCCCTGTAGCCATAACATCTTTAAATATTCTTAAGATACACAGTAAATATGTGCCGTCTTGAATTAAATTATAATTTAACATTATTTCTAGTCATTTTACATACATTTTGTTTAGTTTTAGTTAAAAAAAAACAAAATGCTTTGACTTGAAAAGTTTTAGTTAATAAAAATACAAAATACTTTGACTTGACTTGACTCCAGGATTCGAACCTGCTATCCTCCGAATGCAAGACTAGTACACTGCCTACCAGCCAGCAGCAGTTTGTCGGCTGTTGAAAGACATAACAAAAACAACAATACAAAAACAACCTCCACAACTAAGCACAAAAGTGTATTGTAGCTATGAACAAAGCAAATAAACACCAACACACACAACCAACATATTATTTTAATCAACCTTTTGGCATGGTGATTTTACATTTTATTCTGTGTGTACATATGTATACACACATATATAAAAAAATCTATTAGACAAAATACAATTAATTGAATACTATGCGAACTAATAACTGATGACACATCCCTATAGCAACTCAAACTCATTTGTTAGTACCTTCAAACTGGTTGATTAAGTGACTTTTTTCCTTGTCACCGACTCACTATTTTAACATAGGCATGTCATAGGCGGTAGTCAATTGGCCATATCTGCATGACTTTTAAATTGACTACTAACTACTTATTTTTCAACCACTCTGAAGTCACTTAATATCTATTATAGTTAAATAAATATTTATGTAAATCTTCATACACACATATGTATATACTATATATAATGAATATATGTGTATTGATATATAGAAATAATTAGTATTTTTATATTTAAAAGAAAAATACATACAAACATTCATACGAAAGTTTTTCCTGCTCATAAAAAATATTATACATTTTAAGTATTGAAATTATTTAGTTTTGTTTTTCAACACAAACATTTGATTTCATGGCATGCTTCTTTTGATTTTTTTATTTTTTTATTTTCTTTTCATTTACTTATTTTGCTTTTTTTTATTTCTTACGTGTGCTTCTATTCAATATCTTTGGTTGATATCTGCATGAGATTTAAACCAATTTGTAGTCACTTGCAAAATAATTAATTTATAGCTAGGGTTTTTTGTCAATCGACTATTTTATTTACTACAGGGATATTTATCTATAGACGCATACATGTGTACCAGTGTATAGAACTTTGTTGGAAAAAGTTATTTAAAACTGCTTCTGCTGTAAACTTTTGAAGACATTTTGTGGAACCTATAAATTTGGGGTTTCTTAATTAATCGCTTTTATCACAACTCTATCTGAGCTCTTTTTGAAGTAAACCCAAGTGCTAATAATTCAACTTGATTTGAGGTTTTCTTTATATAATAAAAATTAAAAGTTTTAAACACCCCGAGATAGAAAAGATGTGATATCTTCTAAACGGCTGGACTGAATTTCACAAACGTAGCTAAAAACATTCTTGATCAAGCCACCAAACTCGATCAAAAAGAAACTAAAAGAAAATCGGGCCGAGCCGTTTGGTCTGCGCTTGACCTTGTACTGACACACCCCTTTTTTTGTCGGTGGTTAAAATATATGTATGTATGTTAACATTGTACATACGATTAGTTTTAACTAAAGTTTCTTCAATTTGTGCCTGATTTTACTTTTCGTCACACTGCTTCGAATTTAATTTAATTATAATTATTTAAATTTCATGGACTCGAATGAAAAATCTTGAACTTTTAAGATAAGTCTCACCAATATATAAAATGGGGTGAAATTTAAATTCAACATGTGAATCTGTTATATGGCTAATTTACCTCCACCAAAACATACAAGCAATATCCATACCCAACAAACATTAAATTTAAATGATTCAAAGACAAAAATGCACTTGTACTTCTCAGGCCACCCAATTCTCAATTAAAAGGAAATGGAAAATTAAGCCGATTTCAGTTCTTATTGAGCAAATTAGTCTTAAATGCTTATGCTTAGTATTTAAAAATAATATACATCAGGGGGCAAATTACGGCACTCGTTATCGAACGAAATTACGAAATATTTCAATAAAGTTTATATGGAAATATTTCGTAATTTCGTTCGATAACGAGTGCCGTAATTTGTCCCCAGACCTTAAGGCAATTGAAGAGAATGCGTGCCATTCTTACATTGCCTTCAGGCAACTGAAGAGGTAAGGCGTATAATAATTTAAAATCTCCTAGGCATCCTTCGTAGCAGCCGCAAGCATCTCAAATGAGTTATTCAAAGCATTTCACATTATATTGGAATCAGCGGCAAGCGGAGCACCGCAACTTGTTTCAAAACGAGTGGGTATCTCTGGTACGTTTACTTATAAACTTCTATCATATTTGGTATTTTTAAAAAGAACAATAGGTTCATGTTTTACACACAAAAGTTTTTCTTGAAAAAAGTTCGAGTTTATAAAAGTCATAAAAAAGAGAAGGTGTACAGACTTACCTAAAAGTGAACTAAATTTTCTGTTATTATTTTATTCTCTGCATTAAAATAATAGGAAAATTCAACCAAACTGACTGTCTGTGTAGAAACAAACAGGAAATTTTAAGACACAATTGAAGAGACTTGATTCAAGAAAAACTGATGTATTTAAAATATGACTAAGATTATGGAAAATTTTACTGATTCCATCATTAAAAGCTTTAGTACAAATGATAATTATTTTAAGTTCAAATTTATTGAATTTGGTGAAATATTTTTGATGAAGATTGAGAAATTATTGGCAATTTTTAACACTAAATTTATTGACGAAAATCTGACGAGTTTGATGACAGCTTCAAAATTCAAAGCGGCCTTTCCAGTTCAGCCTTTCTGAGAACAAACTTACACACCTATTAGCATGAGAAGGACAATGGTGGCTTTAACTTCATGGCCTTTTTAATATTAAAAATAGTTTTAGAAAAGCTGTATGTATTTCTGTGGATCCTTTGTATTCATAGGAACCAAATCATAGATTGAAAATAAACTCAACTGTTAAACTGACGACTTGGTATTTAATATTCGAAAAGTGCATTATAAAGGAAGAGTTCGCAAAAAATTCAATGAGCTGTTTCGGTTATAACACTTTAATATCTAATCAAAATTGTTTGTCATCTTTTCTTCAAATAATGGATCAAATTTACTGAAAGTGGTTTCAAAATCAAAATTATTTTAGTTTTAAATCGCTCCTAGTTTGATATTGAATGCTTACGATTGCTGGGAAAAAATAGGAAATAATTATGCAATGTGAATAAAATAAACACACACGCAAATACATATAAGGAGGAAGAATTTTTGTTCAATCATTTTAATTAAAAAATGTTGTCGCGTATAATAACAAGTGGCAAAATGAGAAACATTTTTCAAAGATGTGCAATTAAAAATAAAATATGTTGTTAAAAATAAAAAAAAAAATTAATAATAAAACATATGTATGTAGATACATAAACACACATGATTTAGACCAAAAATTATGTACTTAGAATAAGCGTACTAATAAAATAGAAATTATGATCATTGATGAAAAACGGCGGCATTAAAATTGAATTGAATTCAAGTGATTTTTATTTTGCTTCATGGTTTAGTTGAGTGTTTGCCAAGGTTTATAAAAAGAATTTTGCATAAAAAGTTTTTGTGGCAAAAAAAAAAAAAACAAGCAATTAATTATAAAAGTGTGTGCAAGTAATATACATACATACATACATTCATACATATGTAAGGTAAATGGTGGAAATTTCTAAAGAGTTGTAGGGAGAGGCGTTTGGCAAGGGATATTCAACACTACCGTTATAAAAAGAGGAGGACATTAGAATAGACAAATACATTACTTAATACACCACTTAAATTAGAGAAAAAAGCACTTTCACACATAGATACATATTTATGTACATGTAAGTTCATATGTGTATGCACAGCATTTATGTATGTATGTATAAATCATTGATGCAATTTATGCATGCTTATGTATATGTAAGATTATGTGAGTGCACCACACATACCCACTGGAAATTTGAGTTAACTCAAAACTATCGAATTACACAGTAGCATACACTACACAGAATTAGCTGGGTTTTGAATTATTAGCCAAGGTTTTAAATTTATTTTTAAGGAGGATTTTAACATGTTCCATTTATACACCGCCGGTTTGAATGATTGTTTGATGCAAAAGAACGGCATATTTGAAATGTCAAATAATTTGCATTGTTTTGATTATACGTTCGAATTAAATAAATTTGGGAAATTTAAATATTATGGCATACATTGCAAAAAAGAATTTTTCTAAGTATCTATTTTAAAATATTTGTAGTGTCCTTATATTTTCCATCATCAACAATAAAAATCTATGACGAGTTTTCACGTTTTTTGACAGTCTTACTGTTTTGAGTAAGATGTTGTGGTTTTTAGGGTTCCGTTCACCAAAGGTGAAAAAAGGAACCCTTTTGTTTTCGCTACGCTGTCCGTCTGTCCGTCGCTCGGTATTTCCTCAGGAACCGTAAGAGCTACGGACCTGAAATTTGGACAGGATATGTATAACCTTGGCCGCTACAACAACAAATACATGAGAATTGAAAATTAAAAGGTGTTCCAAAACGAGCACCGAGAAATATTAAAATCCCATGTAATATACATATAATTGTATGTAAATACGTATATTGACACTTGAAATATGTAAAATTAGTGCATTTTTCTATAGACTAACACAATTAACAATAACATTTAAAAAAATTTTAATTAAAGGGTGGTCCATCAGTTTCAAAAAAGGTTAAACTAAAAAATCTGAAAATTATAAAATCGCCAAACCGAAAATAATCGCCAAAAACTCGATGAAAATCGCCAAAACGAAAAAAGCACCAAATTAAAAAAAATTCTAGTACTAAAATATATTGCAGAAATTAAAAAAATCACTGAAATGAAAAAAATCGCCATAATGAAAAAAATCTCCAAAATTAAAGGCAAAATTCTAACACTAAAATAAGTAGCAAAACTCGAAAAAAATTGGCCAAATGAAAAAAATCGCCAAAATGAAAAAAGCTCCAAAAACCGAAAAAAATCGTCAAACTCGAAAAGGCTCTAGTAACAAAATAATTGTTAATATGAAAAAAAAATCGCCAAAATAAAAAAAATTGCCAAATTGAAACATATCCAAAAACCGAAAAAAAAAATCGCCAAATGAGAAAAAAGTTTCAAAACTACAAAAAAGCGCCTAAATGAATAAAGTCGCCAAAATGAAGAAACGCCAAAAACCGAAAATCGCCACAATTAAAAAGAAATCGCCAAAACGAAAAAATCGCAAAAAAATTAAAAAACAGCAAAAACCCGAAAAAAATCGCCAAAACGAGAAAAAGATGTCAAAACTAAAAAATGGCCGAAATGGAAAAATAAATCAAAAAACCGAAAAAATCGCCAAAACGAAAAAATCGCTATATTAAAATAAAATTCTAACACTAAAATAAGTCGCATAATTCTAAAAAAATTTGCCAAATGAATAAAGTCGCCAAAATAAAGAAACGCCAAAAACAGAAAATCGCCAAAATTAAAAAGAAATCGCCAAAACGAAAAAATCGCCACAACGAAAAAATCGCCAAAAAATAAAAAAACGCCAAAACCGACAAAAAATCGCCAAAACGAGAAAAAAATTTCAAAACTTAAAAAATTACCGAAATGGAAAAAAATCCAAAAACCGAAAAAAATCGCCAAAACAAAAAAATAGACAAAATTAAAAAAATCGCCAAAATAAAAAAAATCGCCAAAATTAAAAAACGTCAAAAGCGAAAAAAATGCTAAATCTATATTTTATATGTGCTACTAAAGTTCGTATTGATTTACATATCTCGTGTCCGTGCGAAACCCTTCGTGCGCTGGTCAAAGTCGCACTTTACTGAATTTATTTTTATTTTAACTCGAGGTTAAATTTTTAGATCTAATTAAAAGCTAAAAATTTTCCGAAGAGAGAAAAGCAATATTTACAATAGTTCACGAGATATAGACATGTACATGTTTTTTGAAAATTGTACTAATTAAAAACCCAGCTACGGGTTTTCTTCTACCATCATAAGTTTTCAGATTTTTGGGATCTCAATTGGTTCCAGATTTTAGTGCTGCACTGTGTTATCAACCAAAAATTAGTTAGAGGTGGTTAAAATTCACACTCATTCTGCATGTTAAAACTGATCAGTTTTAGTATTAAGTGGCCGCAGGATTAGTGCATCAGTTTTGAACTAACCATGAGTTAAGGCATTGTGAGTTAGCTTGTGCCCCATCAAAAAAGAAAGTGTTTTTAGTTAGCAATGATTTAACTTACTATTGACTAACAGTTTTTAGTCAGCTTAAAGTTTAAAAAATTTTAAATTATTTTTTAAGAAACAAGAACGGGAATCCAACCGTAATAACTTTGTTTGTCAGCGCCATATAAAATGTAGATGGCGTAGAGTTAAAATAAACATGAATGCTATGCCGAAATCTTCTCGCTGAACCTTGACTCATCTCTGTATCAGCTTTAAGTTGACTAAAAGTTAGCTCAAAACTTATTGAAAACAAGTTAATTGTACAAAAACAACTGACTAATCTCTGCATTAGTTTTGAGTTAGCTTAAAGCTAGTTCAATACTTAACGGGAAGAAGACAGTTGTACAAAAAACAACTAACTGACATCTGTATCATTTATGAGTTAGTTCAGAAGTTAGTTGTAAATGAGTTAGCAAAACGTCAGTCATCCATAGTTTGATAATAAAAATCCGACTGGGTAGATACAGAATTTAACATACAGCTACAGATCTGTAAACGGCACAGTTAAGTTTTTTCTTTCCTTTAGTTCTTTTCGTTTATATATGAGAAAATTTCACTTTTTTCTTGCTGCATGATTTTTGTTTTTTGTTTGTTTTCGTTTTTTATGTGTCGACCTCTCGTTACAGTTTCGCTTTTCTTTACCTCTTGGCTCGAAGTGTTCCACTGCCTATGTAAGTATGTATGTACATTAGAGTGGCCGTTGAAATTTTTTTTGTTTCTTATATTCTCTCCCCCCAAAATAGGTTAAGTTCTATGAAATAAAAAAAAATTCATAGCGATAAGTTGTGTTTTAGAGGATGCGTCCGCCCCTCAAAATTTTCCATCAAGCCCATTTTTCAATGTATTTTTTTTTGTTGCTATCATCATGGCTATCATTTTAAAAAGTAGTTTTACAAGATATGATATATAGGGCAATATTTTAGCTCTTCAATTCAATAACATTAGTCTCAAGGAAAGTTTTTTGTTTAATAGACAGATTTTGTAAAAAATTTCGTTTCTAAACGTTTTAAATTTGTATGAAAAATTAACGAAAAATCGTTTTAAAAAATATTTTGTCCATACAAATTTCAAAACGAAAAAAAAACGTTTCTATTTACCAAATTTGACTTTGAATTAATAATTAAGAAAATAATGAAGAACATAACCAATAAAATACACAAAAACTTTATATAAAAAAATTTAATTTATATGGAAATTATTTATATTAAGCAAGTGCAATAAGAGCTTATATCCTTTAAATTATTTCATACACATACATATAGTACATACTAGGGATGTAACGAACACGAATACCGATTCCGATATATCGGCGATATTTCTGATTTGCCGATATATCGATATCTGCGATATTTTACTGTCGATACGGCGATACTTCTTAAATTTTTTTAGAGCTGTTTAAATAAACAATTCAATTTTCAACGATTTTTTTTGCATAAAAACTAAGAGATATAACATATTAAAAGCTGAATATAAAGTTTAAACAGAAAAATTAAACGTTCCTTTTGTTTTGCTTTGCACCATAGTAGTGAAATGTTCTCTCAATGCTAAATCATGTATGTAGTTAAAAAAAATAATTTGTTTTTTGTTAATTTCAGAATGAATTCAAATATCAATTTTAAATATTAACACAGAAAAAACTAAATTTCATTTTCAGTAACCAAATTCATTGAATCAGTAAATGTTTTGTATGAATACGGTCCTACAAATAATTTTGTAAATTCTGATAAAAATTTTATAAAAATTCAAATCTAAGTTGAGTTCGGCTGAGAGAATTTGTTGTTTAAGTGTGTTGCCGAAAAGTAGCCGACAAACCACAAATAAAATTTGAACAAACAATGTACTAGATCAATAAGAAGTAATTACTGAAACTAAATTTTATGTCAAACAAAAATTTGTTTGAAAATCTTTTGTGCGTAATTTTTTCTGTGAATAATCTCTTACACTATATTTTGTATAATAGGAGGTTTTGTTAATTTTATCTTAAGTTCAATATGCGTATCCGTATCGGAATCGGTATCGTCAATATTTCTTTTTGAGTATCGGTATCGGTATCGGATCGGCAAAACGGCGTATCGTTACATCCCTAGTACATACATATATAAAATAAAACTAAAAAAAACAACAAAAAAATTACATTGAATAAATGGGCTTCAGAGCAAACATTGTGGGTCGGAAATTTTTTTGTAATTTTTTTGACATAAAACTGAACCGATTTAAGGGGAGAGAGTATAAGAAATAAAAAAAACATCCATGCAACTAACGGCCACTCTAATGTACACACTTAAGTATGTATATTGCTTGAAATGTAATGTGTTGCTATAACTTGTTGCTTTGGTACTTTAATACAACATTAACAAAATTCTTACAAATGTATGTATGTAGATATTTATTTTTGAAGATTCAAGCTGTCATTACCTCCTTGTCACCCACTGTTCGCGGAAAAGTTTGTATGCAATAGATTTTACTCAAAGCGAAGCACTCGTTAGCCCCCAAATTACTTTCGAAATTCTTTGTTATTGTTCAAAATAAAAGAAAACAAAACAAAATACCTACAATCTTTCATGTACAGTGCGTAATAGATAATAAGTACACGCGCGTGTGTATACTAGAGATGTAGAATTTGTTATTTTTTAAATATTCGCGAATACTTACATATTTGAATGAATATCTGAGTGAATATTTGCTAATACGATTACGAATATTAATTCTTAAGATTTAGAGATATTTGTCTAAGGCTCGACTTACATGATTTAAAAGAAAACCCTTCTGTAACAATACCATTGTTCGAGTGTATTGCAATTTGTACAGGTTGACGAACGTGGCCGTCATACACAGTTAAAATTGATTTATATTTTGACAATAAAAGTAACTGATTGCTCTAAATTAGCCCCAATATTGGTGTAAAATTTGATTTTAAAAAATTATTCATTTTCAAGACAATTGCAAGGAACCAAAACATTTGAATGTGACAAAAAACTCTGATTTCAGCGAAACCTGAAGGTATTTTTCTTGTGTTAGTAATTTCAGAATATTTTGCACCAATGTGTCCTTAGAATAGTTTTGATTTTACCAAAAAATTTATATATATATATATATATATATATATATATATATATATATTTTTTTTTTTATTTAATTTTAATCACAGTTGCACGTGTCATTTTTTTATCACGTTATTTATATTGTGTCTGTTGCTCTTTTTATAAACGAAATTATAGATATGAAATTATAAATTGTGCGCTTTTGCCGGTTTTGTTTTTTCAATAATTTCACCTCTTCCCTCAGCTAAAACTTTTTCAACTTTTCCTAGTATATCACATTTTTTCCTTGTCAATGTTTCTCTCTACCGTTTGCAGCTTTTGCTCATCTAAATTTAATTAATTCGAACTTATGCAAAAAAAATGTTTATATAACTTTATTTTTTTTTGCGCTTACCATGTCACACGTGACTTGTATTACAAATCTAAAAATCTTTATATACATAAGCAATGTTTTTTGTTTTAATTGTATTACATATCTTTGTACTGAAAAGATAATAAGATTTCCTTATGTACTTTCAACTAACTAGCAAAAAAAAAGTTGTTTTTCAATGTCGCACGTGACATCGAAATATATGATGTCGCGTAGTTTCTGATGCACTCTTTTTCGACTCTATGAAGTTTCCAAAACATGTTAGAAGCAAAAGTCAATGTCAAGTCTCTTTAGGAACGCTTACCACAACAGTACGAGCAAAAAAATATTTAAATAAAAAAATTGCGCTTGTGTAAACTTGCATTCGAATATCTCGAATAATAAATATTTTTATTTTTTTCAAATTAAATTTTATTCTTTTCCATGAAAATATGACAAAACAATGTGTTTTCAAGAACTTTGAATTTTTTGCTGTCGGTGGACCTTTCGGTGGAAATGCCCATACATATATAAAATAAGCTTCTTACACTAATTCTAATGCTATTATAAGTTTATACCAACGCCTAATGCATTTTATCGTAGATCGGAAGATTTTATTGTTCTGAGCATGCTGTAGTTTCTCGTTTGTGCACCAAAAAATAAATAAATTTTTATGGATACTACAATTCTTGTAGGTCATACAATTTCAGTTAATTTATTCTCAGTACATATTTACGTAGAGCAAAGCGAAAAAAATAAGAATTTTGAGGCTGAATATACCTTGTGAATTTTTTCATTGAATTGTTGCATGATAAAACTTCTTTTATTTCTCTGAAGGTGGGAGGCATGGGGAAGCGAATAAAATCAAAACAATTGTCAAAACTGAAGGTCTATTACACAAATAAGGTCTGAGAAATAGCTCAGGTGATATATTTGTTTTCATGCAATTCTTTTTAACTTTTTCATAATACTTCTTTACACTAATTTTTATATTTTTGTTATCAGTTTTGTGACAAGTTTCAAGTTTTTTAAACAAAAATGTCTGCTTGTTTTCCATTGTTGGAGAGCTGAAGGTGCTTTATATAAATATACTATGCCGAAATGCTTCGTAGATCAAATTTCTTCTATTTATACTATTTTCTAGCACTTCCATTTTGATACATACGATAGCCGTATTTTTGTTTAAAAATCCTCTTTTGAGAATGATTAATTAATAACTTAATATGACATGAAAATATAATTTTTTACTTACTAACATCACACTTATATTAATTAACAGGCTTCTGCATATGGAAAAGTAAAAATTATTGTTTTAGGTGCGAGTGATTGGGGTGCTCATGGCCCCATGTTAAGCTTTTTAACGCAATAAAATACATCCTATGCCCCTTGAAAGTCCCCATTAAATTTTCTGCAATAATTTTAGAAATTGGACAGGTGGTTCCGGAACACAGTCTCCTAGCAATATATAACCACTCCGTGACAATCGCAAAATGCACCGGTATTTCGTTACAAAATTACTGTAATTATTTTATATTTTATATAATTCGAAAATACTTGCCAATACGAGTACGAATATTCATTACATTAATAGTAGATATATACATACAGGGTGGCCCAGAAAGACCGAAGTGGTGTGAATTCCTTATAACTTTTTATTTAAGACATATTTTTTTAATTTTTTGTTTTTTAAATACAGTAAATTTATAGGGAATATTTTTAGATTAGTTATTAAAAATTGTATCCCGCAAGTGGTGGCCATTTTCTGCTTCGCACAAATGTGCTCTTTCCATTTCCATTATTCATAACTTATTTATGAGTGACGAAGCCCATTTCCAATTAAATGGGTTTGTTAACAAGCAAAACTTTAGGATATGGGCTAAGGAAAACCCGAGAGTACTTCATCAACGACCATTACACCCAGTTAAGTGTACTGTTTGGTGCGGTGTTTCTTCAGAAAGGATCATTGGTCCATATTTTTTGGAAAATGAAAGAGATGTCGCCATTTCCATCAATGGTGATCGATATCGGGCCATATTGGAAAATTTTGTAAGGCCAGCCGTGGAATACCATCCGCAAATATGGTTCCAACAGGATGGAGCCACAGCGCACACTCCGAGGGCCTCAATGGCTATTTTACGCGACATCTTTGGGGAAAGAATAAATTCGCGTAGAAGCAATTTTAATTGGCCTCCGCGTTCCCCGGATTTAACCGCTCCAGACTGTTTCCTTTGGAATTATTTAAAAGGGAAAGTTTATGTTAATAAGCCTAGGACTATTGAGGAATTAAAAACCAATATTCCAGACGAAATTAACAACATAACACCGGAAGTTTTGCGAAAGGTCATGGAAAATGTGTTGAAAAGAGATCATTTGTGCGATGCAGAAAATGGCCTCCACTTGCGGGATATCATTTTTAACAACTAATCTAAAAATATTCCCTATAAATTTACTGT